>CM076579.1:286070251-286477050 GCA_034641835.2 Pinus albicaulis | reverse complement strand
AATAATCACATGGTGATCAGGGTGGGGGAGAAGAAGTTAGTGTTTGTGCTCAACATAGTCTCCTAAATTGAGTTCATTAATTGTCAACCAGGGTTGGTAAACTGCTGAAGTGTGGTCCACTATGTGTGCCTAGGTATTTGTTTCTCACTACGTTGTGTTTAGTGTTTTATGATGTTTTTGGGTTTTTTTTTATGGTTTTATGTTCACAAGGGAAAGAACTAAATGCTGATGGAAAGGAGCTACTAGTTAAAAACAGAGTGAAGCCTAAATTATGGATGACAAATGACAAATGCAAATACTGAAACAAAACAAAGCCTAAACTATGGCTAGCAAAATACAAAGCTTGATAATGACTTCAAGGAAATAAATCACAACATGAGCTTAATTTGTTCAATTCATTCATTAATGATATTTTGGAAGAGCTTTGAGAAATGGGCAAGTTAGGTATAAATGAAATTCTTTGAACTAGACAATCAAACAATCAATTTACAATGTTACAACATCTCATCCATGTTTATAGATCTATTGGAATATATTTGGAAAAGAACATTTGTAGCACCATAAAGTTTTTATTCTAAACTAGCTTCTAACTTTGTTCCACAACTCAATCTAGCACCACTAGGCCTCACACAAAATTTATAGATTTCTTTTTAGAATGGTCTTTGAGAAAAGGCTTGTTTGTGAAATGGTAAAAAGGTTGCAAAATTACTCCAGGCCTTAGACTGATACCACCTTCTGTCCAGATAATTATGTGTTAGTATGAGTTTGGAACAAAAGAAGTTTTGTAAATAATGAAGACCATGGTATTTAAATTTAACAACTAATATGATTTAAGAATGCAATGGATGACAACAAGACTGGAGTGCTAATATAGTGAACTAAAACTAAACTAGAGTGCCACTAGTCTATTTGAAGTACAGTGAACAATGTTAGACTGAAAAGCCATTATCAAACTGAAAATAAAATGACAGAGCTGAATCACATGCATTCTACCTCCGGAGTGCTATCATTAAATTAACATGCAACTAACCTAAGGAATTCTACAGTCCATCCTGTTCAGTATGAATGATGTTTTGGAAGAGTTTGTGAGAACGAGTATGGTTGTATCATTCAAAGCAATTGAACGTAAACGCAAGACTGAAAGCAAGTACAACTAAAATCCAAGACACCACATCTACTTCTTACTCATTGTTATGATATTTTGGAAAAGCTTTATAAGAGTAAGATTGGCTATGCCACTTGGTGGAAACTAGCAACTAAAACCTACAATACCACAGTTATGCCTTATCCATCATAATGATATTTTGGAAAAGTTTATTAGAGTAAGTTTGAACTGTGATAACTAACTAAAGTAAATGCAACTAAAACCTACACTATCACAGTTGTGCCTCATTCTTCATAATGATATTTTGGAAGAGTTGATTAAAGTAAGTTTGACTGTGATAGTAAATACAAACAAATATGAACATAAGCTTCAGAAATCTACTTAAACTAGAAATAAAAGCGAGATTAAAACACTTATCTACTGTATAAACAAGGCCACTCAGGAGGCAGGGGCCCTCTACCACCAGAGTAGCACAAAATCTAGTTCAAAATCAACTCAACGCGTTCAAGGAAATGTTGCTTCTTTCATTAAAGAGAAATCACCTCAAAACAGAGTATTCACGGACTTCAAAGATCTAACAGTAAAACATAAAATCTAACCAAAATCTAACCTTTTTCTCTCGGTTTCCCGAGCATATTTATAGTAAATTTACATAACAGAACTTGATATAATACGGGGATTATTGTCTTTCCTAATAGAAACTAAACTAGGACTCTAATCATGATCACGTAACAGAATCTGGACTATCCTTATTCTGTTAGGAGTCTACCTCCTAGTTTAAGTTCCCACGTGCTTATCCACATACAGAATTTCGTTCAATCTCCATGGAGGGCAACAAATGATGAGGACATGACGTGGAATACGCCCATGTGTGCTTTTCTCCAAGATGACATCCGGAACCTGTATAAACATGAAGCTGGCTACAAAATTGGCAACTAGCTACAGAATGTCTGCATTCTGTAGCTAGTTTCAGTTCAAAAAGTATACAATGACACAACCATAAAAACATAGTAAGTTAGCCACGATATTCATTCTTAAAGAAATTTTAACTAATTTCATTGATCATTTGAGCCTGGGATTAATAATGGATAAAAGAAATAGAGTGGAATGTGGTGGAAGAAAGAACATTTTTGGAGCTCAACATACCCCCACTGCTAGATTCTTGCATGTCCTCATGCAACTATTCCATGAACTCAGAGGCCTATGCAAGAACATCCAATCCTCTTATTCTGCTTTGTCTGGTAGTTAAAGGCCTTCTGGGCTTCCTGATGACTAACTTGAACCTTAAATTGGTAAGTGCCCTGATTAACTTCTTGTTCCTCTTTTTCAACTTTTCATTAGCCTTTTCCACTTTGTCCATTTGTAGAGACAGGGTTGAGTTCATACTGGTTTTTAGTTTAACTTGTTCCCTCAAAATATCATTCTTAGTGCTGATATGTCTATTAAGTACTTCTAGCTTGTACCTATCTCTTCTTAACACATCTATTTCGGACAGTGGAGGACTAGGGGTTCTATCTCTACTCTCTGAAGCTTTCCTCTCCAATGTTTCAACATAGTTGTAAATTTCTTGCTGTGCAGGGTCAATTTCTGGAACTTCTTCATCAAAATCCTCCTCAGTAGGTGTTTCTTCGTCTTCTATGTTTATCACCCCAGTTTGTTTAACTTTTGTTTTCTTTAGTATGCCCCTCAGTCTATGGCTCCTCCTCGATTGAGATGGCCCTTCTCCTTTTTCTCTGGCAACTCTTCTTATGATTCTCTTTTCCTTAAGCTGCTCCTTAATCTGAACTAATTTTTTAGAGATCATTTCTTCACTAATTTCTTGTATTGTTTTATCAGTTTCAGTTTTGAAGGATTTCCATCTTCTGCTTCTTTTTGTAGGCTGATTTTCAGGTGAAGGCTCTTTTGGTTCCTCAAAGTGATTTCTCACCAAGAAGTTATCCCAATTATCCCCTATTTTGCTCAAATGATGCTCAATAAAAATCTTGACTAACCCATGGTGGTATAAGGTTGTCTCCAGAAATTGAATTCTCTTTTGGACACTTGAAGCCATTTTCTTTAAACTTTGAAGCAAGAAATAGGGCAAATTAAGCTCTTCTTCTAGGAAATGCATTATCAGCCTAATATGGTAAACATAGAAAGTACCATATCTACCTTCACAAGTGATAAATTTTTGTAGGATAAGCAACATGTTTCTCCATTTGTTCTTTAATGCAGAACTAGGGATACCCTTTTTAAACACAGTGACATCCATACCTAGTGACTTGAGGATCTGCTTCCATGATTCGTTATGGAATTCTCTGTTCTTAAACCACTTTTCTCCTTGTCTAAGCAATCATGTTGCTTCTGCAATAAAAACCTCTGTGATAGTGAATTTAATATCTCCAACTTCAACCTCGGCTCCTTTGAATGACCTTGCAAATGTTTTAGTAACCTCTTCGTGGAAGCCACAGAATATTTCAAGGAATTGCAACCATCCTGCTTGTTGTAAGATTTCTCGGATTTGGGGATAGCCTTCCAAGTATTTAGTGCCAACTAGTTCTGCTCTCACGATGAGGCCCATAACTCTTTTTCAATCTTCAATTTACCAGCCTTCTGCTCACGGTGAGAATGGCCATTAACAAGCTGTTTTTGCTCCCCAAATGTTTCCTCTGTTTCACGGTGACAACGGTTGTTATAGAGATAACTCTGTTCTACAGAATGAAATGGTTAAGAGTCGACTGCGGAAAGGAGTGATAAGGAATGGTTACGGAATGAATTAATGAGGTGAGGTGAAGAAAATGAATCAATGAGCGAAAAGACCGCGGAGATATTTAAAAAAAAATCATCATTAAATGCTTAGTGACATGATTAATCCAATCACTTCAACACTTTAACCGTTTAGAGATTTTTTTAAAATGATGATCGGATATGGGTTTTGGAATGGTGAAATAGAAGGATTTTTATCCAAAATTTTGCGGAAGGTTTATTTGGCATGATCAATAAAATTAATCAAAACAACTTTTCGAATTATTCATAGCTAAACTATACTAAAATTTTTCATGATGTGACATTATAATTACTTCATACCTTTGCCTTTGCTTTGATTTTCTTGTGATCTTCATATGCTTTGTTTTCCCTGAAAATCATTAATTTTTGAGTCTTCATAACCTTCTTGATCTTGACTTGTTCATGGATATGCAGGATCATTATGTTGCAATTCAAATGTTTTTTGATCAGTGCCTTCAGGATCTGTAGCTGCGTAATGACTGTCTAGCTGCAAAAAGTCTGATTAGCTGCAGAATGTCTGTTTAGCTGCAGAATGTACCTGTAGAGATCTTGAATCATGGAATGGAGTGGTTTGGAATGTAAATGGAATGTTGTATGGAATGAATGAAGATGGATCATGAAATATGGTATAATGGAATATGTATGTAGTGAATGATGGAGTGGAATGGATTACAATTTATGAAATGGAGTGAAAAAGTACCCTGCAATTTTCTGCTGTGTATTATTCAATTGCAGAAAAACATCAAATTTTAAATTCTGGAATGGAAATGAGGTGGATGAAGTATGGAATGAGATGAATGAAATATGGAATGAAATGAAGTATGAATGAATGAATGAGATGGAATATGGATGAATGAGTAAATGGAATGAAATGAGATGGATCATAAGTGAAATGGATCTGAACTTATGATTTTGTAACAGCTGCTTGCAGAAACAAAATGGAAAAGTTAGAGTGTCAGAAAGATTCTGATTTTCACCCTATCTTTTCTGTATAAACATACCAATCATTGATTGGTTTTCATGTTTATACTTTATTATTATTATTATTATTATTATTATTTTATTTTTATTTTTATTTTTTTATTTTTTTATTTTTCAAGGAAATGACTTCAGAAAATTCAATTAAGTTGATGAAGAAGAAAGATTCTTCTTCATTAACTTCACATCACTGTTTTCCTGGAATTTTTTGAAAAATTCTTCTCTTGAGAGTGGTTTTTGATACAGCTTCAATCTATGACCATTCACAAGAAAAGTAACCTCTTCTTCATCTATTGTTTTGATTTTTATTGCTCCATTGTAAAAAATTCTCACAATTTCATATGGCCCAAGCCAATGTGTTTGAAACTTACCTTGAAAATCTTGAACTTTGAATCAAACAAGAGAGCCCAGTCACCTTCTTTGAACTTCTTTTCCTTGATGTACTTGTCATGCCATCTAGCCCTCTGCTGTTGGACTATACTGGTTTTCTAAACTGCATCTTGTCTGATCTCATCCAATTCATTAATCTGCTCCAATCTGTGTTTTTGTGCCTCTGATAGATCAAGTCCTAGCTGAACTACCATTTTGAAAGTTTGAATCTGGAACTCTATGGGAAACAAAACTTGCTTTCCATAAACAAGTTCATAAGGAGTATGGTTTTTTGTGCTTCTCCATGTAGTTCTATAGGCCCACAAGGCTTCAGGAAGCCTATCTACCCAATATTTTCTATGTAAATGGACAGTCTTTGTTAGGATCCCTTCAATAACCTTATTAGTAGATTCCACTTGACCATTTGCTTGTGGATGATAGGGAGTATATTTTCTGTGTCTGATTTTGTACCTCTCCATCATTTGTTTCACTAGCCTTGATGTGAATTGAGCTCCTTGATCTGTAAAAATTTCCCTTGGGACACCAAAACGAGTAAAAATATCCTCAAAAAGAAAATTAACTACAGATGCTTCATTAGCAAAAAGTAATGGCTTGGCCTCTACCCATTTGGTAACATAATCAATGCAAACTAATATATATCTCTTTTGTCTTGATGGAGGACTAATAGGTCCTACAAAATCCAAAGCCCATTTTTCAAAAGGTTCAATATGTACCTGAGGTTGTAATGACATCTCACCTGAAGGAGAAGGTTTCCCTACCCTTTGGCAACTGTCACACCTTTTGACATACTCTTTAGCATATTTAAACAAGGATGGCCAATAATATCCTAAATGAAGGATTTTATAGGCTGTCCTCTTGTCAGCAAAGTGTCCGCCACAAGGTTCATCATGACATGCTTTGAGAATCTCAGGCATCTCATCTTCCCGAACACATATCCTAATGATCAAATCTGGACCTGTCTTATACAACTCATTAGCAACCCATGAATATTTTGCACTATCATAAATGATTTTTCTTTTCTCTCTTGCATTCATTATTGAAGGAAATTTCCCTGAAACTAAATAATTAGCAATGTCAGCAAACCAAGGAGTCTGAGTAGAAATTGCAAAAAGATATTCATCAGGAAATTGATTTTCAACTGGAGTGTCATCTTTGATGTTTTGGAGTCTAGATAGGAAATCAGCTACTGTGTTTTGTTTTCCAGGCCTATCTAGAATGGTAATGTTGAATTCTTGTAAACGCAATAACCATCTTATAACTCTGCCATTAGTAATTCATTTGTTCATTAAGTATCTAATTGCAGAATGATCTATGTGAAAAAAAGTTTCATAGCCTGTTATATAGTGTCTGAATTTGTTTATGGCATGAACAACAGCTAAAAACTCTTTTTCAGTTATAGTATAGTTTAACTATGCAGGAGTCAAATTTTTACTGGTATAGTAGATGGCATAAGGAATCAGGTATTTTTGTCCCAATACTGCTCCTAGAGCTATATCTGAGGCATCTGTTGAAATGTGAAAAGGTAACTTCCAGTTAGGTCCCCTTAAAATAGGTGCTTCAGAATTTCTTTTTTTTAGGGTCTCAAAGGCTAACTGGCAATCAGAATTCCATTTGAATTCACAGTCTTTGGTAAGCAATTTAAAGAGTGGAGATGCTATCTTGGTGAAGTTTTCTATAAACCTCCGATAAGATCCTGTAAATCCTAGAAAACTCCTAACATCTTTTTGACAACTTGGAATAGATAAGTTAGAGATTACTTCAGCTTTTGACTCATCCACTCTAATCCCATCCCCTGAAATATGATGCCCCAAAACAATACCTTCAGTAAACATCATGAAACATTTTTCATGACTAAGTGAAATATTTGCTTCTTGACATCTCTTTAAAACTTTTTCCAAGTTTTCTAAAGCTTCTTCAAATGTGTTTCCATAAACTGTGAAATCATCCATATATACCTCTACACAATCATGTATTAGATCTGAAAAAATTCCTAATACTGCCCTTTGAAATGTTGCAGGTGCATTGCATAATCCAAATGGCAATACTCGATAAGCATAAGTACCCCAAGGACAGGTAAATGTGGTTTTGTCTTGGTCCTCAAGTGCTACTTGAATTTGATTATAACCACTAAACCCATCTAGAAATGAGAAGTACTTTTTGCTAGCTAAGGTATCTAACACCTGATCTATGAAAGGTAAGGGAAAATGATCTTTAAGAGTAGCTTTGTTTAATTCTCGGTAGTCAATACATACCCTCCATTTACCATTTTTTTTTGGCACAATTACCAAAGGAGAAACCCACTGACTGTCTGAAATGGGATAGATGAAGTTAACATTTAATAATTTCTGCAATTCTTCCTTAACAATCTCCCTAAGATTTGGATTCATCCTTCTTTGAGGTTGTCTGATTGGTTTACAATTTTCCTCTATGTAGATGTGATGAGTGCAAGTCTTAGGACTTATCCCTTTCATATCAGTGTACTCCCATGCATATGCAGAAGAATGTCTCTGTAATATCTTAACTAACTCTTCTTGTTGAGATTTTTCTAGGTTTTTGTTTATGTTTAAAGTTTTGCCTGGAAATATCTCACTTGTAGAGCTGCCAAATTTATCCATAGAATGAAGAGACATCTGTCTTGATGACAAAAACTCAATGTTGGATTTTTCTTGAAATTGGTCATGTTTATGTTCCGAAGAGGATTCAAAGTTTTCTAAAGTATTCAGAATTTGACTATCTTCACTAATTTCTGAAATTGTGAAGAGAGGTTGTAAGTCTTCTTCATCCTCTATCCATTGAGTATCATCTAAATCTATAATTGTCCTGGCTGGAGGATACAAAGTGAATTTTTTAGTTGAACTACCATCGGAGATGTACATATCACCGGATCTACAACTAATGAAAGCATCAGCTGTAGCTAACCAAGGTCTTCCTAATATAATAGGGTGTCCTCCTAGATTATTCTTAGGAGTTAGGATCATGAAATCCATAGGGTACTCCCAAGAATCTAGGGACACTGGAATGTCTTCTATTACCCCATCAGGTTTGATCACAAATCTGTCTGCTAATTGTAATAATGTGGGTGTAAAGAGAATATTAGGAAGTTTCAGTTTATCCATGATTTGTCTACTCATGATATTGATTGCTGCTCCTAAATCAATGAGTGTGTTTTGGATCTCCATTCCATTGATGTGAATTTTGACAACTGGATTTCCTGGGTCTAGATACTTTGGAATAGCAATCTTACCCATCATAATGTCTGCTATTTTTCCTGCCAGTTGAATTTTCTTTGTCTCTCTTATTCTTTTTCTTGTTTTCTTCATGCTCAACTCATTTATTGTCTTTGCTAAAATTGGGATTTCCTTGATGGCTTGTAATAATGGAATCTTAATGCAAACATTTCTTAGCTCATCTAGGAAATCATAATTAGGCACCATAATTTGTTTTTCTACACCTCTATCAATTTGTAATCTTTCTGGAAAGGGAGGGGTAGGAGTGGATGTTGATGGCTGCTCTAATATAGGAGTTGAAATTATTGGTTCTTTTTGTTTTGATTTTTCAATGTTTGGGTCCTAAAAAGATGTGTCTTCTTCAAGACTTTTATTTTCTCGTAGAGAATCTTCCTCAGAGTTGTCTTGTTCTTGTATAATCATAGAAGGTTTCCTCTTTTCAAGTATTCTTCCAGACCTAAGTTGAACATCACTAAGGTCTAGAGGGGTAATTAAATAAGTTGGAAACTGTTGGCCTTCTATCATATATGTATTCTGAGGATTTCTATTGTTGGGGTTTGGTATGGGTTGAGCAGGTAACTGATTTGATTTTTGAGGAAATGGTAATGGAAGTGGTTGATTTTGATGTTGTGGATTTTGAGGATTTTGTTGAGGATTTTGTTGTTGAGGAAAATGTGGATATAGTGGATAAGATGGTGGATATTGATAGTACTGAGAGTATCTTCCATAGGGATTTTGTGCCCCTTGTGCCCAAGCTTGAGATTGATTTTGAAATTGGGGCCAAGGTTGCTGCCAAGAATTCCAATTTGGTGGAGGTTGATTATACAATTGATCATGAAATCCTTGTGTTTGGGGTCCTTGCCAAGGCCTTCTAGAGACAAAATTGAGAGATTATGTGGCACTTGTAGGAATTTCTTCTTGAAAGACAGCTTTAAGACCAGGAAGTGAAGGACAACTCTTGGTCTCATGTTTTTCTGAACAAATGACACAGGTCTCTACAACTTTTTCATCCAAAGGACATTCTCTCAGAGCATGCTTCTTTCTACATCTGGGACAAAAGATTGCTAAAGCATCAGATTCAGCTTTTTGCTTGTTTTGTAACTTAAGGGTGTCTATTTGTTCACTAAGACTCCCTAAGATATCAGATTTGAATTCATCAAGCATATGTCCTATCTCTGCCCTACTTACCGTCCCAGAAGCAGACTTACTTACCCTTGCAAGAGCGGGGTCTCTTGGGCCTTTTATAGTTTTAGATTTCCCTCTTGAAAGGTTGATACATAACTCAGTTATTTCAGGTAATGTGAGCTGAGATATATCCCCTTTTCCCATCATGTTAAGGATATCCAACCATTCATCCCTAATTGTTTTCAACAAGAGAGCTTTTAAGGTGTCTTGATCTAAGTTTTCCATTTTTTCTCTTTTGATGTTGTAATGAAATATCTCCAACAAATCTTCCAAGTTTTCATCTTCTTTTTGTAGCATCTTAAACACTTCCTCCTTATGATTGACTGGCATACAATAATCCAAATAACTCTCTAGAAATGCTTGTTTCATGTCTTCCCATGTCCTAATAGAACTGTTGATCAAACTCATAAACCACTTCAATGCTGCTCCTTTCAATGTTGAAGAAAATAGTTTAAGTTTTTGAGCATCTTGTAAGTAATCATAAGTTCTACATAGGACTTCAAATTCAAATAGGAAGGTTTCAGGATCTTCATTTTTAAGTCCATAGAAGTTTGGGAGGGCAGAGGGTGAAATGTTTTTCATGGTTGTATTAGTTTCTTCATCTACTATAGGAAACCCAAAAGAGCTTCCCATCTCTCTTCTACCTCTTCCTCTACCTCCTTCACCTTCTACATCTCTACCTCTACCTCTACCTCCTCCAAATAATGTGTGTTCTCCATTAAAGACTCCTCCTCCCCCTTCTTCTGCCATAGTTGATTCTTCTGAGGAAGTGGAAAAGTTTATGTCTCTAACAGAGGTCCTTGAATCCCCTTCTAAGGCAGGTTCAGTGGATGAAATGGGAGTTCTTTCTAATGGAATATCTGATCTTAAGTCCTCTGGGAGTCTAGGATCAGTAAAGGATGGATTATGGGTCTGAGTTGGAGGTGCACTGGCTCTTGGTCTAGATGAAACAAGTGGTGTTCTAGGGATCAAGCTTCTGTTGCTACTTCTTATGAATCTACCCCTTGAGTCTCTCTCTCTACGCATATAATTGTTTTTGGGAGTTAAGAAACAAGGCTACCTAGTTACACTTCCCCGGCAACGGTGCCAAAATGTTTGTGCTCAACCTAGTCTCCTAAATTGAGTTCATTAATTGTCAACCAGGGTTGGTAAACTGCTGAAGTGTGGTGACCTATGTGTGCCTAGGTATTTGTTTCTCACTACGTTGTGTTTAGTGTTTTATGATGTTTTTGGGTTTTCTTTTATGGTTTTATGTTCACAAGGGAAAGAACTAAATGCTGATGGAAAGGAGCTACTAGTTAAAAACAGAGTGAAGCCTAAATCATGGATGACAAATGACAAATGCAAATACTGAAACAAAACAAAGCCTAAACTATGGCTAGAAAAATACAAAGCTTGATAATGACTTCAAGGAAATAAATCACAACATGAGCTTAACTTGTTCAATTCATTCATTAATGATATTTTGGAAGAGCTTTGAGAAATGAGCAAGTTAGGTATAAATGAAATTCTTTGAACTAGACAATCAAACAATCAATTTACAATGTTACAACATCTCATCCATGTTTATAGATCTATTGGAATATATTTGGAAAAGAACATTTGTAGCACCATAAAGTTTTTATTCTAAACTAGCTTCTAACTTTGTTCTACAACTCAATCTAGCACCACTAGGCCTCACACAAAAGTTATAGATTTCTTTTTAGAATGGTCTTTGAGAAAAGGCTTGTTTGTGAAATGGTAAAAAGGTTGCAAAAATACTCCAGGCCTTAGACTGATACTACCTTCTGTCCAGATAATTATGTGTTAGTATGAGTTTGGAACAAAAGAAGTTTTGTAAATAATGAAGACTATGGTGTTTAAATTTAACAACTAATACAATTTGAAATGCAATGGATGGAAACTAAGTGCTAATACAGGGAACTAAAACTAAACTAGAGTGCCACTAGTCTATTTGAAGTACAGTGAACAATGTTAGACTGAAAAGCCATTATCAAACTGAAAATGAAATGACAGAACTGAACCATATGCATTCTACCTCCGGAGTGCTATACCTAAGTTATCATGCAACTAACCCAAGGAATTCTACAGTTCATCCCGTTCAGTATGAATGATGTTTTGGAAGAGTTTGTGAGAACGAGTATGGTTGTATCATTCAAAGCAATTGAACATAAACACAAGACTGAAAGCAAATACAACTAAAATCCAAGACACCACAGCTACTTCTTACTCATTGTTATGATATTTTGGAAGAGCTTTGTAAGAGTAAGATTGGCTATGCCACTTGGTGTAAACTAACAACTAAAACCTACAATACCACAGTTATGCCTTATCCATCATAATGATATTTTGGAAAAGTTTATTAGAGTAAGTTTTAACTGTGATAACTAACGAAAGTAAATGCAACTAAAACCTACACTATCACAGTTGTGCCTTATTCTTCATAATGATATTTTGGAAGAGTTGATTAGAGTAAGTTTGGCTGTGATAGTAAATATAAACAAATATGAACATAAGCTGAAATAAAAGCGAAACTAAAACTAGAAATAAAAGCGAGATTAAAACACTTATCTACTATATAAACAATGCCGCTCAGGAGGCAGGGGCCCTCTACCACCAGAGTAGCAAGAAATCTAGCTCAAAATTGACTCAACGCGTTCAAGGAAATGCTACTTCTTTCATTAAAGAGGAATCACCTCAAAACATCACAGACTTCAAAGATCTAGCAGTCAACCATAAAATCTAACCAAAATCTAACCTTTGTCTCTTGGTTTCCCGAGCATACTTATAGCAAATTTATATAACAAAACTTGAGATAATACGGGAATTATTGTCTTTCCTAATAGAAACTAAACTAGGACTTTGATCATGACCACGTAACAGAATCTGGACTATCCTTATCCTGTTAGGAGTCTACCTCCTAGTTTAAGTTTCCACGTGCTTAACCACGTACATAATTCTGTTCAATCTCCATGGAGGGCAAAAAATGATGAGGACATGACGTGGAATACACCCATGTGTGCTTTTCTCCAAGATGACATCCGGAACCTGTATAAACATGAAGCTGGCTACAGAATTGGCAACTAGCTACAGAATGTCTGCATTCTGTAGCTAGTTTCAGTTCAAAAAGTACTACAATGACACAACCATAAAAACATATTAAGTTAGCCACGATATTCATTCTTAAAGAAATTTTAACTAATTTCATTGATCATTTGAGCCTGGGATTAATAATGGATAAAAGAAACAGAGTGGAATGTGGTGGAAGAAAGAACATTTTTGGAGCTCAACAGTTATTGAGGCCAATACAAAAATACATGAAGAAGAAGGGGAGGATATGGGGAGTGATGGGAAAAACAATGATATAACACAAGGCAGTGAGCAAGATGAAGAATACAATCAGCATGTTGTACAAGGCATCCAAGGAAATGTTCATGATAGTCTTGACAACTGTCAAGACTATCATGACACTAGTCATTCTTTTAAGGATCAAGGGACTCAAAGTGATAATGCAGAAAATAAACAAGTAGAAAACCTCAGTAAAGAACAAAGCCATGAGGAGGGTCAAAGAAATGATGAAAACATGGTCAAAACTTCCATCACCATCCCTCACATATGCACATACTACAGAGGACAAAGAGATGTGTTTGCTGCCTCAAAAAGGCAAGGGGCCATCTCTTCTCAAGCCATCAAAGGAGTGGACAAAGGCAAGAAGAAGATAGTAAGAGGCTGAAGAAGACTACCCAAGGGCCTGAATTCATTGATCTAGACAGTGATGAGCAAGATGAGGAGATGACCACTAAAATGCCGCTCCTATAAAAAGATGCACAGATCAAGGAATGGGAGAAAGATTTTGAAAGAGAACAGCGCTTCATTCAGTACTATAAAAATGAACACAAGTACTTCAAGAAGATCAAGAGAGGCCTTGTCCTCCAAAATAAGATGACCAAACATTACATAAGGAAGATCAAGCTTGCAAATGACAAACTCAAAGAAGCCCTCCTTGAGATAAAAAACCTAAAAAACCCAAATGAGCATGACAGCCTTGGATTTTTGGCTGAGGCTTCTCAACAACCATCTAGAAACATCTAAGGAGGGTCCACACCAATTTTGAGGAAATTTGAAGAAGATTTTGTTTTTTGTAAAATTTTGGCCTACTTTGTACAGCGCCACTGGCGCTACACAAAAATTTGGGGCATCCTCCGAAGGAAAGCTTGAAAATTTTGGATTTTTTATGACCTGCACATCATCCTCAAAAAAATTCAGAGGATTTGGAGCTGTTTTGACCCCTCAAAAGGTCAAAAAACACCTTTCTGCCCATGTTTTGGGCCTGGCGCTGCGCAAATGACAGGCTGGAGATTTTTTCATTTTTGACAGGGTTACAAGGACTGGATTAGGAAACCACAAGAAGTTTTGGAAAATAGACTCTTCAATATTTCCAACAAGCTATCACAGAGCCAAATCCAACATCGGGAAGTGGTTCAAAAGCTAGTTGCAAAACAACTTATTTTCTGCAAAAGTGGCGCTATGCAAACAGACTGACATAGGCCAAAAAGTCAACAAAAGACACTGATTAATGAAAAATTGGTTTTTTAATGTTTTTTTTGGACAAATCACTCCTGATTTGATTTGGGAGTTATGTTTTGATGTTTTTCATTTATTATCTTATCTCTTATGTGTCTTGGGCCTTGCATGGTCATTAAGCACATTTATGACATTTATGGCTAAATTAGGGTTTCTGAAAGCCTCTTAGGGTTTCCACCTCCTCATTTGCTCCATAAATAGAGCATGAGGCTCTTATGTATTGTTTGGATGTTGGTGAATTATGCTGAAGCAAATACATAGTCTCTTGGAGTTTTTGATGACAATTTGATGTCTTGGAGCTCATGCATGCCCTGGTTTGCTTGTTGATGGATAGAGACTGTTTGCAGGATCCATAATCTTGGTTGATGTTGAAGTGTTTATTATGTTTATGTTTTCTAGTTTTCTATTATGTTTTCCCTCTTGCTATGTTGTAGTAGGACAAAAAATTTAGATTAAGAAATGTTTCCTAATGGCACCTTACTGTTGTTTGTCCTTCACTGCCTTAATGTTTTCTTCTGTTGAGATATATTAGGGAATCCATCTCTTGCTCTCTAAGAAGTTCTTGGCTTGTCTATTTCTTGAATGGTTTAGATCAATTAGTGTCAAGTATGATTTATGGCTAGTCCTGCATATTGTTGCTACTGAAATACTCCGTTTGAAATCAACTCTTTAAAGCAGCTTTGCCTAGGTTTGTCAAAGAAGTATGTTTGAATCATGTTCTTTTCCTTTGCTAGCTAAATTTGTTTCAAAGAACCTTCCCAGTTGTAACTTTACATGTTCAGAGTTTTATCTTCTCCTATGGTTATAAATACTTGTGCATCTTAAATGTTTTTTCTACTCGTGATAATGAAATCTATGAAAGTTAAATAAGTTTCTTACCTTTCTATAATTTCATTTGAATTTTTTTCTCGGATAATCATCTGTGTTCAGTTTGAAATCAAAAGGATTAGGTTTCACTTATGCCTTTGATTCTCTTTCCATGCTTATGATTTTTTAACTCCCTTAGTCTAAAAATTTATTAAGGATTCAGTTCTACCCTTCACTAGCTTTTATTCTCAAGTTTAATGTTCATCTCATCATCCACCACAACCTCAAAGACCTACCAACCAAGTTAAAATTTCCATGCAGATGCTCTTGAAACCATTGATGAACTCATCATGACCTTGTTAGACTCCATTGCCCAATGACTTAACAATCTTCCATGTTTTCTATCTAAATCCATCTGAGCATCATACCCAAACAAAAACAATCAAAATACCCTTCACTTAACATCTAGCCTAAAATCAACCCTAATCAGCAAACAAGTTCACATCTTTGCACCTACTAGAGAGATCCCTCTCCAAATCCAGGAAGGCTACGTCCTTGGATTCCAAAGCTTGGTTTGATGTTACCCTGTCCATTTGTATCTCAATCAATCTAGAAAATTATGGGGATCTAACATAAATGGCGACCACGGTGGGACTGAGTTCATAGTAGCCTGAAAAAATCTTATAGACTCATATACATCCCTAGTTTGACTTAAAAACCAGCCCATAGCCAAGAGTAGAAACTAATTTCTTCACCATCCTAGCAAGATGATGACTTAGATAGGGGATACTCATTAACCTTAAGGCTGCATAAAGAAACTAAAAAAACCCAAAAGTACTCCCTAGATTGATTTTTATCAAGAATTTGGTGGTGGACCATTGTATACATATCTTCAAAATTTCAAAAAGAATCCACCTGGCAACTCCACTAGCCTCCAGTAGGCCTTTTTTTATCTCACTAGTCCCATAGGTTGTTCTAGGATTATGTCAAATCAATCCAAAACAGTTTTTAAGGCCTAGTTATACCTTGTGTTAGTAAAGAGATCTGGCTTCACGAAGGATCAATACCAGATCACACCCAGACCCAAATCCTCCTACCGTAGTTGATGAACCAGAAAAGATTTTGTGGCAAACTTCTAAAGTTGGAAACTCACCCACTGTTAGGAACATTCATAGAGAAAGTTCTGCACCATAAAACCTTACAATGTCACAAGATACTCAGTTTGACTTACACATACCAATAACCTATTCAGGACCAAGTCACAAAGTAGGGTTAACCAAGCTGACTTTGAGCCCATAGATTTGCAGCAAAGCTCCAGTAGAGAAGCTTCTCCTTCCACTCCACCTGATTTTCAGATTCTCCATCACTTCAACCCTTTTCATCTCAAATATACTCAGAATCAGTCTTCCGTTCCAAGTACCTCAGCTACACCCATCCATACCACCACTGTGCAAACCACCCCACTCCATCCCACTCCACCTCTCACAAATCCTCCCTTTGTAAATCAACCCTTATTTCCTTTTCCTCCCATCATGGCAACCTGGTATGCTCCACCGGCTCTACAACAACCACTATTACCTTTTCCAAATGACTGTCAGTCCAAAATCTCTCACTTCTTAGGGACTGAATCCATCACTTCTCAAAAACATGTACATAGAATTAATGATGCTTTTGACTACATGGAGATAGAAGAAGAAACCATAAAAATGAGGATTTTTGCTCAGAGCCTAGGGGGAGAGCCTAAGAAATTTTTTAAAGACTTACCTCCCAAAAACATTCATGATCTCCCTACTCTCTACCAAACCTTTGTGAAAAAATGGGAAATCAAGTAGAACCCCTTCAAATTCTGTCCGAGTATAAAAATCTTAAAAGAAATACGGGAGAAAGTGTTCATGAATACTCCACTAGGTTCAACAGTGTTTACAATGCTCTCCCACCTCACATAAAACCTCCACAAGGCTTGGCCTTGGTGAAATATCCAGAAGGCTTTGATGCTGATATGGCCTATCAACTAGGGGAGAGAGATTACCTAACTCTAGAAGACATGAAAAAAGGGGTTGTGAGTGTAGAGGCCAATTTGATTGAGAAAAGGGCTAGGATGAGATCAGAAAAAAGGGTGAATTATAAAGATGACACAACACCTGCACCCCCCTCTTCCGACACCAAAATTGACTCCATAGTTAGGACAATGGAGAGGATGATGGAAAAATTTAGTTTGAATGAGAGAACACCTCCTAGGGAAAATCCAGCCAATCTTCAAAACAGGAATAGAAATAAAATTTTTAGAAGAGACCCTCATCAAGTCAGACAAAGAGAGAGTGACCAACAAATCAGACCCCCTTTCCAAGACAAATATGTAGATGAAGAAGAAAGAGAGCCTGAGCAGTTGGAAGAAGACCATGTAAATGTCATAGGTTCAGATGATGAGGATAACACGTTCCTTACCGAAGAATAACAAAGGATGTTTTCTTCAAAACCAAATGAGAAATCATATGAAGATTCTGAAGACTATAGATTAGGATTTGAGAATGCCATAATGGAAGTCCATAGGCAGTATGACCTTAGGAGCAAAAAGAGTCAAGATATTCCTAAAACAAATCATCCAAACACTGTTGTTAGAAAAACCTCTAAATCTATCCCTAAAAAGACAACAGAAAACACAAATACTATGGCTAAGAAAAATGAACTAAACAAGCCAAAGACTAGTCAACCTAGTAAATATTCAAGCTGCCCTAGTACTTCAACTTGTCCAAACCATCAAATCAGAATCAGAAAATTAAAAATGTAGAAAAGTTCATGGCTAATAAAACTGATGTAAATGCAATAAATACACCTACACCTTTCATTTTTGAGGGGAGATTGCCAAAATCAAGATAACCATACCCCTCACTGAGTTGGTAACCCAAGAGGTATATAGATCCTAGATTTTCAAAGTTTCAAATATAGGGAATGATACCGATACTTTAAACTTAACTAATGATAAACCATAATTTTTTTTTGGTCCTGAAGTAGAGGGAAAATATCAAGAAGGAGTTGTCCCGCCTTTCTATGTAAGTCTGAACATACATGACATAATTCTGCATAATGCTATGTTAGAATCTGGTGCCTCACACAACCTCATGCCAAAGGTTGTGATGGAGAGATTGGGCTTAAAGATCACAAATCCCTACAAAGACTTGTACTCTTTTGATTCCAGTAGGGTCAAGTGTCTAGGCCTAATTAAGGATCTGTGTGTCAATCTGGCACAAATCCCCGCTAAAAGTCTAGTCATGGATATAGTTGTGGCTGAAATTCCCCCAAAGTATGGCATGCTTTTATCTAGATCATGGGGGACCAAACTCCAGGTAAGCCTTCAAATGGACATGACTTATGCACCATCCTAGTTTTTAATCAAACAAGGAGACTATACCGGAAATCCCACATGAAATACATGGTGAGTAACATAGATAGGCCAAATAACACACCGGTTTATTCCATTCACTCAAACCTTGACTCCTTCATCCTGTATAATGAAAATGACATAGATGAACAAATAAATGACAAGGATAAAGAACTAAGCCCATCAGAACAACCAAGCCAATCCTCCGACCAAGAAAATGACACCCCAAACTCTAGCAGCCTCGAAGTGCAGAACATTGACAAAACTGAAATTGACACCCTTTGGCATATAAGCTTTGATGGCTCTTATGGTAAGGCTCGTTCAGGAGCATGGGTTTGGTTACACAACACAAATGAAGGCCATTCCTATAGGCTATATTTCCAATGCACCAACAATGTTGCAGAATATGAGGCTCTCCTTATTGGTTTACACCTACTCAAGGACCTCAAAGCTAAGAAAATCTTGGTTCAAGGAGAGTCAGAACTGATCATAAATAAAATTAAGGGAGAATATTTAGCCAAGAACCCTAGGCTAAGGGAATATAGAAATGTTGCCCTAGACCTTTTCAAAACCTTCGAGAAATATGAGCTCACTTTCATCCCTAGAGCCCAAAACTGCCTTGCCAATGAGCTTGCCTTTGCTGCCAGCAATTTCTCTTTACCTTATGAAAATAATCAATTCCTCATCAAAATAAAGAACAGGCCTACTGTACTAGACAACTTGAACCATTGGCAAGTGTTTGAAAATGATGACCAAATAGATGATTTTCTGCAATCTAGAAATGACTTTGCAAGCACAAAACAAAGTTTGAGAATTGAAAGAAATAAATCTACTGAAAATGAAACTCCCAAAACAGAGCTGCCCTTCGATGATGATATAAACCACCTTCACAACCCTTGTGTTGCAGAAGTATTTGACAAATCAGATCAAAGAGAACTTGAAATTTTGTAGTACAAATATGACACCTTACCAAGAGGCCTTACACCACTAGAAGAGTTGTTTGATTTTAATGATGTAGCTAAAAAAACCCAAGATGGAATCCACTGAAGCAAATGTAGAAGAGTGTAACATTGGAGGGATGAAAGAGCCCAAAATAATCAAGCTGTCCAAACTCTCCCATCTCACACAAAATAGAAATACATTGAGATTTTTAGAGAATTTAAAGATGTGTTTGCTTGGGGGTATGAAGAATTGAAATCCTATGACACCAAAATCATCCAACATAAAATTCCTCTCAAGGAAAATCAGAAATCATTTAAACAAAAGTTGAGAAGAATAAACCCCCTCTTGTTACCCTTAGTTGAGAAATAAATCAAAAAGATGTACGATGCCGGGATCATAGTCTTTGTCCGATACTCAGAATGGGTGTCCAACCTTGTGTCAGTTAGGAAGAAGACCGGGGAAATTAGGCTTTGTATTAACTTCAGAAATTTGAACAAAGCCTCCTTGAAAGACAATTACCCCTTGCCTAAAATGGATCACATACTCCAAAAAGTAGTTGGCTCATAGAGAATCTCATTACTAGATGGCTTCTCAGGTTATAACCAAGTTCTAGTATTTCCAAGTGACCAACTCAAAACTGCTTTCACTACACCTTGGGGTACATTCATGTACGTTAAAATGCCATTCGGTTTAATGAATGCAGGGGCTACTTTCCAAAGGGCAATGGACATAGGTTTTTTAGAAGACATAGGTTACTTCATAGTCATATATCTTGATGACATCACTGTCTAATCTAAGACTGATGAGGAACACTTAGTCCACTTGAGAAAAGTCTTTGAAAAATGTAGAAAGTATGGCCTATCCCTAAATCCTAAGAAAACTTTGTTTGGCCTTCAGGAAGGAAAACTCTTAGGTCACATCATCTCTGAGGAGGGAATCAAGATAGATCCCAAAAGAATAGAAGGAATATTACAAATTAGCCATCTTAGAAACATTAAAGAGCTGCAATATTTCATTGGAAAGATTAAATTCCTAAGAAGATTCATCCCTAACCTTGCTGAGCTCCTAAGAAATATCACAAATATGTTAAAAAATGAAGTAGGAGTGAAGTGGAATATGGAAGCAAAACATTTTTTGAGCTGGTAAAACAAACACTCACACAAACACCAGTCTATATTAGCCCTAACTTCACCAAAGACTTTTACATTTTCTTCTTTACCTCTGAACATACTGTGGCAACAGTATTGTTGCAAAATAACATCACGGGGAAAGAGCAGCCCATATCTTTCTTCAGCAAATCCTTAGGGGATGCCCCTCTAAAGTATAACATTATGGAGAAACAAGCCTTTGCCTTAATCAAAGCTTTGAAGGATTTTAGAGTTTATATTTTTCATTCACATATCATAGCCTTTGTCCCAAACACAGTTGTCAAAGATATACTTAATCAAGACCCCGATGGTAAAAGGGGCAAGTGGATTGCTACCATTTTAGAATATGATTTAGAAATCAGACCCACTAAATTGATTAAAGGACAAGGACTTGCAAAAATTATGGCTGACTCAAATTTCCAAGCTTTATACATGAATATGGTTGGTATGTTAGAAGAAACTGAAGAAAAGTACAACAGCATACATTGAAGAAATTTTTTTAAATTCATCTTGGTATGTTGATATTACTTATGTGCTTCTATATCTCAATGCTCCCCCTTCTTTGTCAAAAACCAAAGCAAGATTCTTAAAACAAAAAGCATTAAATTTTTGCATTCTAGATGGAGTATTGTACTAGAATAGTTTTGTTGGTTTGTTGCTTAAATGTTTGCTTGAAGATGAGGCAGAGAATATCATGCATGAATTACATGAGGGAGAATGTGGGGGTCACCTCTATTGGAATACCACAGCCAACAAGATCCTTAGAGCTGGCTACTATTGGCCTACCCTATTTTTCGATACTCATAAACTAGTCATGACTTGCCATAAGTGCCAAATATTTGACGGCAAAAGAAAGCTCCTACCTTTACCCTTGCACCCCATTAGTGTTGAAGCCCCTTTTCAGCAGTGGGGTTTGGACTTCATAGGATAGATCCATCCTACTTCATCTTCCCAACATAAGTGGATCCTCACTGCCACTGATTATTTCACCAAGTGGATAGAAGCCATCCCTTCTAGAAATGCCACTGACTCAATCATCATCATATTCCTTGAAACCAACATCCTGTCCACGTTTGGTTGTCCTAAGAGGATCATCACCTATAACGCTGTTGCATTTACATCTAAGAAAATGGTGGAATTTTGCTATAAATATCACATCACCTAAGGTCACTCCACTGCTTATTACCCACAAGGTAATGGAATAGCTGAGTCCTCTAACAAGAGCTTGGTAAACATCATTAAGAAGCTCTTAGAAAAAAATAAAAAAGCATGGCATAGAAAACTAGTGCATGCACTATGGGCTGATAGACTAACCACCAAGAAATCTATTGGTATGTCTCCCTATCAACTAATGTATGGCATGGATGCAGTTTTCCCCACCTCTTTGGGAGTTCCAGTCATGAAGCTTCTTCAAGAAGTACAATCAAAATAAAATGACATGCAGAGGAGGCTGAACCAAACCATTCATTTGCAGCAGTCAAGGGAAGAATTTTACAAAATGACACAAGCTATTTAGGACAATATCAAGAAAATATTTGATAGGAGAACCAAAGAAAATGATTTCCAGATTGGAGACAGGGTTCTGAAATGGGATTCAAGAGGGCAAACATGGTAAGTTTGAAAATCTATGGAAAGGTCCTTACATCATTTAGTCAGCTAGAGGCAAAAATGCTTTCTTTTTGCAGGAACTTGATGGAACTGAAATGTTTGGAGGTCCTGTAAATGGGAGGATGCTTAAACATTACTTTTGTCAAGAAACTTAGTTTAATTTTCTCATTCATTGTACATACCACTATTTGATGAAAGGATGTAAAGACCAAAAACCCTAAAAAATAGAAAAGGGAAAAAGAGGGCAGAAGTTGAAAGAAAGGTATAGCCCCATACCTAAAAAATAATGTTGTTGAAAGTGTGCAAGTCTAAATTCCACTACTTGTTTCTAAAAAGAGAAGTCTTGTTCAGCTATCCAATCTAAATCATGGCTGAAACATGTTTTAATTTATTTTTCTAATAGGCTAGTGAAAGAAAGAACTTGTCAAAAGACCATATAATCTTGGCTTATCAAATAGAATAGATTAGGATAGAAGGACAATGTCTCTAAAAATATTAAAACATGAGCCAAAGAAATAAAGAAGGATGTTTATTATGCTTTCAAATCTTAAGCCTTCAGTATTTTTTTTTTATTTTCTGCTAATAAATTCTATGTGTAGCTTGTACATAATGCCATAGATCATAGCAAATCAGACTGCTTAATCCTGATTTGTCTATGTTTTTCAGGATTAGTGAATAAGGTTTGTCAAACAGCTCAATCTTTATAAATGAGTAGTCTAGGTAGAGAATAAGAAGAGTTCACTAGCCTAATCTGAACTCTTGGAAGTGATAAGAGTAGAAGTAGATAATTTGTATTGCTTTCAAAAGAAGAAAATGTCAAGGGTTTTCCAGTTCAAGTGCACCCAAGGAAGAAAAATTTTAGGCAGGTAGGTTGGGTAGGTAGAGATGATGTTGACACTAATCACGTTTTTCATATTACTAAGGTCACAGCTTCAAGCATCAGCAAGTGAAAGAGAAAGTCTACCCAATGGAGAAAGGCACTGGTCTTAGTGAAAGCCAGAAATCTAAAGTTATGGACACCCCTTGAAAAGGGGTTGCCCTCCCCAAGTGGAACCATTGTTAATCATCAATAATTTTTTTGGTGATGACTAAATGATTACCCCAAGATTTCTAGAAACAAATTTTATAGAACATAGTGATTTCTAGAAATCTCACTGCCTTCATTATCCTCAAGATAAAATTTTCACTATTTTGTCATCCTATCTAGTCATAACTGGCCCACTACTCCCAGAAGGCACATCAAGGGCTCAAGCCATTTATTTTTGTCTCCTTGGAAGCAAAACCTCTGTTTTTGCTCACCTCCAGAAATCTCCTCTACTACCTAAACCTACCAATCAAATAACCTTGCTTCCTCTTCCATAATATTCCCAAACACTGATTGTATCTACAGGCCCTTTGTATAGTCAAAGTATGTTGACCCTTAGGTTCTCAAATACATCAAGCCTAGCATGGATACTATCTTACACTTGTGAACCCTAAATTTAGATCTCAGTCCAAAGCCCAAATCCAAGAAAGCCCCATTAGGTCACCTAAGGTTCCACTCAGCCATAGGATGGATTTGGCACCCTGCAAACTATGCTTTCCTATATGAAGAAATTATATTCAAAGAACAATGAAATTAAGCAATTTTTCCCAAGATTGGTTAAATAGTCATGCAATAAAATCCTTTCAGCTTAAAAACATAAATATTACAAGGGACAACTGCCCTCGTTCATATTTTTGCAAACAAATGATCAGGGTTTCCTTCAGCAAAAGGAGAGGCAAAGTAATGGGATGCAGATTTCACTAGAAGACATCCAAAAATGAGAAAAGGGCAGCAGGCCTATGTTTAAAGGAGAAACAGGGTTTCTTTAGGGTTGTTGAACCAAACAGCAGTGGTAGGAAAGAAACCATCACAAAGGCCACCAAGGACAAAATTCACGGAAACTACCATCAAATGCACATTGAAGATTGTTGCAAAGTGATGAGTAAGCTTTGAGAGACTACAGAGGTTATATAAGGGATATTAGTTTAAAGGGGAGAAATAGAAAAAAGGGAATAGGTTTGTTGTTTGTATAAAATGATGAAGAATCCAAAGACAAGTCTCTTTTTCTTCAAAAAGAGGACAAGGATAGTCTTGATATCTTCAAATAGATTGGTAAGATTAAATAGAAACCTGAGAGCCCCCCATAAAATAGAGAAAGGAAACTTTGCAGATCAAATATGCCACCTGCTACTCCAAACAGTCAAAAAGGGGCACAGTGAGAAAAGATAAATAAACACTAAACATTACAAAAGTGGGTTTCATATTTTGATTTTTCTTTTTCAAAGGCATCAAGGATTTTGAATTCTTTGAGTGAATCATTCCCACACTTTGCAAGGAGAGAAAAACTCCAAGGAGAGAAAACAGAGTTTCTGGGCCATTTCTGGGCAAATTTGTCAGACTTTGCGCAAAATCCAGGCGCTACGCAAAATCAGAATCAGCGCTACGCAAAGTGCCTTTCCTCCCATCTATTCCTACACCGCGTAGCGCAAAGTTTTCTTCTACACTGCACAAAGTTCGGGTGCTACACAAAAGGTGTCCGACCTGCCCGAAAATTCTTGCAGAAGTTACTTCTTTTTCCCCAGCACTGCGCAAATAGGCGCTCGACGCCCGAGCACTACGCAAAAGGTGCCTGACCCACTTGGAAACGCATGCAGAGGTTACTTCTTTTTCCCCAGCACTATGCAAATAGGCTTCCGGTGCCCAGGCGCTACGCAAAAGGTGCCCGACCTGCCCAGAAATGCATGCAAAGGTTGTTTCTTTTGCCCCGGCACTACACAAACAGGCGCCCGACGCCCAGGCGCTACGCAAATAGGCACCCGACGCCCAGGCGCTACGCAAATAGGCACCCGACGCCCAGGCGCTACGCAAAAGGGCGTTCAGCAACCCAAGCGCTACACAAAGTTCTGGGAGGTGCCAAATAGGCCAGAAAGACCCCCAACTGCACAGATTTGTCTCCAAGGGTGCCTCCAAGTTTAAAGAAAAGTGGTAAGTGGTTTTTCTCTACAAATCCCCAAGTCAAATTTACAAAAAACGTTTTGTTTCAAATGGTTAAAGTAATAACCTAGGAGGGTGAAACCTTAGGTCAAAGACAAGGAAAGCATTGACCCTTTGAAACTAAAATTAAAACAGCAGAAAGTGTGGGGGAGGAAATTAAGGTTGATTGGTACATTTGTGATTAGAAACCTTGAGTTGCAAAAAACTCTCAAAAGGCCTCAAAAATTCCAAATCAATGCTCCCCTCCCCCCCCCCATCACCATGTCAGAGATGGAAAACAACAGTGATATTCAAGGCAATCAAAGACCTCCAAAATCAAAGCACAGGGGAGGGAAAATTAAGAGGTTATAACCCCGGAATACAGTGGCTATCACATCCTCTCCTAAGATATTGTCATGCTTCCAAAACACAAGATGTTTTCAGTTCTGTGAGAGGGTAAAAAAGGTGAAGAGTAATCCCAAGCTTACAAGGCTCCTCATCCTTAATTTGAAAAATAAAAATTCAGACCTTGTAGGGATTAAACTTGATATTTCAACAATAGCCATATCTGAGGCCACCGATATCCCCTCAGTGGGTGAGAAATGGTTCAATAATGGTAAGCTGGAAAGAGATTTCTTTTTTCCATCTCTTAAAAGGAGATATAGAAAGGGCAGTATCATTGTTTTTCCGTTTTCACATCTCAAACACATATATGCAACTTTGATGTTGGCTATCATGAGGTATTTCACTTGTGAGGGGAGATACTCCAAGGTATATACCTATCATCTTAGACTCCTTATGAATTTTACAGGGGTTAAGGCACTTGACCTACCCTATTATCTCTATAGGAGTATTGTGAAAATGAGTTCTATTGTTCAAAGGAGTAATTTTCCCCAAAAAATGTCTAGCTTGTTCCACCATTCCCTGATCAAGATGGTGGTTGAACATCAGCTCAAAAAACAGGGTGTACCTTGGGATGATTTCATAAACCATGAGTTCTTTTCTAAACCACAACATCCTCTTCAAACAAACCTGCCTTCCTCATCTGCACAAGTGCCCTCACCACAAGCACACATCTCTTCCTCTCCTTCTCTTAATGCATCAAGTGAAACAGGAAGTGGACATCAAGAATCACATGGTGATCAGGGTGGGGGAGAAGAAGTCAGTGAGGCTAATAAAGAAATACATGAAAAAGAGGGGGAGGAAATGGGGATTGATGGGGAAAATAGTGATAGAACACAAGGTAGTGAGCAAGATGAAGAAGACATTTAGCATGATGTACAAGGCAACCAAGGAAATGTTCATGACAGTCTTGACAGCTGTCAAGACTGTCATGAAACTAGTCAGTCTTTTGAGGATCAAGGAACTCAAAGTGATAATGCAGAAAATAAACAAGTAGAAAACCTCAGTAAAGAACAAATCCATGAGGAGGTTCAAAGCAATGATGAAAACATGGTCAAAAATTCCATCACCATCCATCACATATGCACATACTACAGAGGACAAAGAGATGCGTCTGCTGCCTCAAAAAGGAAAGGGGCCATCTCTTCTCAAGCCATCAAAGGAGTGGACAAAGGCAAGAAGAAGATAGAAAGAAATGAGCAGCAAGAAAAGGTAAGGAGGAGTAAGAGGCTGAAGAAGACTACCCAAGGGCCTGAATTCATTGATCTAGACAGTGATGAGCAGGATGAGGAGATGACCACTAAAATCTTTCTCCTAGAAAAGGATGCACAGATCAAAGAATGGGAGGAATATTTTGAAAGAGCACAGCGCATCATTCAGTACTATAAAAATGAACACAAGTACTTCAAGAAGATCAAGAGAGGCCTTGTCCTCCAAAAGAAGATGACCAAACATTACGCAAGGAAGAGTAGGCTTGCAAATGCCAAACTCAAAGAAGCCTTCCTTGAGATAAAAAACCTAAAAATCCCAAATGAGCATGACAGCTTTGGAATTTTTCTGAGGCTTCTCAAAAACTATCTAGAAACATCTAAGGAGGGTCCACACCAATTTTGAGGAATTTTGAAGAAGATTTTGTTTTTTGTAAAATTTTGGCCTACTTTGCACAGCGCCACTGGCGCTACACAAAAATTTGGGGCATCCTCTAAAGGAAAGCTTGAAAATTTTGGATATTTTATGACCTGAAAATCATCCATAAAAAATTCCAAAGGATTTATAGCTCTTTTGACTTCTCAAAAGGTCAAAAAACACCTTTCTGCCCCTGTTTTGGGCCTGGCGCTGCGCAAATGATAGGCTGGAGATTTTTTTTCATTTTTTATAGGGCTACATGGACTGTATTAGGAAACCACAAGCATTTCTAGAAAGTAGACTCTTCAAGCTTTCCAACGAGCTATTACGAAGCCAAATCCGACATCGATAAGTGGTTCAAAATCTAGTTGCAAAACAGCCTAGTTTTTGCAAAAGTGGTGCTACGCAAACAGACTGACATGGGCCAAAAAGTCAAAAAAAGACACTGATTACTGAAAAATTAGTTTTTGAATGTTTTTTTTTTACAAATCACTCCTGATTTGATTTGGGAGTCATGTTTTGATTTTTTCCATTTATTATCTTATCTCTTATGGGTCTTGTGCCTTGCATGGTCATTAAGCACATTTATGATGTTTATGGCTAAATTAGGGTTTCCACCTCCTCATTTTCTCCATAAATAGAGCATGAGGGTCTTATGTATTGGTTGGATTTTGGTGACTTATGCTAAAGCAAATGCATAGTCTCTTGGAGTTTTTTATGACAATTTGATGTCTTGGAGCTCATGCATGCCCTGGTTTGCTTGTTGATGGATAGAGACTGTTTGCAGGATCCATAAGCTTGGTTGATGGTGAAGTGTTTCTTATGTTTATGTTTTCTAGTTTTCCATCTTGCTATGTTGTAGTAGGAAAAAAAAAATTTAGATTAAAAAATGTCTCCTGATGGCACCTTACTGTTGTTTGTCCTTCACTGCCTTAATGTTTTCTTCTGTTGAGATATATTAAGGAATCCATCTCTTGCTCTCTAAGAATTTCTTGGCTTGTCTATTTCTTGAATGGTTTAGATCAGTTAGTGTCAAGTATGATTTATGTCTATTCTTGCATATTGTTGCTACTGAAATACTTCGTTTGAAATCAACTCTTTAAAGAAGCTTTACCTATGTTTGTCAAAGAAGTCAGTTTGAATCATGCTCTTTACCTTTACTAGCTAAATTTGTTTCAAAGAACCTTCCCGACTATAACTTTATATGTTCAGAGTTTTCTCTTATCCTATGGTTATAAATACTTGTGCATCTTAAATGATTTTCTTCTCTTGATAATGAAATCTATGAAATTTAAATAAGTTTCTTACCTTTCTATAATTTCATTTGAAAGTTTGTCTTGGATAATCATCTGTGTTCAATTTGAAATCAAAAGGATTAGGTTTCACTTATGCATTTGATTCTCTTTCCATGCTTATGATTTTATAACTCCCTTAGTCTAAAAAGTTATTAAGGATTCAATTCTGCCCTTCACTAGCTTTTATTCTCAAGTTTAATGTTCATCTCATCATCCACCACAACCTCAAAGACCTACCAACCAAGTTAAAATTTCCCTGCAGATGCTCTTGAAACCATTGATGAACTCATCATGACCTTGTTAGAATCCATTGCCCAATGACTTAACAATCTTCCATGTTTTCTATCTAAATCCATCTGAGCATCATACCCAACCAAAAACAATCAAAATACCCTGCACTTAACATCTAGCCTAAAATCAACCCTAATCAGCAAACAAGTTCACATCTGTGCACCTACTAGAGAGATCCCTCTCTGAATCCAGGAAGGCTAGGTCCTTGGATTCCAAAGCTTGGTTTGATGTTACCCTGTCCATTTTTATCTCAATCAATCTAGAAAATTACAGGGAGCTAACAAAAGGTGCCATCCTCCATCACTGCATCAACTTCTGTCAGCGCAATACATATAGTGAGAGTGGGTGGTGCTGAAAATGGGAGAATGTCTCCCTCCTCCTCGAGTCTATCCCAAAATATTTGTGTTGTACTAGACTCCTCAAAATTATTCACCTCTCCGGAACCTAAGAGGGGTGAACCAAATGGCAAGATGTCTCTTACCAACTCCAGATATGGTGGCCTCCTGGGTGGAATGCCTCAATGTAGTGAGACATCAATGTCAAGAATAAATTGTACATATGGTTGGGAAACCTTGCCCTTGCCCTCACAGTGCAAATTAGTCTTCCTCTTCCTTGCACCAGCTCTCTAAAATATATAGGGGTGTGTGCTCCTCATCTAATGGTGCTGACCTTCCTCCCTACCTTCTCCTTTCATCAGTAATATCTCACAATCATGCTGCTCATTGATTTTGCCTTGTCTTCCATATGTGATATCCTATGGAATATATTGCAATGACACAATAATTCCTCCTGTTGGAGCATGTTCTCCTCCTTCTTCTACATGAGGGACTAGATATGCTCTAGATGTGACAACGTTGTTTCCCCCATCATTCTCTTCCTCTTCAATATGAATGGGAGTCACCTGCTCAATAAGAGGATCCTCTTTTGAAAAAGGAACCTGCATGCCCTCTTGTCCAAATATATGAGACAGAGATCTTGCCTCTAGCAAGGTGTTATGCAAGATGTGAGCTCTCCCAACATTTTTCTGAAGTGGTCTTGAGTTTTTAGGTTCTTCCAACCCATGCACAAGTTTTGGTTTGTTTGGCTCTACCAAGAGTGTTTTAGAATGTCTTCCATCAAACCTCTCCACTAATATCTTAGTGAAATTTGCATAAGAATAAATATTGGCATTTTTTAATGAAAATGACTCAAATATCCACCAAGCATAGGCCTTACCTTCAAAGTGCAACGCTGCAACTCTGACGGCTTCATCTTCGAAAACTTGGTGTTGCTGCAAATAAGTGTGTAGCTCCTCTACCCAAGCTTTGGATGAACATGTTGGTGATCCATCAAAAGTGGATAGAGAAAATATATCCATGTCATTTTTCCTACTCCTATCTAATTTTATCTTGAAAAACTCTTGGAAAGTGACATGATCTCTAAACTTCTCATTTTGAGACTCATATTCTTGCAAAAAATTGCTAATAGTTTCCCTCCTAGGCATTCCTCCTTCTTTCATCTCTCTCATGATAGATCTGGACATTTGAATGCGCTGTGCATAACAGAGTGTAGCTGCATGCTCACACCTATCATGTGCAAATATAGATTTGGCTCTAGATCCAAACTCTTCTGGAGATTCCATCTCCCTTCTCATTTTCTTGAGATCTTCTTTAATGCTCTACATAGATTTAGGAAGAAGCTTTGAGAGACTCTCCTCCTTCCTTCCTCCACATAATGGAGTCTTCTCTTTTCTGTACATTTTCTCCTCTCCTTCTTCTCTTGATAGAATAATGGCTGAGATCCACAGGCTGAGCCAATATTATGCTCTGATACCACTATAATATCCCAAAATGGGAATGCAGCAATGCATGAGCACAATACTGGAGTAGCAGTGAGAAAATAGCTCATAAAATGTGTTGAGAAACACATAGCCATCAAATGAATGTAACAACAACAAAAAGGAGCTCTTCTACATTCTCCCAAGTGGGGAAAATGCAGCAATTAGACCCTAAAAACGTTATTCCCAGAAAATTATGTTGTAACAAGGGGAAATAACACTTAGGTTCCTTAGAATATATATATATTGGCCCTCATATATAAAATGGAATCAGAAAAAAATCCCTTTTACTAAGTTAAACAGATCTTCCGGCCTCAAATCAGCTTAAAAATACCCAAACCCCATGACTTAAGCTATGCAGAATTTCTTAAGCATATGATAGAATTATTTTCTGAGGGTTTATACAAAATTATGATATAAAATCATATATCTGGAACTTTATTGAACAATATGCTAAGAAAATAGAGATCTAGCCTTCTTAATACATTACAGAGATAGCCCGACAAGGGTTTCTTGAAATCTTGAGTACAAAAAGGGTAGATATGAATATTCAACTCCGAAATAACACATTATTATTGAAAAATTACATAAACATGGCTGAATAATACAATAGAGGGATGAGAATCCCTTCTTCTAGCTTTATGGGAGAAGGGTTGGCCCTTTCCCTAGGAAGCTAGCTCAAAAACAAGGGCTTAAACCCTGTTGTTGCAGCTCTATGAAAAATGACGTAGTTCCTGCAAGGGACTGTGCTGTAGGAGATGAGGAATAATTTGGCCAAATTCTAAGATGTGAAATGAGCCCATAAATCCTCCTAGCTTATCTCCCAAGAGAAGGAAATCTCCCTCTAATCAGAAACAATCTCCGGAAGTGAAGTTGTGAAACCTCCACTGCAACACCCTTCAACACAACACTATTCTCTATAGGAATAACACTGTAGTTGAATACTGGTGCTTGGCCTCAAGCTTGGATGTGGAACAATATAGTGCAAAACTCTCCCAAGAGGCCTCTCAAGGGAAGAGGTGGGATTCCCGCTCGGGAACACCCGGTGCTAAACAGCACAGCAACCCTGATAAACAATAAGAGGAAGCAATAGTCTAAGCAGACCAATATCAAATGATAATATAAAACACATCTCAAATGGATGTCATCCTCTTCCTTAAGTAGAATGTGAGCTTGCATGTCCTTGGCCCCACAGAATTAGGTCATTTCCTCCATGAGGTTCACCTCCCTCCAAAACTGCGTTATTCTCTAATTAATCTCCACTCCTCTTAACAACGTTGTTGACTTGGTCAAAGTTGACTGAATCAACATGATCCAAACCCTGTTCATACATGGAGGAGCTTTATTTAGCTGCTACAAAGGTCTCTTGTCACATTTAAAGTGTTTTTATTGTTGCTCAAGAGACTTATGGGCCTCCTCACCCACTTATTCCCCTACCTAGTGATAATACAACTATAATATTCCATTTAGCTTGAAGGATAATTTTTTGGAATATTACAAGAACAAATAGATTTCCAGTAGGCAGATGACATGACGCACGTAGATGCACCCTCATCCACGATCGCTTGATGAATATTAAATCCATTAATCCGAACTTGGATGATGAGCGCAAGTTGGTGAGGGAGACGTGGGATGAAATTCTCCAAGTCGAAGGTGATAAGGCTCGAATCAGTAGGATCAACCCCACCAATGGCAGATAGCAAAGCCTTCCATTGAGACAGACAACTCTGAAGTACTTCTAATGCAGACATCGCAGATGGAACCTAAACCAAATCCTCAACAATACTGTAATGTTGAGTAGCACAGGAGTTAGGATTGTAAGAAAACTTACGGAGTACACCTTTGGAAGGTGGTCGTACAATAGGCTCAGTACTGAGACTTTCAATCCAAAGAGGGCCAGAAGCAGTTGGAGGAGGAGGACCATTAGAGATATCTTTCCCTGCTACCTGACGTAGTTCGTTATAATTTTTCGACTGGGTAACTATGGAAACAGATGCAAGAATGTTCATCATGAAAACCTAAGAGCCAAATGGGGCAGAGGACTGAGGTTTCTCTACCAACTGAATCTGCTGTGATGGAAACGGTTCCATGAGAACAACTGAAGTTCCTTGGGTGCCTTTGAGTAATCAACTAACTTTGGCCCTTCTAGGATAGTCCTTGGTGTAGTGCTCTTCGTCACAAATCAAGCAAGGATAATTCACTATGAACCATCATGAGCATGAGATTTATGAGAATCCTATTTCCGGGTATCAGCTTTGGCCTTACCTTTACCCTTATTTTTACCCTTGAAAGTTTTATCCGTTGGATTGGCCTGAACGGCATTCACTTCCACAGTTTTACTAGAATTCGGGGTTGGCTGAGAAGCAGTATCATTAGAAGGAGTAGATTTTTTCTTCCTAGGATTCGTAGGAGAAGACTTCCAAGAAGTCTGAGACACAGAACCAATGATACCGTCGAAGGATGGCGTCTCCCATGCTTTGTAAGTTCCAGGTCTAGGAGCATCAGGCAAGAGATCATACAACGTGCTAGACTGAGAGTACACAAGATCAAGGTACTGGGCACGAGAAATGGCTTGCTCCTCAGTGATGAATTCCCCCAGAGCAATGTCCTTAGCAATAGGACTCATGAAAGAGGTAGTGAACCAATCAGTTAGAAGCTGATCAGGAATCTCAAACTTGATCAGGCGACAACGACGCCTCCATTCATGAATATGATTTGAGATATGGGTAGCTCGATCTTGCTTCAAGGATGTGAGGAGGTGCGTCTCGGTTTCATAATGAACCGGTAATTGAAGTGCGTGAGAAATACCATGGCTAAAGAACTGAAATATTGGAAGATTCCACAAGACAACTCGATGTACCACTTGACAGCGGCACTAGTAAGAGTTTGTTGGAAAATACAGAGTCAGATAGAATCGTCAACCCAAGAGTTAGAGGAACACTAAATATGGTATGTCATAACATGCGCTTCGGGGTCTTCTCTAGACTTTCCCTCAAATTTGGGACAATCTCCAGGGATTTTGGTTGGAACTGGAGGAGAATACGAGTTATGAAGGATAGGATCGTTCGTCAACTTTGACACATCAGGCAGTTCCAACATAGAGAGGAATGGTAATTGAGGATTAAAAGGCATTAGAGGACGTTGATAAAGACCAGTGTTAGCATTCCACCCAAGTTGAGAGAAATTCTGCCCCCATATGTTTTATCCCGGAGGATTCTGTCCATAGGGGTTATAAGCCTGATAGTTCTGCCCATACTGGGGTTGAGGACCGGGATACTGATTCTGAGCATACCATTGAGGTCCTTGCTAAGAAACATATGGATTTTGCAACAGAATGTAAGCATTGCCTTGAGATAGATTATACACCATCTGGGATTGAATTTGAGGATAATAAGTGAAACCTTGGGGCACACTGTATACTGCCTAAAATTGACCTTGAGGAGGGTAAGTAGCACCTTGAGGTTGAGCAGGTTGTCCCTGCGAAGCAGGTTGAACTGGCTGTTGAGTAGGTTGAACCGATTGAATCGACTGCTGAGTAGGTTGAACAAGTTGAACCAGCTACTGAGGTTGGACAGGCTATCCCTACGAATCAGGTTGGCCTGGATACTGAGGGCCACCAAGTTTCCCTTGTGGAAGAGGTTGGCCCGATGGTTGGTGTTGTACCTTAAGAGACAATCCCTTAGCTGTGATAAGGAATCAATGCTTAAGACATTTATATGATTATGTCACGAATATATATATGTCTCTATTTTATTAACCCTCAAGTATTTATGATTAAACCCTTAAATGTCAAATATGATGAATGCTTCACAATGCTACCATCTGTTAATGTTGAATAAAGTGACTAGAAGAATATGAAAGAAGAATTCCAAACTGATATGCTGTTTTATACAAAAAATATCATTTCCAACCCCAGAAGAAATATATGAAAGATATAGTTAAAACAAAGGAGTGCCAATTAAGGTTTTTAACTCTTATATACAGAAATAAAAAGAGACCTGCTACTTATAACTTTGTTTTATTCATAGAAAGAAAACACATAATTTTAACTTTGAATACATTTCAACATAAACAGAATGCTAAAAACTTTATTACTCATTTATTAATCTTTGAATCTCTGAGTACAAAAATAATTGTCTGAAGGTCCAAAACTCGGAACCTTTCCTTCTCTTGAAAATTACATTAAATATAGTAAAAAGAAGTTTGGAACTGCTGTAACCAATCCTAACTACCAAAAATACTTTAAGACTTCAAAGGCTGTCTATTACATGCCTTGAAAATCTCTTGTTACAATTACATTGTCTTCAGAAAATAACATAAAATAAATATCATAATCTATAGGAATTGTTGATGATGTCGCTTCTTTTCCTTGGTCAACTGATTTGTCTTTCTTTGTTGTTGATCCTTTTGGCAGGTCTATTGTCCAAGCTCTGCACTTTTTCCATATTTCTACCTTCGTCCTGGATGAATGTGTCAGATTGTGATATTCCAATCTGAATGCAGTAATTCAATCATAAGAAGGCCTTTCTGTGAAAAGAGTCTTTACCATCCACAAGAGTTGAAAATGCCTCTGTAAGAAGTTGACCATTGTCTCTCCTTTAAGCACCTGAGTCTTTTCATGCCTGCTATCAACTTTTCTTTTTGTCAACACTAGTAGGTTCTCATAAGAATTCCATGGCAAAAGATTTCCTTCAATTCCCCAACATGATGGCAAGCCTACTCTTGTCATTTTATCAAAAGACTTATCAAAATGACTTACTGCTTCCTTGATTTCCATTATCTTCTTTTCTACAGCCTTTCTGAGATCATTTCTGATAATCATTTTATTAATTTATACTGCATACAAAAAATTTTCCTGCATGTCATTCTCCTCTAATACCTGATTTGATTTAGAATTAATAAAATCAATAAATATTCTGGCCCAAATGGCTCTATTAATTCCTTTTTGCTTATCCGACATGATTGGTTCTTCACATTCTAAAATAAGGCTTTTCTCTTTTGCAATTATCATCAAGAAGCACTAATTGGATTTCATTTCTGAAATGATATCAGTCCAAATGATATCTTTAGCTTGTATCAGTGAGATATTTCCTTTCATTCTTTCTTTGAGATTTTTAATCTCAGCTTCAGCATTTTAGAAATCCATTTTGTATTTGTCAGCTTCATTTTCTATTACTTTCATCAATTTTTTTGCAGTCTCCAAATCTGTTTGAGCCTTCTTTCTATCTCTTTCAGCCATCTACAACTCAGTATTTAATTGAACAATTTGTGCTTGAGGGTCTTCATCACCTGTAGGAAAAACAAAAGTACAATTATGATTATCAGTATGATTTTGCAATGAAATTGCGGTTTGCTTTATTTTGGAGAGTTCTTCATCTTTCTGCATGAGTTGTTGCAACAACTTTTCCTTTTCCTTTTCTACCTCTGTAACTTTTGTAGCCATTGAATGTTCTCCAGTAGGTAACTTTAACTTCTTCCTTAATGTGGATATTTCTACCTCAGCACTTTGCATGAGTTTATGCACAACAGTATTATCACGGGGGTCTACTCCAATTTTTATAATAATTTTCTTCAATTCCTCATTTTGAACTATTAAGGCTCTTGAGTTAGCCTTCTCTAACTTCAACTGTTTAATTACTTTACCCAACATATTATCTACCTTTATTGCCATTGCATTAGTCTTTGTGAGGTCATTTACGATCAATTGACTTGTTTGCATATGCAAATTCATTTTATCCATCAGTGGAATTTTATTTACATCCACAGTCACATTGACAATGTTGAAATTGCTTGAAGAACCAATTGACATATCTGTAGGATGTGACAAGGAAATTCTAAATTTATCTTTCTCAAGATCCATTACAGTCAAAAATCTTGTTTGATCAATAGCAACTTGATGTTTAGCTTGGGCCTCCATGCTGGCCTTCATCCTCTGATTTTTTTCCTCAATCTGTGAAAACAGTTGTTTGATCAAGGGCACCTGTTCATGAGAAGCTTCATGATTCCTGGGTGAAGCAGGAGCATTTTTCTCTTCTCCCAAATGTAAAGAAAAACCAGGTGCATTAAATGTAGGTTCTTCAGTAAGTTTTGTTCTCTTCTCGACTCCCTGCTCCTCATCATCTAGATCAATAACTACTTCCTTGGTTATTTTAGTTGTTTTCTATATTATGATGGGAGTTTGAATGTTTGCATCTACTGAACTCATCACACCTTTACATACTATCTTCTCTTGTTCTGGCCTACTTTCATGAATGAAAGCAGAGTACCCATTCTCAATTCTTCTATTTTAAATTACACCATATGGGTCATAAGCCCAACTTTCTCCTAGTAGCATATGCATTTCATATAACATTTTTGTTACTTCATCAAATGCCTGCCTCATATTTACTATGCAAGGGCCTACAACCATGGGTAATTTATACATGTGTCCTTTCTTCATGGGCACGAAATCAACATGATCAACATTTAGACTCTGTCTAATGAACTCTAAAGCAAAAATCCTCATTGTTACAAAATTTGGAAGTCTGTAAGGCTCAATGCTTGCTCCATATAGCCTTATTTCAAAATATTCCTCAAAAACAAACCAATCTCTATAATTACAATTGTTTCCTAAATGAAGAAACTCCTAAGCCTTAGGTAAGAAACAGGGAGGAGTACTTCCATTAAATATTTTGTATGCAATTGGCATGTAATAGCTAGCAAAATCAAACAACCCAGCCTCATTTTGCTCCCTTCTAACTACATCTGTCCAGAATATCACTGATTGCCTTCTTTTATTTACATCCATAATATTTAGACCTAAATGCATGAATTCTTCCACATTTTGATATAAGAACAAATATACAATCAATGAAGGAAATTTAAAAGAAATTGTTAAGGAAAGGCTCATTAGCTATGAATTGACTGCTTCCTGCCAATATGATGGAATATCCAGCACCATTCCTGGCTTCATCATCATGGAAAACATCCCTAGGACTGATTTATCCACTGTATTATCATCATCTTTACCCAGAATTTTTGCAATATTACTCAATACTGGACGAGTCTCAACATCAAAAACTCCCATAACAAACTATTTGCAATCTGGCTGAAACTGCTTCATGTCAGGCTTCAAATAAAACATGAACTGATTGAATTCTTCTCCTGCAAGATTATCATAATATTATACCAACGAATCGATAGAAAATTGGATGGATGACTCTGACTCAAGATAGCAAAGGGCTTGGCAGATTAACAGGGTAGACACCTGCAGAACGTTCTCTCCTTGGGAATTCACGAAAAAACACTTCCCTGGATACATGACGGATACCAACCAATAGATAAATTCAGGGAAAATATGGGTTTTTGGAATGCATGCAGAAAAAACTCCAGACTTTACCATGGCATAATACAAAGGGGAAGCATTATCATTCAAGATAACTTGCTGGTAGAAAGGGAGGTGAATTATTGAACAGAGGGTATCTTGAATATCCCTCTCAGTATCCATGAGAGGAATATGGCTAGTTGAACCTGATAAGAACGACTGTTTAGCCATGGTTCAAAATTTACGTGAGAACAGTTTACAGGGTGGTCAAATTTGCAGGTGGCGGAAAGCTAAAACAGGGTGTAGCGTAACAAATCCAAAGTAATTTGAAAAATAGATAAAAATTTTCTTTAAATAGGTGGTGCAGGATTTAAATTTAATGCTAGCAAGACACGCCAGCAAGCCGTTAACTCTGCTCGACGTGGAAGAGAGTTGTGACCAACTCAGTGTCTTACATCACTGCGGAGGCTCTCGGGGTATGGAGGAAAACTTTAGTTGGTGCCCCTGCACTCGATCTCTGTTGTTCAACTCTGTTGTCCCCACAGTCAATCCGGTCAACTATGGAGGCACTCATCATGGTATCTGATGTGCTAGTTGTGCCCATGGGTTGGGCCTTTTGATAAGGACTTTAATTATCAGCACTTTCCGCCAATCAAACCAATCAATGTTTAACATTAAATATCGAACCCACAACTATAAAGTTTAAATGTTTAAACTTTAACTTATATTTTGACGAACATACATATTTTTTCATGCTAAAGTATAAGATTTTGATACTTTAACATATTTTCCAACAATTTCTTATTTTTATATTTTCAAATATTTGAAAAAAATAAAAGGATATGCATATGATCCACAACATCTGGCTCCACCTGGGGATAGTGTTTTTTGCCACGAAACACTAAGAACCTACAGATCAGTGCCTTCACTTCGGGCATGGAGTCAAAAATTGCTTGATGAGAAATATACAATGAGAGGAAACTAAATATGTACAATAATGAACTAGTTGCCTTTAGTGTTGGAAATAATGTTTAAGATACTGCCCATTTACAGGCAGTTCTACTGCTTCTCCATCAAGATCTTCCAGCATGAAAGTATTATTTGATCTGGCTTCAGAGATTTTGTAAGGGCCATACCATAAAGGATCAAATTTACCATGCTTCCCTTTCTCTTCCCTTCTGGTATCCCATCTTAATACCAGATCTCCAGCCTGAAACATGATTTCTCTTGCCTTTCTGTAAAAAATATACTTCATTTTCTCCTGATAAGTGACCAAATTGTCTATGACTTTATTTATGCTTTCATTCAATTCTATCACCTTGTTTAATCTTCTGATCAAGGCATTAGGTTCCTCTTGAGAGTCTTGAAGAAAATAAATTACTAGTATTTCTAGCTGAGTGGGAAACAAAGCTTGAGCACCATATACCAATTCATAAGGAGACTTACCAGTGGATCTTTTAGTAGTCATCCTCACTTACCGTAAATAAAAAATCAGCTTTGAATCCCAATCCTTTTGGTTCTCATTGATTGTTTTCTTCAAGATTTTCACCAATGTTTTATTAGATTATTCTTGTAATCCATTTCCTTGAGGATGATATGATGTAGAGTGAGATAATACTACATTATAAGTCTGACAAAAATTTATGAATCTAACTGAGTTGAAAACTTGAGCATTGTTTGCTACAACCTTTACTGGACATCCAAATCTGCTAAAAATATTATCTTCTAAAAACTTCATCACAACCAGATCAATTGTCTTTCTAGTAGGAATTGCCTCTACCCATTTTGTAAAATAATAAGTAACAGCTAGAATCCATTTAAACTTCCCACTTGATGGTGGATTAATCTCTCCAATGAAATCCAAACCCCATTGTCTGAAAGGTTCTTCAATAAACACAGGAAGAAGAGGTAAGGGAGCTAACCTTTTCTTTTCTACAAAAAATTGGCATTTCTGGCAACTTCTAACAGTTCTATATACATCATCAAATAAAGAGGGCCAATAAAAACCTGATTTAAGAATATTATGATCAGTTACTTTCCAGTTGTAATGACCTCCACACAAGCATTCATGATATTCTTTAATCACCTCCATGGTTTCCTCTTCTGTCAAACATAACAGCAATACACCAGCAGGATCTTTCCAATACAACTTAGCTTCAATTATAACATAAGGTTGAGCTTTAAGTTTCAAAGCTCTGTACTTAGCTCTGTTTATTGAAGGAGGACAAGAAAAGAAACAGAGATAATGAATGATATCCTTATACCAGTCTGAACAGATAAATTTGTACTTAATTGTTGACTTTGTCTTAATCTGATCTGTTTCTTCAGTCACTTCATCTACAGGTGCAAGTAAGCTAATTCCCAAAGCTTGGAAATTAGATTCTGTCAGCAATTTGGCCAATCCCTATCCTTTGAATAACTTTGTTGGTTTGATATCCAAGTCATATTCCTGGATTTTGGAAATCCAGTTTCCTCTTTTTCCTTCCACATCACTCTGTACTAGCACATACTTTATAGCAGAATTAGGCACATATGCTACTATTTGAGAATGAAGTACATAAGTTCTGAAAGAATTTAATGATTTAACTAAATCATATACTTGCTTCTTCAAGATATTATACTTTAGCTCTGCATCTCTAAGGACTTTGCTGAAAAAGGCTACAGGTTGTTCACTTCCTTCTTCATTTTTTTGTAATAACACAGTAACAATAGTAGAAGATGATGCAAATGAGAAGATTTGAAAATGCTTTAAGTAATCTGCACTAATTAGGACAGGAGCTTCTTGGAGAGCTTCTTTAATTCTACCGAATGATTCTCTTGCATCTTTGTCCCATTTTACTTCAACATTCTTTTTTAACATATATGTTATTCTCTTGACAATCTCAGCATAATTTGGAACAAATCTTCTCAGAAAATTATTTTTTCCCAGAAAACTTTGGATATATTTTTTGCTTCTAGGCAGTGGAATTGTCTGTATAGCTTCAACCCTTGCCAGGTCAATCTTCACTCCTTGTTTTGAAACTATGTGACCCAACAACTTACCTTCCTCTAAAGAAAACAAATATTTCTTGGGATTTAATGATAATCCAAATTTTCTGCATTTCAAGAAGGCTTTCCTCAGGTGTTCTAAGTGCTCATCATCAGAACCTCAAAAAATAGTAACATCATCAAGATAAATGACTAAAAATTTATCACCCACAAAATCAATATCCATTGCCCTTTGGAAAGTAGCTCCTGCATTCATGAGGTCAAATGGCATCCTGGCATACATGAATGTTTCCCAAGGTGTGGTGAAAGAAGTTTTATTTTGATCTTCCTTCTCCACAGCCACCTGATTATACCCAAAAAAACCATCAACCATGGATAACCTGAATGCTCCAGTTACTTTCTGCAGAATAAAATCCATCTTTGGTAAAGGATAGTTATCTTTTAGGGAAGCTCTATTCAAATTTCTGAAATCCACACATAATCTTATCTCTCCATCTTTCTTCCTGACTGGTACCAGATTGGAAACCCAATCTGAATATCTTAGTGGAACTATGATTTTTTCTTGCAAAAGTTTCTTCTCCTCTTTTTCAATTGGAGCCAGCAATAGTGGGTTAATTTTTCTGAGCTTCTTCTTGTGTGGTTTAACCCCATATTTCAGTGGTATTTTATGTTGAATAATATCTAAATCATAAGTTTTCAAATCTTCATATGACCATGCAAATACATCCATGAATTGTTTAAAAAGATCTACATACCTTTCTTTGTACTCCTTAGGAACTCCTCTAAACAATTTGATTATTTTAGGCTCATGTTGAGTTCCTAAATTCTAGTCCTCCATTTCCTCATCTTGGGATACCTTCTTCTGGTTCATTGACACATCATTAGCATCAAACAATCTCTCAAGATGTACCAAACCTTTGGGCAAAATATTATCCTTCAGCTGAATTATCTTCTGATCACCAATTGAATGTTTCATATTTTTAGACATATCACTTTGACCACTTTCATCAACTTCTAAATCAATTTGACTGTCTTCAAAATTTCCAATCGTTGTTAAAAATTGATTAATTTTCTCATCATCCTCAAAAACTTGCCAATGTTTTACATTATCAGGGATTGAAGGCCTGTATCTCAATTCAATTTCATATCTCAATCTTGGATTAATTGGTGACTTAAATGTACTAGCTGCAACTGCCAATGAATCTTCCATTTTGTTCTCTTCTCTTGGAATAAACTGTAAATTAAAAGCTTCAAAATAATTTTCAACTAAATCCCACACCTCATTTCTATAAGACCTAAATCTGGGATGTTTAGTCTGGAACCAATTCTTAATTTTTCTTATGATTAATTTAGAGTCACCAAAAACAGATATAAACTGAATTCCCATCTGTTTAGTTGGTTGCAGACTTAGAATCAATGCTTCATATTTAGCTACATTATTAGTAGATTCAAATTCCAATTTTAAGGAAAAAGGTAAAAAGTTACCTTCAGGAGATATAAATATGAATCCAGCTCCAGTGCCCTCCTTAGATAATGCACCATCAAAATAACACTTCCAAATTTTATTTGAACACAGCTCTTTATGTACATTGGCTGAAGTGAGCTGCTTTTGTGAATCTTTAGCAAATTCTGCATCTTCATGCATCATGAAACAAGAAAGATCCTCCTTCTCTTGACCATAAATGGGGGAATTACCAGCACCTTTCTTGGTAGTAGTTTTCAAAAATCTAGTTTCTCTGTATAACCTCCTTTCCTCCCCATTAAAAACATGAATAATAGCATATGTGAAATCCAATTTCAAAAATCCTCCAAGCTTTGCCCCCTAATATCTAGACAACAACATACCAAATCTGGCTGGAATATCTGCTACTACCACATCCATCATAATACTCTTAGCTAGAATTTGAGCCAAGGAAACAACCATATATTTGATAAGACCTACACACTTCACCCTTTTTGAATCAAAGGAATAAAGGTCTCTATATGGTTTGGTGATTTGTAAATTTAACTCTTTCATCACAGACAATGGCATTAGATTATGTGATGCACCGAAATCTAGCATACAATTATGTAAAATGAAATCATGCAACAGAACTGATTTATAAAAAGGTGGAATAGAATAATCTACATCTTCAACATGAGGTCCAAAAGTAACAACTGGTTTCTCTTCTTGCATATTCACTATATCACCCACCTCATCAGACTGAGATAAATTAATAAAGTCTGCAATTTCTTTCGTATAACCAAGTGTTTTAACCAACTCAAGAAGTGGTACTTGAATCTTTACTTTTTCTAATTCTTTAGACAAACTAAAATTTTGATTTTGTTTTATTAACTTTTCATATTCTTCTTGGTTTTTGTTTGAATTTATATGTTGATCAGGAACAGTAACAATTTTCTCCAACATATTAGGGTCATTAGGCTTTACTTGGGAAGCCTCAGCTTGCTGCTTCTCTTTTTCTTTTTCTTGATTCATGGGTTGCTTCCCCTTATCTGATTTTTTTTAATTGAATTTTTCTGTGGTGGAGTTTCCATTGGAGTAGGTATCGATTCCTCTTCTTCATCATCCTGAGTTCTCAACCTATTTTTTGACCTCAAATCATATTTTTTATGCAACTCTGCTTGCATAAAATTAGTAAATTGTTTGGATTAATCATCCATTTCTTCCTGATCAAATGAGACATCAGCTTCTTTACATTCCTCTACATATTCTTTCTCACTCTCTTCTTCTGTCTCACCATATTCCATATACACAGCAGAAATTTTATCTTCATCTTCTTTATGATCATTATCAATAGAATGTGATGGTGCTGCCTCTTGATCTTGATCTTTTCTTTCTCTATGTAGAATCTGTAGGGGTTGTTTTCTAAATTGGGGATTGAAAGCCCCTCTATTTTGTTGTGCAGGTTTCTTGTTATCTAATTCCATCTTTACTAATTTGTTCGACAAATTTTTAATGACCTTAGTCATGTCATCTATCCTTTGACCTTGTGATGAATATTCTTCTTTATATTTTCCTTTTTCTTGAACCTTTCCAGCAGCAGTCATGTTTGCCTCAATCTCTAAGGCATCAGTTTGAATCTGTTCAAGAGTGGAGGCTCTTCTTTCTCTCAAGGTAAAACTGAAATCTGATACAAATGCCCCAACAAAAACAACCCTTGCTCCAATAGAAGGAGGTTTCATTTCCACAGGCAAAATATTGTACAACTTATTAAATCTTTTGATAAAATCACTCATACTTTCTTTTGATTTTTTATTTATAGCATTAAACTCTGTTAAAGAATAACCACGGTCTCTTTTTTCATCCCATCTTTAGATGAATTGTCTTTCTAATTCATCCCAATCATTGATTGAACCATTTGGTAATCCTTTGAACCATTTTCTTGCCTCTCCACTTAGAGACTGCACAAAAAGTCTCATTACAACATGAAGATGTTCTACATTAAAGTTTTCAGAAAAAGTGCAAAACAAAGGCAACTTTTGTTCTGCAGGTATTTCGTCTTCACTAGTAAATCTAGGAAGCAACTTAAGGTACTCCTGGGGCATTGCATTCATTGGTTGGGGTAGATTTAATGGTGCATATATATTCATCAAGAAAGCAGGGGCTACCATTTTTATGCCCCGATTGACTGCTCCTTGAGCGGGGGTAAAATGAATACTAGTTGTAGGTGGGGATAAAAGGGGTGGAACAACTGATATGGGAAGGGGTATATGAACAATAGCAGAAGAACTGGCAACTTAATTAGGTTGAGATTCTGTGAATGGAAACGATACAGACTCAAAATATAGTTCTTCTAATGCTGGTTCTTGGAAATGAATGGGTGAGGATAAGGATTCTTTTTCCGAGAAAATGAGTTTCCAGGAAATTTCCTTGGATGGCAAGATATGAGAACTGCTGCCTAGGGCAAGCAGTGTGGCATCAGGTGTAGAAAATATTTTTGTTTTCTGGCCCTTCTTTGAAACTAAATTTTCTGGATCTGACAGAATAGGGACTTTTTGCTTAGAAGTATTTGACCTCGTGTGGGGCCTCTTAGGAGCCAGAATTATTTAAAATAAAGCACAGCTTAGTATTTCCTCCTCTCTGAACAACCAGAGGAAATATGAACAAAACCCAGGGAAAACTTCGAATCTTCGCTCCCTAGAAACGACGCCAATTAATGTTGTACCTTAAGAGACAATCCCTTAGCTGTGATAAGGAATTAGTGCTTAAGACATTTATATGATTATGTCACGAATATATATGTCTTTGTTTTATTAACCCTCAAGTATTTATGATTAAACCCTTAAATGTCAAATATGATGAATGCTTCACAATGATACCATCTGTTAATGTTGAATGAAGTGACTAGAAGAATATGAAAGAAGAAGTCCAAAATGATATTTTTTTTTATACAGAAAATATAGAAAATATCATTTCCAACCCTAGAAGAAATATATGAAAGAAATAGTTAAAACAAAGGAGCGCCAATTAAGGTTTTTAACTCTTATATACAGAAATAAAAAGAGACCTGCTGCTCATAACTTTGTTTTATTCATAGACAGAAAACACATAATGTTAACTTTGAATACATTTCAACATAAACAGAATGCTAGAAAATTTCTTACTCATTCATTAATCTTTGAATCTCTAAGTACAAAAATAATTTTCTGAAGGTCTAAAATGTGGAACCTTTCCTTCTCTAGATAGAAAACACATAATGTAAACCTGAATACATTTCAACATAAACAAAATGCCAGAAACTTGCTTACTCATTTATTAATCTTTGAATCTCTGAGTACAAAAATAATTTTACGAAGGTCTAAAATGTGGAACTGTTAGCACTCAAATCTACCTCAGGCTGAAATGAAGTAAACTCAAGGCTACATCAAACCACGCTCAGCCTCGTAGCTAGCCCTACGAGGACAGGAGAGGGCTCTCTCCGTCAATCTCGAGAATATGAGCAATAGGATGCGAGATGACTTACAATAAGAAATGATTTTAGGCTAGTAAAGAGATAGGTATGTTTGATTTTTGATTTTTTGGGTTTTCGCTGGAGTAATGGGAAAACAAATTTTGGGTCCGGGGATAAGGTCAGACCTTTGCAGAGTTCAAGCTGGGGCGAGGTAGGTGATGATCTTGATGCTTTAAATTGGATATGTGGATAGATTAGACCGACGAGGAGCTGAAGAGGGCAAAGAAGAACTTGGATCCTCTCCAAACAGCTGAAAACATATAGAACTAACTGAATTCAAAGGCCAAGCATTGTAAACAATGGATTCAACCTTATTCACTCATTCAATTTAGTTCAGAAGCATAATGAAAGGATGGCATACATTAAACATGAAGAAACTTACAGTAAACAAAGAATAAACACCATCAAGAACAGAACACCACAAGGATCCCAACAAGTGCCGCAAAACCCCTGATCTTTCCTTAGCCAAAATATGAAAAGTATGTACAATGATATCAAAGTATCCCAAGAGTCCAACCTGTAGAATGCCTCAGAAATTACAATATATAGATCACTCTAACCCCTTTCCCCACCTCTAGGGGTCGAATTCCCTCTTCAGGGATCAGTTTCAACCAATTCTATTCATGGAACTACAATCTAGGCAGCTAACAACTTGCCTCTAAAAGAGTGGAAACTGATCCATTACATGATTTTTTACCCCTTTGAGAGTGAATCTTCTAGAATAAATAAAAATAAGCCAAAGTTACATGTACAACATGAATTTACATCATAAAAACCCAAAAATTCTATCCACAAGCAAAACTGGTCCATACTAGGCGAAAAACTGAGCTGGCAGCTAAAATTCAGGAAAAATTTCAAGTGGGTCGCTCCTGAGCCGAGTGGGTCGCTCATGTTCCAGGCTGAATTTGAGGTACTTCCCGGCATCCAAATTGAGCTCATGATAGCTCGTTGGAAAGCCCTGGATGTCTACTTTCCAACCCAAGTGGAATTTCTGAATTTGGAGTTCATTTGACCCTCCAAAACCTCATTCTCCCAGAGGTACTCCCTGCTGGTGCAAAAGGTGGCAGCAAGGTGGTTTTCATGGTGTTTTGAGCTTTTTGACCATCCAGATTTTGATGAAATGCTAAGTTGACTTCTGAGGATGCATAAATAACCATGAAAAATCCAAAAATGTAAAAATTTCCTCCAGCAAGTGTCCCAAAAAAAAGTGAGCGCATGAGTGCGCGACCCGCTTAACTGAAAAACCTGTTTTTTGACCCAAAAATTTGAAAATGACAAAATTTTCTCCGAATTTGCCCAAATTCGGAGCGGAGGTCCTCCATCATGTGTCCTACCCAATCAATGAAGCCTCGGCCAAAATCCGAAGTGGATTAGGCCTTTTCCGCCGTCTTAGTGCTTTGCGCAACCTCCTCTTCATGATCTTCATTCTCGCTTTGCAGACATGCATGCGAGCCCAATAATGGCCTTTCAAGTGACGAAGCATGTCTTTGTCTCGATTGGCCTTCGCCAACAATTTCTCCAGATGGATGTTCACATGTGTGAGTACAGTATCTCTGTCAGTTGGTGTCATGTCACCGGGTCTCTTTCGATTCCACTGTCGGTCCTCACGGATTCGACGCAACTCATAGTATGTGAGCTCATCCTCAAGCTGTTTGTTGCGCTGCTCCACATAGTTAATCACCCATTGAGCCTTCTGCAATTGATCTTTCAGCTTGTCATTCTCGGCCCTCTGCTCCTGGATGACTTCCCTCAGTTTCGAGCTGGGAGAACTCGCATCAACATCAATGACTGTGAAATCTGTATCCCGGCCTCCTGATGGGCCCTCATCATGCATGGGCCTCTTGCCCCTATCCTGGATCTGTACCTGTGCTGAAAAAGAAGGCAAGAACCCTTCCACATCATGTGGAGACACACGCTCGTGTCGATGAAGCCCGCAAGACTTCTTCCACCTCACGTGGAGACATCGCCGTGTCGTCGGCAACAAGGCCCCGTGGTCACCGAGCACATGTCCGAATCAGCGAGTGCCGATATGCTCAACCTCCAAGTATGTCCTGTGGCCGGGTGAAGGCTCTCCTGCATCATGAACTGTCTCGAGAAGCGGTTGTGGCAGTCTGAAAAAGTCTCTAGAAATGAAATCCTCCCAAGTGATGCCCTGCTCTGCCAACTGATGTGACACCATGATCTTGATCAAGGCGAAATGATATATACTCCTGTACTGCTGCACTGGGCTCGTCTTCTTCTGCACAAACATCACCATCCTCTCTATGTTGCGGTATATGAAATACGGGATATTCATCATACGTACCCTTGTGAAGTGCATCAACAAATGAATATGGTACGCGAAAAGACGAGCATACCTGCCCTCACAACTAAAATACTGAATGATGAGCTTCATCAGCGGTGCATACTCATCTCTCAAAAATCTGAATGGAAAAACTCTGCTCAAGTAACCCATATATCCAGTTTTAATATATGGCTCATAGTGAAATTTCTCTAAATGCCGACCCTTGTTCCATTCCTCGCCCATGTTTGGTATACCAGTGGCTTGAGCGATAGTCAAGGGTGACACAATGAAATCAACCCCAGCAAGACTTACCCGGCCATCCCGTAAATGTAGAACAAACAGACGGGCCAATTCACGATGAGGCCGAGTTTGTGCAACCATCTCACAAAATCTGAAACATGACAAATATCGGAAACAATCCATAGCTAATGGACATGCCTGCAACCGAGCCAAAGAAGTAGGCTCCTCTCTGCGATGATTACCACTTCTGTGATCTCTGTGAGACCCCCGTGGCACATTACCTTCAGTCACCGAATCACTGCCTGACCCTAGCTCATATTCTAACTCTGTCTCCGACATGGCTCTGACCAAGCTATTGGCACTATGAATACTGATATGAAAGAAGTGCAAACAAAGTTATGATGTGTGTTTCAACACCCAACAAATACTCCCACCGTCAAAACACCATAAGGAAACAAACCATGATAATATCTCTATTTTAAATAGATTGGAAAAGAGGCACAATCTCTGTTTTAAATGCAAGTGAAACTTTGACCAAAGGGAGCAGGCAACCTTCAGAATATTGAACAAATCTTGTCAAAGGGAGCATGGCATCATATGAATGTGTTTGTCTATGAATAATTACAACAGAGTTATAAGTGTCAATGGGCAAATGAAACAGAGTTATGAGAGTGTTTTTATCATTGGGCAGTGAGACACAATATAACCATAGTCACCATGGAACAAAAGTCTTGAACATGGTAAAGTAATAGCAATGGCCACAATGATATAATGGGTATGAGAATAATAGGGTTTTGATAATATATGCAAGGCTGGATATATCACTGTTATAAGATAGGAGACAAACTCATGCAACCATCCATTATCATTTTAAAACCCTGAAAACGATATTGCCATGACTGTGGGGTTTAAATCCTCCATTTGAAGTGTTTGAAATCATCAATGATGCCACCAACGCATTTAAAAACATTAAACAATTGCTAAAAACCTGTTTGAAGGCCGTTGGGGGCGATCCCAAACAAGACTGGGCGCTCAAAACGATTTTTCGGACCTCTGTTGACGTGTGGGTCGCTCGCCTCTGAGTAAGTCGCTCGGCCCAGGTGGGTCGCTCACCTTGTAATTTCACACTGCGGAAATAACCCAGGTGGGTCGCTCTGCCCAGATGGGTCGCTCGCGCCCAGGTGGGTCGCTCGAGCTCCAAGACCCTGTCCACGATGTTTCAAAACGTGAATTCGGCCCTCCAACTCCAAATCTCGACTTGGGTGCTGTAGATTGGTGCAAATGAAATTGGTTTGGCTTTTATATATGCTGCAAATATCTTCCACAATCAGATTTGTTTCAAATCTAATTGAAAACTCATATTACAATGTTTTTGTAATTTCACATTTGGCTTTTTAAATACAATCTTCTTTTGGCTTTTCTGAGCTCGATTTTGATGATTTTGCTGTCTTCTTGCAGGGATATGGCTATTTAGCTAAGGAAAAGACCAGGGGTCTGCTTTTGACATTTTCTTCTTGGTGGAATAAGTACAATTTATTACAAAAATAATAATGAACAATTTCTAGTTCCAAAACAGAGTTTTGGACTAGAAATGTTTTTTTTTTAAAATGCTGATGATAATAAAACAAAAAATCAAAATATGCGGAACCTTCCTCACCTTGCAGGCTTTATGACTGGTATACAAATGACTCAAAAACCCTAGACACTAGGACCAAAGACACTTATTGACATTTTAATGACCAAAAATGAAATGACAATGATTTTGAGTGATTTTTGAGGAAATTTTTAAAATAGCACTGCAGGTGTAAACATGAGGAAACATAAGACAACAGACCCCTTCGTCAGTCCATGGCATGCTCCTAGTGAAATGCAACGAAGTGGAACAAGCGAGACACCTAAGAATGAATATGCAAAGACGAAATGTGGATCACCTACTTTATACTATATGGTCGACTCTGTCAGTAATCCTTCTTCTCTTGAAAATTACATTAAATATAGTAAAAAGTAGTTTGGAACTGCTGTAACCAATCCTAACTACCAAAACTACTTTAAGACTTCGAAGGATGTCTATTACATGCCTTGAAAATCTCTTGTTACAATTACATTGTCTTCAGAAAATAACATAAAATAAATATCCTAATCTATAGGAATTGCTGATGATGTGGCTTCTTTTCCTTGGTCAATTGATTTGTCTTTCTTTGCTGCTGATCCTTTTGGCAAGTCTATTGTCCAAGCTCTGCACTTTTCCATATTTCTACCTTCGTCCTAGATGAATGTGTCAGATTGTGATATTCCAATCTGAATGCAGTAATTCGATCATAAGAAGGCCTTTCTGTGAAAAGAGTATTTACCATCCACAAGAGTTGAAAATGCCTCTGTAAGAAGTTGACCATTGTCTCTCCTTTAAGAACGTAAGTCTTTTCATGCCTGTTATCAACTTTTCTTTTTGTCAACACTAGTAAGTTCTCGTAAGAATTCCATGGAAAAATATTTCCTTTAGTTCCCTAACATGATGGCAAGCCTACTCTTGTCATTTTATCAAAAGACTTATCAAACTGACTTACTGCTTCCTTGATTTCCATTAGCTTCTTTTCTGCAGCCTTTCTGAGATCATTTCTTATAATCATTTTATTAATTTCTACTGCATACTACATTATGTATCACATGTCATTATCCTCTAATTCCTGATGTGATTTAGAATTAATAAAATCAATAAATATTCTAGCCCAAATGGCTCTATTAATTCCTTTTTGCTTATCAAACATGATTGGTTCTTCACATTCTAAAATAAGGCTTTTCTCTTTTACAATTATCATCAGGAAGCACCAATTGGAATTCATTTCTGAAATGATATCAGTCCAAATGATATCTTTAGCTTGTATCAGTGAGAGATTTCCTTTCATTCTTTCTTTGAGATTTTTAATCTCAGCTTCAGCATTTCGGAAATCCATTTTGTATTTGTCAGCTTCATTTTCTATGACTTTCATCAATTTTGTTGCAGTCTCTAGATTTGTTTGAGACTTCTTTCTATCTCTTTCAGCCATCTACAACTCAGTATTTAATTGAACAATTTGTGCTTGAGGGTCTTCATCACCTGTAGGAAAAACAAAAGTACAATTATGATTATCAATATGATTTTGCAATGAAATTGCAGTCTGCTTTATTTTGGATAGTTCTTCATCTTTTTGCATGAGTTGCTACAACAACTTTTCCTTTTCCTTCTCTACCTCTGCAACTTCTATAGCCATTGAATGTTCTCCAGTAGGTAACTTTAACATCTTCCTTAATGTGGAAATTTTTACCTCAGCACTTTGCATGAGTTTCTGCACAGCAGTCTTATCACTGGGGTCTACTCCAATTTTTATAATAATTTTCTTCAATTCCTCATTCTGAACTGTTAAAGCTTTTGAGTTAGCCTTATCTAACTTCAACTGTTTAATTACTTTACCCAACATATTCTCTACCTTTATTGCCATTGCATTAGTCTTTGTGAGGTCATTTACGATCAATTGACCTATTTGCATATGCAAATTCATTTTATCCATCAGTGGAATTTTCTTTACATCCACAGTCACATTGAGAGTGTTGAAATTTCTTGAAGAACCAATTGACATATCTATAAGATGTGACAGGGCAATTCTAAATTGATCTTTCTCAAGATCCATTACATTCAACAATCTTGTTTGATCAACAGCAACTTGATGTTCAGCTTGGGCCTCCATGTTGGCCTTCATCCTTTGATTTCTTTCCTCAATATGTGAAAATAGTTGTTTGATCAAGGGCACCTATTCATGAGAAGCTTCATGAATCCTGGGTGAAGCAGGAGCATTTTTCTCTTCTCCCAAATGTAAAGAAAAACTAGGTGCATTAGATGTAGGTTCTTCAGTAAGTTTTGTTCTCTTCTTGGCTCCCTACTCATCATCTAGATCAATAACTACTTCCTTGGTTCTTTTAGTTGTTTTCTATGCTATGATGAGAGTTTGAATGTTTGCATCTACTGAACTCATCACACCTTTACATGCTATATTCTCTTGTTCTGGCCTACTTTCATGAATGAAAGAAAAGTACCCATTCTCAATTCTTCTATTTGAAATAACACCATATGGGTCATAAGCCAAACTTTCTCCTAGTAGCATATGCATGTCATCTAACATTTTTGTTACTTCATCAAATGCCTGCCTCATATTTACTATGAAAGGGCCTACAACCATGGGTAATTTATACATGTGTCCTTTCTTCATGGGCATGAAATGAACCTGATAAACATTTAGACTCTGTCTAATGAACTCTAAAGCAAAAAGCCTCATTGGTACAAAATTTGGAAGTCTGTAAGGCTCAACACTTGCTCCATATAGCCTTATTTCAAAATATTCCTAAAAAAGAAACCAATCTCCATATTTACAATTGTTTCCTAAATGCAGAAACTCCTGAGATTTAGGTAAGGAACAAGGAGGAGGACTTCCATTCAATATTTTGTATGCAACTGGCATGTAATAGCTAGCAAACTCAAACAACCCATCCTCATTTTTCTCCCTTCTAGCTACATCTGTCCAAAATATCACTGATTGCCTTCTTTTATTTACATCCATAATATTTAGACCTAAATGCATGAATTCTTCCACATTCTGATATAAGAACAAATATACAATCAATGAAGGAAATTTAAAATAACCAGTTAATGAAAGGCTCATCAACTATGAATTGACTGCTTCCTGCCAATATGATGGAATATCCAGCACCATTCCTGGCTTCATCATCATGGCAGACATCCCTAGGACTGATTTATCCACTGTATTATCATCATCTTTACCCATAATTTTTTCAATATTACTCAATACTGGACGAGTCTCAGATTCAAAAATTCCCATAGCAAACTCTTTGCAATCTAGCTGAAACAGCTTCATGTCAGGCTTCAAATAAAACATGAACTGATTGAATTCTTCTCCTGCAATATTATCATAATATTGTACCAGCGAATCGTCAAAAAATTGGATGGATGAATCTAACTCAGGATAGAAAAGGGCTTGGCGGATTAACAGGGTAGACACCTGCAGAACGTTCTCTCCTTGGGAATTCATGACAAAGCACTTCCCTGGATACATGAAGGATACCAACCAATAGATAAATTCAGGGAAAATATGGGTTTTTGGAATGCATGCAGACAAAACTCTAGACTTGACCATGGCAGAATACATAGGGGAAGCATTATCATTCAAGATAACTTGCTGGTAGAAAGGGAGGTGAATGTAATATCCTAAAACAGGGATTTTCTACAACAAATAGAATATATTAAGATATTCCAAATTTGGACATCCAAAAAATATACTCATATGATGTGTTCAAAAACACATAGCCTTCAAATGATTGAAACAATAGCGAAAGAAGAATGTCTATACATTCCCAAGTGGGGAAAATGCAGAAATTAGACCCTGAAAACATTATTTCTGAAGATTTTCATTTTTACTAGGTGAAATAATGCTTGGTTCCCTTAGAATATGATGTTAGGCCCTCACATACAAAAGGGCATCAAAAATAAATCCCTTTTGATATGTTAAAGAGACCTCCCGGCTACCTAACAGCTTAAAAATGACCAAATCCCATGACTTGAGTTATGCAGAAAAATAATGAAGCATGTACAACGTTATTTTATGAGGGTTTCTATAGTATAATGATGGAATAACATGGATCTAGAGTTATATGGAATAATATGCCAAGAAAACAAAGATCCAGCCTCCTTATTGTATTATAGAATTAACCCGACAAGGGTTTCTGGAGACATATGTATAAAGAAGAGAAGATCTGATTTATTCAACTCATAAAATGAAGTCTTACTGCAAAATTATAGGAATATAGCTGAATAATAAAAAATAGGGATGAGAATCCCCTTCCTCTAGCTTTTCGGGAGAAGGGTTGGCCCTTTCCCTAGGAAACTAGCTCAGAAACAAGGGTCTTAACTTTGCTGCAGCAACTCTGTGCAAAATGGCATAGTTCCTGCAAGGGAATACGCTGTAGGAGATGAGAAAAAATTTGGCCTGCTGCCAAGATATGAAATGTGCCCAGAAATCTTCCTAGTTGATTTCTCAAGAGAAGGAAGGCACCCTCTACTGAGAAACAGACCCGGAAGTGGTGTAAGAACCCTCCACTGCAACACTCTGCAACTCAGCAATATATTGGTATAGAAATAACGCTGGGGCTTAAGAATGATGCTTGGCCTTAAGCGTGGATGTGGAGAAATATAGGACAAGCTCTCCCAAGAGGTCTCTCAAGGGATGAGGTGGGATTCCCTCTCGGGAACACCCGGTGCTAAACAGCACTGCCACCCTGCTAAACAGCAAGAGGAAGCCAAGTCTAGACATACAAGGTCAAAAGATCGAAATGCCAAAGCATGCCTAACAAAGGCGTCCATCCTCTCCTTATTTAGCAAGTGAACCTCTCCTCATTGGGTCCCATCCACATGTTCCATCAAGCTCATGCAAGTTGTCCTCCACCAAAATTGCGTTGTCCATCAAGGTGATTCAATGTATTTGGACAGCTTTGTTGACTTGGTCAAAGTTGACTGAATCAACATGCTCCCATCTCTGTTCACACCCAAGGGTGCTCAAATAAGCTTCTTATTCTTACCCCTTTCACATTAGGAGTGTTATTGATCCTTCTAAAGAGGTTAATGGGCCTCCCTACCCATTTATTCACCTACCTAGTGATGAAACAACTCTAATATTCCATTTAGCTTGAAGGCTAAACATTTGGAATATTACAGTCCTCCCCTCCAAAATGTTGCTTGTCCTCAAGCAACTGTATAAGGAGAGAAAAATATTCCCCTCCTCTTCTTGTGGCCTTCTCATCACAAGTGTTCACCATTTCTCAACATGATCTACTACAAATCTGTCCTCCAATGTTCCCTCCCAAGCATGCAAAACCATATGACTCACATCATAGAAAGGTAGAAGATGTAAGTGGAAACCTCTCTGCTATCCAATGGCCTCCTCAAGGTAGGAGTGATGATGAACATGGGGAATATAATTCCCAATGAGTGACTCCCATACCCATGCTATCATCCAAATGAAATGAGCTAATCTAGTTAGCTCGAAAATATCCTCAACCCCAGGTTCATACAATGTGTTGGGGCTGCATGGAGAGATTGGATCCTCCCAACCAAGTGGTTTCTTTATCCTATTATGATGAGTATGGGGTTTTTGCTGATATTGGGCTGAAATTTCATGACCTCCAAGAGTGGCCCAAGCTACCCCATCAAACAAATAAGCCATGAAGTGCCTCCTCCAAAAACTCAAGTTCTCCAAATGGCTCCTCCCACATGAATAAGAGAGATGTAATTTGGCAATCATGGGCTGCCCATTGCTCCTCTAGAAACATGCATCATGAAAAATAGGGAGAATCATATCCCCAATGGGCATCTTCAAATCATATCCCATACTCCAAACAAAGCTTCCCATGGAATCAGCAATACGTGGAAGCAAAACCCAATAGAAACAAGTTGTCATATGACAACCGGAAAGTGGATCAAGGTCCCACACAAGGAACCAGAACAGTTCATCTTTTGCCTGCATCAAATCAAAAAAAATCAAGTGCTTTTCCAGCCACTTTTTCGTTGCCACAATCATCTTACAAGATATAAACATGAAAGAACAAAAGGGTGTTAATGGTGCAAACCAAAAATCATGTGGCTTCCCCCACAAACCACTAATGAGATAGCCAATATAAATGCTACAAATGGCTTCAAGTACAACATTATAAAATATACAAGAAGGAATAATCCTCCTTGGTACAATATGCTTCTCATTAAAAGACAAGAAGTTCAAAACACAAGGTGAAATTGTACATTCTCCATCATGCACTTGAGGTCTTGAGCTGAAATGGCCCAACTGAAAAAGCTCCCTCACTCCCAATGAGTAGGAAGGTGGTTGTGACATCCTCTCCATCACCATATGAGCTATGCATCTCTCCATACGCTGCAATATTTCATGTTGAATGCCCTCCCAAATGAACTCCTCTGCCAAGGAAAGATATGCATCAAAGTGCATGGAAAAGAAGTCCTCATGTGCTGCATGTAGCATCTTCTCCTTGAGCTTAGAATCTCTAGTCAAGAAGACTCTACCATAAAAATAGATGACCATATCATCCACCATATATCTGTCATCTCCATCAGGGTCATCAAGAATCATGCAAGCACCAAGATCCTTGGAGTACTCTGCCAAGAGTTGAGACCTCCAATATGGATCAATCCCCCCAAGAGACAGCGCTAGTGATCTAGCATGCGAAACTCTCTTCATTTTGCTGCCTGATACTTTGACATCCCCCATGCCAAAATATCCTTCAAAACTCTTCACCTCTCCAAGGTCCAAGAGTGGTGAACCAAATGCTAAGATTTCTCTTACCAACTCCAAGTCTGGTGGCCTCCCCGGTGGAATGCCTCCATGTAGTGAGACATCCATGGCAAGAGAAGACTGTTCATATGGTTGGGCAACCCTGCCCTTGCCCTCATAGCGTAAACCAGTCTCCCTCCTCCTTGCACCAGCTCTCTGAAATAGATAGGGGTGTGTGCTCCTCATCAAGTGATGATGTCCTTCCTCCCTACCTTCTCCTCCCATCAATATCATCTCATAATCATGTTGCTCATTGATTTTACTTTTCCTCCCATATGTGAGATCCTGGGGAACTTCTTGCAATGACACAAGAAATCCTTCTGTTGGAGCATGTGCTCCTCCTTCCTCTGCATAAGGCACTAGATGTGCCCTCGATGTGACAGCGTTGTAACTCCCATCCTTTTCTTCATCTTCAATATGAGTAGGAGGTAACTGCTCAATAAGAGGATCCTTCTTTGCAAAATGACCCTTCATGCCCTCTTGTCCAAGGTTATGAAACAAATATCTTGCCTCTAGCAAGGTATCATGCAAGAGACGACCTCATCCAATAGGTTTCTGAAGTGGTTTTGAGTTTGCAGGTCCTCCCAACTTATGCAAAAGTTTCATTGGTTTGATTGTCTCATGTTTTGCATCAAATCTTTCTACCAATATTTTAGTGAACTTTGAAAAAGAAGTATTAAAATTTTTCAATGAAAATGACTCAAAAATCCACCAAGCATAGGCCTTACCTTCAAAGTGCAGCACTGCAACTCTGATGGCTTCTTCTTCAGAAACTGGGTGCTGCTGTAAATAAGTACACAAATCCTCCACCCAAGCTTTGGCTAAGCAAGTTGGGGATCCATCAAAGGTAAATGGAGAAAATCTATCCATGTTATGCAGCTGGCTCCTCTCCACCTTCATCTTGCAAAACTCTTTGAAATTAATATGATCCCTAAACTTCTCAGTTTGAGACTCATACTCTTGCAGAAAATTACTAAGAGTTCCCTTCTCCGGCATTTCCTCTTGTTTCATCTTTCTCATAGAAAACCTGGGCATTTGACTGTGTTGTGAATAATAGGGTGTAGCTGCATGCTCACACCTATCATGTACCAATCTAGATCTGGCTCTATATCCAAACTCCTCAGGAGATTCCATCTCTCCTCTCATCTTCTTAAGATTTTCATTGATGCACTATATAGATTTTGGAAGAAGATTTATAAGCCTATCTTCCATTTTTCCTCCATATAATGGAGTCTTATTTATATTCATCTCTCCTTCTCCAGGTAGCTGCATGGCTGAGTTCCACAGGCTGAGCCAAGATTGAAGCTCTGATACCACTGTAATATCCCAAAACAGGGATTTTCTACAACAAATAGAATATCTTAAGATATTCCAAAGTTGGAGATCCAGAAAATAGACTCATATGATGTGTTCAAAAACACATAGCCTTCAAATGAGTGAAACAACAACAAAAGAAGAATGTCTACACATTCCCAAGTGGGGAAAATGCAGAAATTAGACCCTGAAAATGTTATTTCTGAATATCTGTGTTTTTACTGGGTGAAATAATGCTTGGTTCCATTAGCATATGATGTTAGTCCCTCACATACAAAATGGCATCAGAAATAAATCCCTTTTGATATGTTAAACAGACCACCCGACTACCTAACAGCTTAAAAAAGGCCAAATCCCATGACTTGAGTTATGCAGAAAAATACTGAAGCATGTACAACATTATTTTATGAGGGTTTATATAGTATAATGATGAAATAACATGGATATGGAGTTATATGGAATAATATTCCAAGAAAACAGAGATCCAGCCTCCTTATTGTATTATAAAATTAACCCGGCAAGGGTTTCTTGAGACACATGTACAAAGAAGAGAAGATCTGATTTATTCAGCTCAGAAAATGCATTATTACTACAAAATTACAGGAATATAGCTGAATAATACAAAATATAGATGAGAATCCCCTTCCTCTAGATTTCCGGGAGAAGGGTTGGCCATTTCCCTAGGAAACTAGCTCAGAAACAAGGGTCTTAACCCTACTGCAGCAACTCTGTGAAAAATGACGCAGTTCCTACAAGGGACTGTGTTGTAGCAAATGAGAAACACTTTGGCCTGCTACCAAGATATGAAATGTTCCCAGAAACCTTCCTATCTGATTTCTCAAGAGAAGGAAGGCACCCTCTACTGAGAAACAGACCCGGAAATGGTGTAATAACCCTTCACTGCAACACCCTGCAACTCAGAAATATCCTGCTATAGAAATAATGCTAGGGATGAAGAATGATGCTTGGCCTTAAGCCTAGATGTGGAGCAATACAATAAAGCTCTCCCAAGAGGTCTCTCAAGGGAAGAGGTGGGATTCCCACTTGGGAACACCCAGTGCTAAACAACACTGCCACCCTACTAAACAGCAAGAGGAAGCTAAGTCTAAACAAATAAGATCAAAATATCGAAATACCAAAGCATGCCTAACAAAGGCCTCCATCTTCTCCTTATGTAGCAAGTGAACCTCTCCTCATTGGGTCCCATCCACATGTGCCATCACACTCATGCAAGTTGTCCTCCACCAAAACTACGTTGTCCATCAAGGTGGTTCAATGTATTTGGACAGCTTTGTTGACTTGGTCAAATTTGACTGAATCAACATGCTCCCATCTCTGTTCACACCCAAGGGTGCTCAAATAAGCTGCTTATTCTTACCCCTTTCACATTAGGAGTGTTATTGATCCTTCTAAAGAGGTTAATGGGCCTCCCTACCCATTTATCCACCTACCTAGTGATGAAACAACTGTAATATTCCATTTAGCTTGAAGGTTAAAAATTTGGAATATTACAAGATAAGTGTCCACCACAAGCCCCAACATGACAAGCATTTAATAATTTTTCGGCCTCCTCATGAGTAAGGCGCCTTCTTAAAATGGTATCAACACCACGATGATAAACTGTGTCGCTAATGGTCAGATAATATTTGGCTTGGTATCGAATATGTCGTTGTTCAAAGCGAGAGGTATTAGGTCGAAAATTTTGAGTTTGGAGATAAATGATGAAATCCCCATACCAAGGATTAGATGATCCGATCAAAAACTGAGACTCATCTGGAATAGATGGTTCCGACGTATTAGTAGTACTATAAGAGGGAGGGTCACAGAGAAGCTCAACAAAAACTAAAGACTTCTTTGATTTGGATTTGATGAATTCCAAATCAAATTCCTACAAAATGACAATCCATTTTGAATATTTTACCCCCAACACCGACGGGTAAAGTTGGAACCATTGGTTTGAAATCCGAAACTATTGTTGTTTTTTGAAGCAAAGATATAATGGCTGGAGCACTGCAAAGTGCAACAATCGGCCAAGGCAAGACTTTGCACGTACGAGTACTTAACTTTTGTATTATTGAGATTACGACTCAAATAATAGGATCGATGCTCAATTCCATCTTCTAATTGGACCAAAACCTAAGCAATGGTTGTTTCACTATACGATATAGTGGAAATAATCATTTTGATAATTAGGAGGATACACACACGCCGTACAAGATGGTCCTTGACAGCATCAAAAGAAGCTTGTGCAACTTGGTCCCAATGGAAGGGAACCCCCTTTTTCAGTAATCGAGAAAATACTTTAGCCATTTCAGCGTAGTTTGGAATGAACCTTCTCAGGAAGTTAGCCTTTCCTTAAAGTTTTTGTATCTGAAGTAGGTTTGATGGTGCAGGAAAATCAAGAATGGCCTGTACCTTCAGTGGGTCTATTTGAATTCCTTCTTTTGAGACTACGAATCTGAGCAATCAACCAGAACCAACACAAAACACACATTTATGTGGATTGAGGCGTATCTTGTAGTGTCGGCATCGTAAGAAAATGGCTCTCAAATGCATCGGGTGATCAATCCGATTTCGTGAATGCACTGGTAAATCATCTAGATATGGTTGAAAAATGTGCTTGATGTTGTTGAAAGCATAATCCATTGCTCTCTGAAAAGTTTCCCCAATGTTCTTTAAACCAAACGGAAGTTTCCTATATGCGAATGTGCCCCAGGGATAGATGAATGTTGTCTTATGTTGGTCATCTAAGCAGATATTGATTTGATTGTAGCCGAAAAATCCATCCATGAAAGAAAATATTTCACATCCAGCACAATCGTCAATGATCTGGTCGATAAAGGGAGTAGGATAGTTATCTTTTGGACAATCATGATTAACATCCAGATAATTGACGCACACTCTAATGGTTCCTTGTATTTTCATAACAAGAACAATATTGGAAACCCACTCACGTAGCGGAATAGGGTAAATGAAACCAGCACACAAAAGTTTTTCAACTTCTGCTTTGATGGCAGTGGCTTTCTTCGAATGAACAGAACGAAGCCGTTGACGCACCGGTTTGACATCAGGATACATATTAATAGTGTGTTCAACTATACTAGTATCTATGCCTAGAATTTCCTCGTAAGACCAAGCGAATACGTCACGAAATTCACGAAAAAGAGAGCGATATGAATCAAGTTCTGATGGAGAAGAAGATACACCAACATGAATATTTTCTACAACACCAGGTTTAGTCGAAATATCGATAGAAATCATTTCTTCAATATTTGATAAATTTCGCTCAGATTCAATTGCATTAATCGGAAAAGAATTCGAAAAGAAAGTTTGAATGGATGGGTGATATAGTTCACTAAGATTATTTTCTTCATAATCTAGAAGATGGAAATGATGATGATAATCTTCCCATGGTTCTCCTTCTGCCATCATAGCTTCCAAAATATTTTCATTTGTCAAAAATTTTGAGGAAAATGGATCAGATGGAGTACCAAAATCTAATGAACGATCAACCCAAACACTCGGCAACGTTGATTTTGGATTTGTTGCCCAATCCAAATAGATTGATTGCTATTGTAGCTCAATAGGGCTAGGCGGTAAAACATCATCCAACGTAGAAATATCAGAATCACCCGTACTCTCCCTTAAGCTAGATAGAGTGGAAGAGATCATGTAGTAGGTCTCTATGCTTGCAATTTTTTTTGACATCACAGGAAGCGGTAATGCAAATAAGAGTGGAATCCTTTAAGATTCCTACACCAATGTTCTGAATTTCTAGTTGGGGTAAGTGAATATACGGAACGCTTCGAGTTAACAGCGAAGCGGAGGAAAAAAAGGATAATTGATTAATGACTGTAATTGTACCTTTATGTGGAAAGGAAATCATTCTAAAGTATGTAGAAACAATGGCAGTCATCGCATATACCCATGGTCTTCCGAGTAAAATATTATAGTCAAGGGGTCCATCAACAACCCCAATATAAATACTTATTGTTTTTCCCCCTAATTCAACTTGTAGGTTATTAATAATACCACAAGGTTTATATGTTCTTGCATCAAAAGCCTTCAACGTCGTTGATGATTGTGATAATCGTGGCAAGCCAAGTGACTTCCAATAGTTTAGAGACATAATGCACGTAGATGCTCCCTCATCAATAATAGTGCAATGAACAAGGTGATTGAGAACATTTACTTGGATGGAGAATTCCAATTCCACTGCTAATTGTGGCACATAGCCTGTATGATTAAAGATGACAAGATTAGAATCAGTTGGATCAATTCCACCAATTGCCGACAATAACGCCTGCTTATGGGAGGGACAATTTTGTAATACCTCAAGAGAAGACATAGCTAAAGGGGATTGAGCCAAATCTTCAACTATATTATAATTTTGTGCTGCTCTTGCTCGAGGATTATATGTCGATTTATGAATTACTCCCTTTGGTGGCTTAATCGTCAATTCAGGAATAACATGAGGTGGTACCAATTCATTAGATGGATTCGTTGTCGAGGTAGTAGGTTGATCAATAGCCAGACTACCATAGTCTTTATTTCGCGTCGACACCAAAATATCTTGTGAAGGTTTTGTGGTGGATAACATTAACACTTGGGAACTAGGAGCTGGATCCGTAGCAACCAAATTATTACCCAGATTGGAATGGTCTATCAAATACTACCGATGCATGAGAATTACTGATGAATTTTGAGAATTCGGCATGGTGAGGAAAATCCCTGTCGAGTGTTCCTCATTAAAGATTGGTGGCGTGATAAACAGGTTCCATGTGGAACTGCACGGTTGATCGTATTGATCTTTCCCGTTGCTAGAAGTTTGATTTTTCTTTGATTTCCCCTTTTTCTTACTCTCCGGTTGCTTGTCACTTTTTCCTTGTCAAATATGACGACATTAATTTCAAAGTATATTAGATTTTTAGGGTTGTGTTTGCGTGCTCATTTATTCTACCTAAAGAGTCCTTTATTTGAGGAGGAACATTGAAATTAGATCGCGGCGCATTTGGTATTTTCTCATAAAGCGTGCCAGACTGAGTGTAAATCAAGTCTAAATACTGGGCACGAGCGATGACTTTCTCTTCTGTGATGACGCCACCTTTAGCCACATCCTCTGTTATAGATGGTAACAAGGATTTGATGAATCATTCAACAAGGAGCTAATCGGGAAAAAATGTCTTAACCATTTGCCGATGACACTGCCACCATGAAGGTGATCTAGCTGTGAGGGCATTAGTCTGCTTGAAGTTAATACAGTTTGCCTGGGCCAGACCGATCGGGAACTGGAAATGGGTCAAAAAGACAGTAGCTAAAGCAGTGAAATTGTCAAAAGAAGCTCTAGGTATTCAATGTACCATTTAGCACCTGGACCTGTGAGTGTACGTTGGAAAATACGTAGTCGAACAGAATCATCATTCAGGGAATATGATGAACACCATAAATGATAAGTCATAACATGAGTGGATGGATCTTCTCCAGGGTTTCCATTGAATTTAGGAATCTCGGAGGGTAATTTATGAGGTATCACCGGCCACCAAGGAGCATAATTTATAGGATCATTGGTTAACCGGTTTAAATCTGGTAATTCCAAGGTTGCAACAAAAGGCAACTATCAATTAAGTTCAGGTTAAGCATAGCCAGGGTAAGATGGAATTGCTTGGACAACAGGTCTTTGAGCACCAGCATATGAAATTTGTTGCTAATAACCCAAATAGGGGTTGTTTTGCATAGCAAACTCTTGAGAATGTTGTTGACCAAAACCTGGATATGATACTTGTTGAAATGAAGTTTGAGGCATTTGTGCTTGTGGCTGCCAAGGGGTCTCTCCACCAATGTTATAACCCAAATTAGTATAAGTTGGATTCGGTTGATATGTATAACCAGGTTGCATTTGTGACATCCCATAAAATGGTACACTAGCTTGTGAATAAATGATTCCTGATACAAGTTGTTGTAAATTAACCAAAGGATTTTGAGTCTGTGGACCCAACATTTGATGATATCGAGCCGAAGAACCTGCTGGATAAGGTTAATGTACAATATTTTGATTCTGTAACAGGGGTATAAATGTATTAACAAGTGGTAATGAAGTGGGTGTAACAGGTTGAACAGGTTGATACGAGTGTACAACCGTTTGTGGTTGGATAGGCAGAGTGGGTTGCCATTGACAAACATTCATGTCAACATTAGTTTGACCAAAAAGTGACTGAGTACTGTCATATTGGGTGACCAAAGGTTTCCCCCCAGCATAAGGAGGATAATAAGATGGAAAATAATTTTCTCCAAATGTTGGGAGTCCAGTTGATATGGTACTTAAAGGAATTTACCCAAAAGGACCAACTTGATATTGCCCTGATGATGTATGTAATGAATCAATTCGTTCATTTCAAACAATAGGACTACCAGTTAAAACACCAGATGATGACATTGGCAAAGACCATGAACGTGAAGATGCACCAGAGAAAGTGCCAGACAATGATTTGTATCCTGTTGGGACCGAAGGGCCACCGTGAAAATATGACTCTAGTGAGTTAGTGAACATCGACGGAGTAGAGAGGGTAGGAGCTGACATAATTGGAACAGCAGACCCAACCGAAGATGTTGGTTCAGACATGGTTGTGTGACCAAATGTATACCCTCAAAAATCGACGGGAGATTGAATGGAAATCGGATCAACAAAAGCAGATGGAAACGATTGAGGAAAAAATTTGTATAGGTAAAGGTCCCCCCCAAAATGGGTTGGAGTTAAAGGTGTATCGTCTTGTGGGATTTCTTCAATCGCAATTAAACCAGGAGGAAGAACTTCACCGTCAGGCCCAAAATATATTTCAGACGGTTGACTGTGTGATATAGGAGTTTCAATGGCTACAGAAATTTTTGGAGTGACCAAGGTAGGAACAACTTTCAGTTGTTCAACTTCAGGATTCAAATTTTCTGACAAAGAAGAGACAGGATCTGGATCAATTTTTGATTGAACAACGTCAGGTCTAGGAGGTATGGTCTCAACGATTGAATGGATCGTGACCATGGGTAGCTGTGAAGACTCCGTTTCGACAAGAATGAACCATCATAAACTAATGTTGGCGGGAAGAACTCACCATATTCCATGAAATGATATGAGGAATTTGATGGCAAGCATCCGTAACATGGATACTACAAATGAGCAATATTTTGATTCTGGCTATGTGCAAAACACACAAAAGGTATGCATTTCAACTTTAAATTTAGAACAAAATACATTTGTATGGTATCGATGGCTTTTCTCCCCTCAAAAAATTGTCACTTGGTCAATTTTAACGGAGGAAATGATAGCACATTCTGAGGATACAAAGAGAAACACTTTCTTTAGCCAATTGATCAATCTCAAACAAAAGTGTTCAGTGGTGGAGCACATTTAGGACTTCCAAAATTGAATATAAGGGTATTTGATATTCCAGAGGAACACAGGATTGATGTCTTCATAGGGACTTTAAAGGATAACATCCAACTTGAGGTTCTCCTTTTGGAACCTGATTCATTGGAGAAGGCATTCAGGTCGCCAAGAAAAATTGAATGTAAAATTATGGCGACAAGGAAGCTTACCCCAGAGCCTAACGCCACAAGTGTTGCTACTGCCGATTCGTACAACCCACAAGGTCACACCACAACAATTTGAAGAAAAAGAGAAAAAGGGAGCTGCTGCTACTGTGATAGCAAATACACTAAAGGTCATGGGTGGCCGAGAAGGAATTATTTCATATAGATTGTAGGGGAAGGAGAAAATGAAAAAGAAGAGGATATACATCATGAACCAACCGTATAAGGAGGAAGAAATGAGTCCGACCATACCGTGTAATGCACTGGCAGGAATCACCACTCCTCAAACTCTCAAGATAGAAGGAAATATCAAGAAGAAAAAGGTAATAGTGTTGATTGATTCAGGTAGCACCCATAATTTTATTCATTGTAAGGCAGCCAAGGAATTAAATTATTTCCTATACCCAGCACCAGAATGTCAAGTGATGGTTGCAGATGGAGGAACTATAAATTTCTCTGAAAAATGCCATAATATCAAGCTAACCATGGGGGGATATGTATTGAATAGTCCAATGCTTTCCATTCCTATGGGAGGTGTTGATGTTGTACTAGGAGTACAATGGTTACAATATTTGGGGATGGTAGCTTTTAATTTTCAAGAAATTTTCTTGGAAATTTTTTCAAGGAAAGGAAATTGAATTAAGGGGTATCGCAGGGAAGCTGGGAAAGATAATAAGCTCTAATGTCATGACAAAGCTTCTGAAGAAATAACAGTGAGGCGTAATTGCACAATTATGCTCACTAGAAGTTCCAACATCAAAATCATCTATTTCTCCAGATCTCCAAAAAGTCTTGGACAATCATTCCAAGGTGTTTGAAACTCCAAAAGGACTCCCACCTATTCGTGATCATGATCATGCTATTAATTTTATTCCAGGAAGTGTAAGATCATGTCAATCCTAGAGACAGCCTTGAGTTGTAAAAGACCAGTGCCTAGGACATCTTATATAGCAAGGAGCAAAATGATATGGCAGGGATAATTAGTAAGGCAAAGCTCTCATGTTGTTTCTCGTAACAGGAAAATTGACTTGAACGGGACCAAAACTTTCAAAAGTTTATAATAGAGAAAACAATACTGCAAAGGCAAGATGTGAAACTCTAACACGAATTGTATCAGACAATTTAAAGACAGCTTTACTGCAAAGAGGGTTGGATTCTAAATACTTCACAGAGATTGATAATCATGGAGTATCTACTGCATACGTAGAATAAAGAGAATACTAACTGTGGTTGAGACAACATCCAGAAATATATACCAGCATGTAGTGGGCTTATGAAATTAAGAATCCACACATGAAGACAACATTTGTAAATAACATCTCATAACAACCAATATAGCAGAAATACAGATGAATTGAGAATGAGACAGTATATCACACCTGAGCCATATTTAAAGTGCCGAAAAGCTTATGACATAAGTATCGACAAGGACAAATTTATATCAGAAACAGTGGGGCTACTCGCATTCCAGAATGTGATACAAGATAAATGGATATAAATGAAATGAAAGGCTAAGATACAACACATAGGAGAGAATTACACACTGTAAAGCACCAAGACCAGAATCCTCATTAAAGATCAAACTCCTTCTCATTTAGACCCAACGGGCTCTTCACATTTGCATTAAAACTTTCACAAAATGCATACAAGAAATTCTTTTACAGTCAATTCTTCAGAAAATTTGGAACCCCTTTTTCTCTTCTGATTTTGCTTATATAGACACCTCCATACATGAGCGAGAAGATATTTTCTGGAAAATATCTTCTTCACATGCCAAAAATTTGTTAAAGGTCCTTATCAAAATGATCAAAACTTATGATGAGGAATGCAGACCTCTCATCATTTGCGGTTAGGCACTAGGTCGTTTTGAAACAAAATTTTAAACAAACGTCTGGGCAGAAAGTAAAAAGACTGAGGTGAAATATAAATTCCACCTGAAACTTAAAAATAACTAACTAAAGTAAAAGTAAAAAGGCCGCTTGGGCTGAAACATGAATTAACAGTGTTTCATGGATGAGAAGGGGTCGAGGCTATTGCTGAGACAGGTGGCGGAACATTTGCAGACGAGCTAGCGATCTGGCTAGCGAACTGAGTGCATCTTTGCTGGTTGTCCGCTGATGGTTTGGGCATCGCTGCGAATCCTTCCACCTTGATATAGGCCTCTGTGAGGACGTTGAAACTTGCCTCGGTGGGGAGCTTGTGCTTTATAAGATGGAGGAGGACAAACTCTCGGTGGAGGGATGAAACAATCATTTCGGCCTTTAACCGAGCGGTTTTATCTGACAAGATGTCCGTTCGGTTTCTTTCTTTCTGGAGGCATGTCTTATATTCTGTTAACGGCTGTAGCACAGATGGAGTGGTTGGATCCCAGCAAGATGGAAGTCCAGCTGTTGTAATCTCGTCCCACACTGCATCGAACTGATCCATGCTTGCTACCACCTGTTGCAGGGCTCTCGAGGCTATAACTCGGGCCGCCTCTTTGTCGATGATTTTTTGACATTCAAAGGCCTCCATGAACCGACTTGGTATGCCATGCTTTTCCACCTCATCAGACTCCAACTCTTTCAAGAAAGAAATGTAGCTTCTGGCATGCTGCGTCCTGTCGGACAAGTTGAGGTCTGCCTCCTGCAATTTCTTGTTGAGGTAGAGTACCACAAATTTTGTTTCCCCCATCATTTTTAGGAAACCCCACTGTTCTGTCACCGCCGAGATTACTTCTGACTAGATTATACTTCTCGCCTCATTGAGGGTGATATTTCCCTTCAGGCGGCTGTTGAGGTCGGTGATAGTTTTCTACTGGTCGGCTCTTGTCTTCTTTTCCTTCTCTATCTCTTTCTGCAGTGTCCCTATTTTCTTGGTATTATCAGCTAGGGAGTTTTCCAAATCCGCGATCCTCTGCCTCGCGGTGGATACCTGTTTTTCTAATATATCATTCGCAGCTTTCGCTGCATTCAGCTAATCTGACAGCGGACTTGTCTCTGGTGGGGTTGTAGCAGGCGCACAGTTGTGTGTGTCCCAGGTGTTTTTCAGCTCCGTCAACCTACTCTGAAGAGTGGCGATTGTTTCAGCCATTTTTTCTTTGTCCTCCTTCTCCTTTGCTAGGGTGTCAGCCAATTCCACTTTTTATTTTTCTACTTGCGCCAATTCGACCGGTGCCCCTTCCCATGACTAACATACAAAACTTTTTAAAAACGAAAGAAAATAAGAGGGAATATGAGGGAAAGAATACCTGTGTAGCAGGAAAATCTGCTCGGGAAAATGACCCAGGGGTGTTGATAGTGACTGGGTAGACTTTGGCACTGGCTCCCACTTAGTATACACTGTAGCCGGAAAACCTGCGAATTTTACTGCAGTAAAATACGGGAAGATTGTTATCTATGACTGAGCGTTCTGAGAATAGGTGGAATAAATGGGGGGGGGGGGGGGGAAGTGTCATAAGGACACTGATAGTGGAGCACGCGGAACATAGGGACTGGGGTGTTAGCTGGAAGCAGGTGAACACCGCGTGCCGAGTTTAATACTGGTACGGGCCTCTGTACTAGTTAGCCTAGAAACTTACCTTACCTCCCTTGCCGCATAAACCATACGATCCTCGAAACTCATTGTTCACAATACAGGGTTAAATACATAGCATGCCAATTATCTAGAGCCCGCTTCCCGTTTTGCCAAGTCACTGTAGCTCTGTGCTTTGTTTTTCCATGTCACTGTAGCTCCGTGCTTTATTTTGCCACATCGCTCTTCATCTTTGGCCCACCCCATGGCATGTCACTGTAATTCCGTGGGGGTACGATTCTCTTCCCTCCTGTCCTTCTTGACCCCCGCGGAAATCCCACATGAAAGATTTCCTCACGTGCATCTTATGAACGCGGCCAATTTTTTAGTAATTTTTGTTGTTGCGTCTTTTGCACCATGTCTTTGCCCTTTTTGCACTATCTTTACTCTTTTGATTTATATTTTGACCTTTTTCATACACATGTTTTATTTTAAGTGAAATACTAGCCTCATCATCATTTTCCTTTAATCGGTCCTTTGAATGCTTCCGCCATCAGCCATCATTCGATACATGTCTATCCAAAGGTTAATTCGGAAGAATGACTAATGTTAATTTATGGTCAACACCTCCAAACATCAGGCCTTATAGATATCCTTATGTCCAAAAGATCGAAATTGAACGTATGATTGCATAAATGTTAGAGGCGGGTATAATTCAACCTATTCAAAGTTCTTTCTATGCTCCTGTAGTATTGGTACACAAGAAGGATGGATCATGGTGCATGTGTCTAGATTATAGGGAGCTCAATAAGCTCACCATTAAAGATAAATTTCCCATTCCTGTGTTTGATGAATTATTGGATGAATTACATGGAGAAATTTGTTTTACCAAGTTGGATCTTCGTTCAGGATACCATCAAATTAGAATGAAGACTGAAGATATTCCAAAAACAACATTTCTAACTCATGAGGGTCATTATGAATTTTTGTTCATGCCTTTTGGCCTTACCAATGCACCTTCTACATTTCAAGGGTTGATGAATTCCATTTTCAAACCCTTCCTTAGAAAATTTGTGCTAGTATTTTTTGATGATATACTAATCTACAACGGGTCTTGGAAGGATCATGTTCAACATGTTGACAGGGTGCTCAAACTATTGCAGGAGAAACAATTATATGAAAAAACATCCAAATGTCTCTTTGGAGTACAAGAGGTGGAATATCTGGGTCATATTGTATCTCATGAGGGTGTTAAAGTAGACCCTAACAAAATTAAAGCCATTAAGGAATGGAAAGTCCCCACAACCACAAAGCAGTTGCGAGGATTTCTCGGGTTAACAGGGTATTATCGCAAGTTTGTTAAGAATTATGGAAGAATAGCAGCACCTCTAACAACATTATTGAAGAAAGATGCATTTTCATGGACTCCTGAAGCAACTAAGGCCTTTGAACATCTTAAAGAGGCAATGTGCCTAGCACCGGTCTTAGCTACGCCAGACTTCACCAAAACCTTTATTGTGGAATGTGATGCCTCAGGAAATGGAATTGGTGCAGTTTTAATGCAGGAAGGAAGACCCATTGCTTTTGAAAGTCGTCCAATCAAAGGAAAGTATTTACAGAAACCTATTTATGAGAAGGAAATGTTAGCAATATTGCATGCACTAAAGAAATGGCGAACTTACCTAATGGGAAGACACTTCAAGGTAAAAAGCGATCATGATAGTCTTAAACACTTTTTGGAACAAAGACTATCGTCAGAAGAGCAACAAAAATGGGTCACAAAGATGTTGGGTTATGACTTTGAAATAATCTACAAAAAAGGAAAGCTTAATGTTGTTGCAGATGCACTCTCAAGAAAGAATGAAGAGGTGGAAGCATTTATTTGTGCCATTTCTATTATCCAACCAGATTGGATAACTGAAGCAAGAGATGAATGGAAGAAGGACAAAGATGTATGGACACTCATTCAAAAGTTGCGGCAAGATCCTAGTACATCTGATACATTTAGTTGGAAAAATGATTCCTTATGGTACAAAGATCGCTTATATCTTTGTAAGAATTCCCAACTAAAACAAAAGATTCTTTTGGAATTGCACACTTCTCCTTTCGGAGGACACTCAGGATTTTTAAAAACTTACCACAGGGTGAAGAAAGAATTTTTTTGGGATGACCTTAAATCTGATATTCAAAAGTTTGTGGCGGAATGTTTGGTTTGCCAGCAGAATAAAGTTGAGACAATTAAGACCCCGGGTTTTCTACAACCTTTATCCATTCCAAGCCAATGTTGGGAGGAGATTTCAATGGATTTTATCACAGGTTTACCTAAGTCCGAAGGAAAGAGTGTCATCATGGTGGTAGTTGATAGACTTACCAAGTATGCACACTTTTGTGCATTATGTCATCCATTTAAAGCAAGTACAGTTGCTACTACATTTGTGGACAGAATTCAAAAGCTACATGGAAGCCCAAGGGTTATTGTGAGCGACAGAGATCCCATTTTTACGGGAAATTTTTGGACAGAGTTATTTTCTTGTTTGGGTACTAAATTAGATCATAGCTCATCTTATCATCCTCAATCTGATGGTCAAACTGAGATAGTAAATAAATGTTTGGAAGGATATCTTCGTTGTTTTGTATCTGATAAACAAACACAATGGGTCAAGTGGTTACCGCTCGCTGAATGGTGGTATAACACTTCCTTCCATACTGCAGCAAAAATGACCCCATTTATGGCACTTTATGGATATCATCCACCATCCATCACATCATCTTTAAGAGAAAATTCAAAGGTTCAAGCAGTGGAAGATCACATCGAACATCAACAAGAAGTTCTCCAACTCTTAAAGGATAACCTGAATTTGGCACAAAATCGAATGAAACAACAGGCAGATCAACATCGCAGCGAGAGAAGTTTTGATGTAGGAGATTGGGTATTTTTACGGCTACAACCATACAAACAAATGTCCCTCAAGCAAGCTAAGAAGGATAATAAATTATCACCAAGGTACTATGGTCCTTACAAGGTGTTGCAAAATATTGGTACTATGGCATACAAATTGGAGCTTCCTGCTTCTTCACGAGTGCATCCAGTTTTCCATGTCTCATGCTTAAAGAAGGTTATAGGAGAAAATCTTCCAGTTCAAACAATATTGCCAGAAATTGATGAGGAAGGAAAAATAATATTGGAACCTGAAGCGGTCACGGAAACAATAATTCGACAGCTACAGAACCGATCAATTTGAAAGTATCTAATCAAGTGGAAGAACTTACCCACTGAAGATTCTACATGGGAGGATGAGAATTTTATACAGAAGCACCCAGAGCTACTCAAGCATTGAGGACAACACTTTTTTGAAGGAGAGGGACATGTTAGGTCCCTATATTACTAATATAGTCCCTTATTTTTGTTAGTGTAACCCCCTTATTGTTATTATTGTACCCTTGTAAACCCCATATTGTTATTATTGTGCCCATAAATTATTATTGTTAGGTCGGCTAGGATTACATTTTGGCCCCACTAGGATTACATTATGGCCCCATGGACTCCTATATATAGAAAGGAGGTTTTGTAAATTGTATCATCCAAGAATTGTTCATTTATGTAATGTATTGGAGGTTGCCCCCTCGAAGTGGCTTATTTCTAAGGCGTTGATATCTCTTTTCTTCTATTTTTGGAGCTAGTTACACAACATGCAAATTCAAATTCAAGGGAATTTGGGTACTTTCAGGAGTCAATGCAGTCTCCAAGGGGAGACAGTGCTCTGTAACGCAGGCTAGGAAGGGAGACAGTGCTCTGTAAAGCACTGTGTCCAGTCTAAGGGTGCGTTGGACACAATATACAAAGAAAAATACTACTGTTTAACTCAATGTCTTTGCAAATTAAGCTCTGAAAAAGTTTAATATTTATGTATAATAGCTACTGTGGATAAACAAAGAAAATCAGAGGCTTAAACACCTAGAACTAAGAGAAAATATCCCCAGTGGAGTCGCGAATTTGTTGGGCCAGAATTGTGAATTACGGATAAATCACGCTTCCCTAGACAGGTGCTAGTCTAGAACAACAGGTGAAAGACTATATGAATATTTATCCTAACTTAGAATAGATACACAGAGAGGATTGGAGGCTTACTTGATCAATCGCTTCCAAATGGCTCCTTCTATTGCTTCCGTTGCAGCTTCAAATTCAAACGGTTTGTGAGCTGAATGCTTCCTGCAAGAAAGAACACTGAAACAACAGAAGGTGCAATAATATAGATATCTATTCAATCTAGTTAGCTAAATTAGTAAAGCATAAGCCATATACATCAACCAATATCTTGCAATATGGAAAATCAAAGCCAATACAGATGCATATAGGGAAAAATAAGTAGTACTCTTTATTGATGATAGAAGGAGAGGTTACAACCTAGTGACTGATTTGAAGTGACCTTCCAGCAATGTTCCCAAGCCTCATCACAGTAGAAATCTCTCCAACAGGAGCTTCACAAATCTAGCTCTCAATTGAAAATTCTCCAGCATTTCTCTACTCAAATTATTCTCTTTTTAAGCACTCAGATCTGGGCTCAATTTATAGATGAATTGTAGGTTGTTTTTCAATCAATGACTTTCCAATAATAGGCAAGACATGTTTCCAATCATGTAGATTTCATTGATCATGTCTCTTTCTTTCTGTCTCTGCAATCTGTCACTTTCTTGCACTTTCTGGATCAGCAATCTGTCTCTGTCTCTGGAGTTTGTATGAGGCTGCACTTTCTTCTTCTGGATATTGCAGTGAGCCATGTCTCTGGAGTGATCATGATGAATAATAAATAAAAAATAATAATAATAATAATAATAATAAATAATATATTAACCGTGAAATGATAGGGAATGATAGACCCTTGATCATTGGTCCTAGAGATGATGCCCAGTTAACCAGGTCATTGGGAATGGTGCCCAAATTGATCTATAACAATTATTGCACACTACAACAGCCTTAAAATCCTTTTTTTTTCCCAGCATGGAGTTCAACTCATCTCTCTTTCTTATTTAGACATGGCAAGCTCATTTTTGACAAGTTTGGGGTCTGATCACACATTGGCATCTCCAAAATCATTCCTTTGTTTTCATCATGGAGTTGAACTCATAATTTTTACCTTCTATGGCCACTTTCCCAAAACCCTAAGTGTCTGGACTACTTTAAGACAATTATCAATGGTGTCTTCTAAGTTCTCTATAGCCCTTTCAAGTTCATTCACTTCTGTCCAGTTTATCTCACCTCTATACCATATTTCATCAATCATCTCTGAAAGAATTTTCTTCATGTTTGGTTTTTGGTGTGCCTCTTCCATGGTCATTTCTGCATTTGATCCTTGTTTGGCATTCAAGTGGGTCATTAAGCTCAAAACCCTAGTTCTCCTTAAGACCAACTTGTTTCTTTTTCTTCTGTTGTGAGTTGTCTTCATTTGAGAGCAGACCACCTACCTTACCAACACCTTCTACTGATGGACCTATTCACACTCCTGCAGAAGTGCCAAGTTTGTCCATTTTCCTCTTGCATACCTTCGATTTGAAAAGGTAGTCTTCTTTGGAAACTTTTTGTATCTTCTCTTGAATAACCATGTCTCAAAATTTCAATACCTCTTAACCAAATTCTAACCAAGAAAAATAGTGTTTGAAACATCAATTTTTTACCTTGGAACATATGAAACCCTAATCGACCTAGTGGGAGGATTCTTTGACATGGTCTTTGACTGAAAATTGGCTTGGAGTCTTCAAGTGTAAAAACATAGTATTGACAAAGTGGTTTATTGAAGATCCAAAATCCAATGTACTTGATTTATCTAAAGATCCTACAAATATAGCTTTGAGACCATCAATGCTTGAGGAACCTGGTGGACATGGGAAGGAATAGGCTTGTAGGTAACCCTAGATGTAAAGTGGAGTTATGGGCAAGGGAAAAATAGAGTAATGAGGTCATATGTAGGAAAAAATGGATGGAGATGAGTGGCACAAGCCCATAAGGAGTTTTTAGGAGTGAGAGGGTGACCATGGAATGACAAGCTGATGAAATAGTGAAAAATTTTCCATAAGGATAATGAAGGCAGTGAGATTTATGAAACTCACAATTTTCAAGGAAGGTTGTTTTCAGAATTCTAGAACCAATATTTAGTCATCTATAATGAAAAATACTGATGAATAACAACACACACATGGAATTGACTGAGAGAAAATATTATCCAAGACAATAAAAAGCTGAGGTAGTTGAAAATCAAGTATGAAACCCCGATTCACTCACAAAATATCTTGATGTATCATGAATAATGAATCACTATACTCATATAAACAAGAAATAACTACAAATAAGTTGGGGGGGGGGAACGTTACTAGGAAATCATATCAACACACACCCTCATCCTTAAACTTAAATCTCATCATGCCCTAAAAGGTGAATCATACATGAAAAATGGGAATTTTATAAAGAAAAGGAAGGCAAGTTTTCTAATATATTTAGTGTAATATGTTAATGAATTATAAATTTATAGCCCAATTAAATGTTGTATATTTTATCATTTCTATACTATTAACATAATTCTAGGTTCTAATTGGATAGAAACATATATTTGTTCTAAAAGTAAAGAAGAAAATTTTGGAAATCTATTATGAGTGAAAGAGGATAAAGAAAATATATGATTTCGTATTGGATTCATACAAAGAAGATCCATCATTAGAAGATACAAAACATATATAAAATTCTATAATCCAATATGATGAGGAATAAAAAAAACAAGGTTATGATTATTTAAAAGGGAAAATTGGAGATTTGAACAAACCTTTATTGACAAAGAAAAATAAATTTTGCACACTCGAAGGAAATTCTAGAAGCAAGATATAAACATTCACAACTTTAACAAAAAATAAAAGATTTGCAACAACAAATTAACAACACATAAAATGCTTACAAATGTTAGACCAAATATCATAGTGAGGGGGTGGGGGGAGTGAATCAGTGTGGTTTTCATTTCAAAACTTTTCATCGATAATCAAACATGTAGAAATGTATCTTAACAATTTTCAGTATAAAAATAAATAAAACGGAGCATCAAGAAACCATCATCACATCAACACAAGAGTACAATTTTTTTTATGTGGAAACCCTTACAGGAGAAAACCACAATTTATTCTTATTCAATTCATTACATATATTTGCAGGCAATGACCTACTAGATGCACCCACCCCTAATATATTCAAGAAACTAATTACAGTAGGTTATAACCTGATTGAGGCACCAACCTAAAAAATTTGCAAGAAACCACTTGCAATAGGATACAAATTTATTGAGGCACCAACCTTAGAGATGAGAAATATTTCACTTGCTATATAATTCAAACTAATTGAGGCACCAACCTTAATGGAGGCACCCACCTCCTTCTTCAACTTCTTGTGGACCAATTTTCACAATATTTCAAACTCGATCCACCTTTTCTTCAATGCAGGTCTTCAAAATTGAGCATGCTACTCTTTTCATATTGTTTTGATAGACCTTTCATATCTTGTCCATACCCTTTTCCAACTTGTTCATAAATCTAGTCACATGAAACCCCTCTTGGAACTTGTTTTGGCCATATATTCAGTTAGTGTCAGTCAGTTATGCCTATCACCAGTGATCAAATATGCTCTTACAAAGTTTTTTTTAGGGTGTTAAGTCAAATTTTTATGGTTTCAGTAGATCTTCAAATAAAAATTTGGTCACTGGCTAGTGTGTCTAGGCCTATTTCTGCTCCTTTCAAAAACTTTCATGAGTTGGTCATTGCCATCTCTCAGTTGGATGAGTCATCACTCCAAAGTCTCCATTTTCATCTCAGTCATACCATCATGGTCCTCATTCAGCTCAGTGCTACCATTAGGTTTTAAGTCATCAAATCTATCATTTCATAAATAAATCCGGCAAATGAAGGAGTAGTAATAAGGAAATTTCTCATAATTTTTTTTTCACGTGTAATTTTATTTAAAATATGATGTAATATGTTCTAATTTTCCAAAGCTACAATGTTTTCAAATAAAAAGTGAAAAGCACATGGTGGGCCACCAAACCACTATGAAGAAATTGACTTCCACAAGCTATAAAAGACCATCAAAATAATTTATCTCCCTCATTTCATTGACAAAGAGCACTCACTCACCAAAAAATACTACCTCAGCAATTTCAGCATCCAAGGATACTCCAAAGAAGTGATTGGCACCTTCTTCAAGCTGCCACGCTCCGTTTTCAGGCAGCTACACATCGCGTTTTAAGGAAATTTATCTTTAATAGTGAGATTTTTGAGCTCCATGTAGTCTAGACACATGTGACATGATCCATCCTTATTGTGCACCAATACTACTAGAGCTGAATAAGAACTTTGACTAGGTTGAATTATACCGACCTCTAGCATTTCTGTAACCATACATTCAATTTCACTCTTTTGGGCATATGATATCTGTAAGGCCTGATGTTTGGAGGAACACTTATTGGAATCAATTGAATAACATGATCATGATAAAAAATAGGTGGGAGGCCTTTCGGAGTCTCAAATACGTTGGAATGATTTTCCAAGATTTTTTGGAGATCTGGAGAAATAGATTATTTTGATGTTTGAACATCTGGTGATCATAATGTGCAATTACACCTCAATTTTATTTCTTTAGAATATTTTTCATGCCATTATAACTAATTATCTTTCATGGTTTCCCTGCAACACCCCTTAATTCAACTTCATTTCCTTCCCAAATAAAATTCAAGATAACTTCTTTAAAATTAAAATCTAGCATACCCAAAGATTGTAACCATTGGACTCCTAGTACAACATCAACACCACCCATTGGAATGGAGAGAATTGGACTATTCAATACATATTACCACATGGTTAGCTTGATATTATGGCACTTTCCATAGAAATTTATAGTTCCTCCATTTGTAACCATCACTTTCCACTATGGTGTTGGTATAGGAAGCAAGTCAATTCTTTTGCTATCTTACAATGAATAAAATTATGGGTACTACCCGAATCAATCAACACTATTACCTTTTTCTTCTTGATATATCCTTTTATCTTGAGAGTTTGAGGACTGGTAATTCATGCCAATGCATTACAAGATATGGTCAGATTAATTTCTTCTTTCTCTAGAGTTGGTTCCTGGTGTATATCCTCTTCTTTTGAATTTTCATGTTCCTTTTATTCCTCCTCTTCACAATCTATGTCACATAATTTATTCTCAGCACACTTATGGCCTTTAGTGTATTTTCTATCACAACTGTAGCACATCCCTGTTGTTATTTTTTCTTCCAATTATTGTGGTGTCAACCTTGTAGGTTGTGAAAGGCTAGGAGTAACAACACTTGCATCTTTATAGTTGTGAGTGGTATGCTTCCTTGTTGCCATAATTTTACTTTCAATTTTTCTTGCCAACCTGAATGCTTTCTCCAATGAATCTGGTTCCCAAAGGTGAACCTCATGTTGGATGTTATCCTTTAAAGTCCTTATGAAGACATTAATCCTATGCACCTCTAGAATTTCATTTACCCTTATATTAAATTTTTTGAAGTCCTCAATGTGGTATGTTGATTAGCCCAACACCACTCATTCCACTTTTTCGACTCTTTCCAAATATTTCCTCTCTTATTTCCAGTTACCTTTCCATTATGTAACTGGTATGAAACTCTTGACTTCTTTTTGTTAAAATTCTACCACTCACATATCTGACCATGTTCAATAATGGCGCAAAAGGAGGAGCATGTGTAGGGCCCCTAAATTCGAAAACCGTGTTTACATGGATTGGTTCCTTAGATCACTTTTGGCCCCCATAGGTAAAGATGTCGCTTCACAATTCCCTCAGTTAGAGGAAGATGCACTCCAAGTAGCTTTGAAATATGACTTGATCTATGATCGGTCAGGTTATGTTTATACTATTCTTCCTGATCTGCCTCAGCCTAGTGCTGCTAATGTACTAGGGGCATCTCATGCCACAGATAGTATCGTGGGATCCATTTCACACCCTCACATGTAACCATAGACTCCACCTTCGATGATTTATGGTCAGCCTCAAGGGGGGATAGTTCCTCTTACAAGTATCCCCCTCCACAAGGAAACCCTTATCCATGTCAAAGCATGTCATATGCATATCCTCAACCACATCAATAGATTCCAGGGCTAGATGTTACTCAACCTGTTTATCCAAATGTTTCCCCTCCTCCTTATTTTCAATATGCACCGCTTAGCATTCCAACCCCTCCGGCACCAGCGTCCCAGCCCCCCATGCAGGCTCCACCTATGCCACAGCAGAAAATTCCTCCTCAAGGTCAAGTGTATGCTCAAAATACCACAACCAATCCCCCCAACCCAAAGAAAATGAATAAGGGGAAAGGTAACCATAACCAAAAATCTCAAGGTAATTAGGATAACCAGGGTACACCACCTAATGAACCTCAGGGAAACCAACCTGTTGTCATCTTGTAAGTTGTAAGAATGGCAAGAAAAAACAACATAGGGAAACATCAAACCAATTTGGAGTCCAGGACCTAGCCTTCCTAGACTCAGAGAGGGCTCTCTCTATTTTTATGATCTAACTTGATAAGTGTAAGTGCTGATATTAGGCTAGTTGTAGAAATTGTGAGGGTTTTTTGTTTGATTTATTGTGTGGTTGGACATATAGAGCTATGAAACTTAATCCATTGGGCTATGGATCATAAATGTTGAATTGTGCATCAAATTTTCAAGGGCATTCACAAGGAAAGCTAACTATGAAAACTGGATCTTACTGGAAGTGTGAATATGAGATGAAAGAAAGTAGTGAGTTTAGTAATATCTAAAGAGCAGTTAAGAATTCTTTAACTAAAATTTAGAGGAAAAAATAGAGATAACAAACACAGACAGAATTAAGGTGCTCTCTCAGCAAATCTTAATCTAAATTTTATGTTTTGAAATCAGAAAAGTTTATTCAGAGCATGAAAAGATAGAGGAAAAACATTAACACAGAGGAAAGAACATCACCATTAACATAGCTCAAGAATCCTGTGAACGGTCTCTTATTATTTATGACCAACTCAAACAGTTACAATGCTCCAATACAATGATATTTTCAACGCAAAGTCTAACAAGCTCCAACCCTTGATAATGAAAATTCTAGCAGTATTTAACTAAAACTTAATTCGGTTGCCCTAATCTACTTTGGCAAACTTAATTTATTACAAACAACTGAAATTAAACAGGTGTGGCCATGCAAGGCTTTGAGAAAAATATTTATGTCAACACATCGCCTGTAAAATTAATTTTGAGCAAATCTTCATGCATCTAAAAGCTTTGATGGCTCTTCGTAAGATCAAAGGTAGGCTTGAAGGTGGCATGTGATGATAAAGAGGCAACGAATGATGGCTCTGATATTTGGCCCTGATTTTCAAAAGATCGACGTTGGGTAATTAAGGCTGGTTTGGTGCTAGCAACTTTTCATGGATTAGTGGCTGTGCCGATGAGTTTGATACCTTTTCCATTTCTCTCGTTATAACATAACAATTTTGAAAAAATGCCTTGCCCGACTTGACCCTTGGTGTATGTTTTCTACCCAAGTCCTTTCTGCCACGTTTCACCCTTTTTCAAACAAAACAACGTAAAAACTCATATACCCAGATCTAAAAACCTTTATATTTTAATCTTGAACTTTATCGCATTCGCAGAAATATCGCATATCACACATTTTAGAGTTTATGATATGTGGAATGGAATCAGAGATCTGATTCAAAGTACAGAGGTGACGTGGCAGAAGGATGATGATGTGGAGCGATGGAATGGGAATGATGGCGAAGGAATGACATATTAGCAGTGAGTGGAGTATTATGGTGGGGCCAAAATGCATCGCAAAATCACAATTGGAATAGGATATGCATCAGGAATGTGATTTAAACTTTAAATTTTGCGAAAGTGCGATGGAGCGAAAAGTTATAATATGTGCAATGCGATATCATACATTGGTGATCATAATATTTAACTTTTGAAGAAAATGGAATGAGTTATAACTTGCAAAATGCGATAAGGTATGGTAAGTAAAGATGCAATCTTGCGAAGTGGTATTCGTTGCAAAGTGCGATGGATGGTGGGGCTAACTGCATCGCAAATTTCAATCGGGACTTAAAAGTTAAGTGGAAAAATGTGCGAAGTGTGATCTACGGGCACTTAAGCATCGGGGAGTGCGAAAAGGAAAAAGGTAAGGAATAAGGCGAAAAATAGGTTTGCATGCGGTTTCGATAATGTGGTAAGGTACGATAGGTCCCACTTCATCGCATCAGTGGAAAAATAAGATTTGGCATAAGTCTTAAGAGGTAAGGTTAAAAACCTGTGGGCTGTGAAGTGCAAGCAACATGTAAGGCTTATTTGCGTGCCACGGGTGAATGGGTCCCACTTCATCGCAAATTGCATTTTGAAAGGTTTGTAGGATAAGGCAATTGAAAAACTTTGCAATTTGGTCGATGCAAAAAGCGATTTAGGTGTATGGTAATGAAATAAAAGGGAAATGACTCAGGGAAAAAATGAAAATGAAAAGGGATAAGTGATGGGGTGATTTTTTGTAAATAATGCGTCGGGATATTATGAAAGGAAATGTAAGGAAATATATGGAAATATATGGAAATATATGAGCGAGGAATGAAATGTAAATAAAGGGAAACATAATTAATTGAAATTATGGTGGGGATATATTGTTATGGTTTAAAGCTTTAGGATATGAATTTATAATCAGGATTTAAACGATACAAATAACTTTTTCTATAGGCGCATTTAGACTAGAAGCTAATCAAATCCTTTGAAACATAATGAAGCTTTCTTTTTATTTCTTGCTTTGTTTCTTTTTATCTATGCCTTAATGATAGTTCTGGTGCTACTACTTGGTGTTCCTTATCAACAACATTTCCAAATAAGATTCCAGATACTGAGACAGTATACAAAATAAGTAGCAGGTTTAGGTGGTGGGGCATTAGTTGGTGAATGAAATGGAATGAGGGCAGAAATGAATTTTGATCACCATCACACCTTATCAGCAACATTTTCACATTCTATTGAACTGAAAGGAAGATAGATCCTTTTGAAGCTCTTGACATTCAGGATTTCCCATTTTTCCTGAAAATAAATGATAGCCATGGAATATTATTTTAGTATGAAAGACTTGAGAAAATAATCAGTCACCTAGTGATACTATGAAATACAGGGGTCTAACAGTGGCTCTAGTTGGGGATGGCAGCTCCTTCAGGAGGTGTCAAGAGCACATTAGACTAGTAGCCTGATCCATTGGGTCGATACCACAACTTGTACCTTGATCTGTCAGGCAACTTTTTGACTAGAAACTAGCTGATTGTTCCTCCTGACTTTGACTAATAAAAATAGACTACATGCTTGGCCAGCCAGCTTATTAGTATACTGGAATCTGAACTGAAACTAAAATTTCACTTATCCACTGCAATCCATCAAGCTGAACATACTGCTACACCTTCAAAACTTGAATGGTGAAACCAGAACTATGCTAAAACTATAGTCTGAAACATACTCATCTGAAAATGAAAAGCAATCTAAACTAAAATTTGAATGGTGCTCAGAGTGTTGAGCTTATTGGCACACCTACCTACCCTAATCTAACTTGGAGATTATATATACAATAAGTGAACTCCTTTCTCCAATGCAACCAATCAAGTAAATGACTACATGATTGATTCTTGTTCACTTTTTTGAGTAGGCTGCAAAAGTAAAAGGGCCACTCCCATCTTACTTACTTGTAAACAGTAGTGCTCAATATTTTCCTTAGACTTTGCAAAAAACCATTCCTGGCATAGCATACTCCTTCTTTATATGATTCTAATAAATCATCAAAAAGATCTTGGAACAATACATGGCCTTGAGGATTTAAATAACAAGCTTCATTTAGGGCTGATCCTTGTTCCATTTTATCATGCTCAGGATCCTTCTGAAAGAGAATATATACACATTCTTCATGGTAATCTGACATGGCATCCTCATTATATACCACTATGTTGTCCTCAAGAAAACCTGATATGTCTTGACTGAGTTGGCTGACTTCTGTTTGAAGGCCATCATTTTGAGGAGTAGGAGCACTTTCTGGCCATAGGCTTTCTTGAGAAGGTAGAACAACATCAGTATCAATCTGTTCTTTTGTTTCTTCATAAGGAAATGCTTCAGTACATAAATTAGCAATAGAACAAATAGAAATAATCTCTTCATTACATAAAAATTTAGAGGCTAGCTGCATGCTTAGAGGCTGATTGATTTCTTCTTCAGTTAAAGGAGGAGGGAGCCTTTGTTTTCTTTGGATTGAACAACAATTGTTTTCTTTCTCTTATGAATACTAATCATGAGGTTGAATGTCTTCTTTAGCCTCACGCAAAAGAGCAGATGAATTATCATTTTTCCCCACAAAGAGATATTGTGGATCTTCTTTTGTTCCCTGATTGCCTTCATTTTCAACTAACTTCTCTCGGTTGTCATGACAGTTAACTTGAGAATCAAACTCATAAATTTCTTGTAAGAGATCCTTAGGATGCCAATTTCCTAAATCTTCATCAATATTTACAAGGTATTATATGAGATCCTCAGATTGATCACACCAATTTTCAGCTAATGATAAAGATAGGGAATTTTCTTTATAATGCTCATAAAACACCTTGTGGAAATATTTTAAATAAAACAAACTACCAGGGTTCAGACCTTCATACCATTCCCTTGCTTTCCCTTCTAATGTTACCATGAACATATTCATGATGAGGCAATACTCATGCCATTCGACTTTCAACCTCCATGAGTGTATATGAAATTTAATGAGATGTAACAAAGCATCATCAACCTTCTCATATTGAAAAATAGGAATATTTCTGTCCCAATTTACCTAAGGAATTTTGTGTGGGAATCCCAGAATGTGATCTCTGTTCATCGTAGCATACCTGCATTATATTCTTGGATCCATATTGTCAGTTAGTCATAGAGTGGGGTCACTGTATATTCACAACCAATCTGGATTCTTCTACCAGTGGAATATTTAGGTCAACTGAAAACTGTGGAGTCGCCAAGTGGATTATTTCAACTTTCTTGTGTCCGGCTGTTGTCCACCATCAACAACCAGATACCAATCTTGGAACATACTTGAATCATAAAATATTTTGACTGGGGTTTCTAAGTTATGATGAAATATTAAGCTTTTTCAATAACTCATTCCCCAATGTTATCACTCAGAAAAAGTGAAACATCATTTGACATAGTCTTAGAGGTTCATGTGTCAAAGGTATGGTCATAGAGTTCATTTGTCATTAGTTGGTAAAGGAAAATTTTAAATTTTTCCTTATTAGCCTATCCTAAGGTCCAAACCCACCCCCATTCAAGTCGTTTCATGTCACATTAGTCATTATTTCCTAACATATTCCATTTCCCAAGCTTATAAATCCGAAAAGGTCATTTTAGCCTAGATTACCTGTTTTCATAGCGAATTGCACAGTAAAAACGCAGTTTTCGCTACGAAAATGCTGATACTTTCGTAGTGAAACTGCCAGGAAATACACTAAGTATGCTACAAAAAGAGGTATTCATTTATTTCTTTTCAAATCATCTATTAGGTGTCAATCAATGATTTAAAGGGTTAGGGTAGATGCCATTCGAGTCAGTTAGGGTTAAATCAAGGTACAATGGTCATGGTTGAAGTCATTATTACTATTTTAAGAATGTATGAGTCATGATTATGCCATGGGCTGTCATCAAAACTTTAAAATATTACCAAATTGAGTCATTTTTCATTCTCTGCTGCATCTTTGCATGCTACTGAGCTCTGGAGAGCTATTTCACTAAGCCCAAGTTGTGGTTGGAATTTTCAAAGGTTTGCGGGTATCACTGATCAAGAGAGGCAGAGAAGACATAAAATCACCATGAATGCAAAGAGGAAGACCAACAAAGGTGTCCATTTCCTCAGATATGAGCCATCAGACATGAACTTGATTAATGAAGACCCAAGAACTTTAGAAGTTTTTAGAAGAACAGGGTGTTTGTAGTTTTTCCAAAGACTGCAATGATGCCATATGTAGGTTTCTAAGGATTTTTCCATCAATTTCAATGGGACAGCTTCAAAGGTGGGGATGTTGAACCTCACTATAACTCCAGAGACCATTGCAGCAGCAACATGAATTTCTAGAGGAGAACAATGGTTCAAAGGTTTCAAATTCACCATGCAGGACTGTAACAAATTTATCAAGCCAGAACATAGTGAGTTTGACCTTACAAATTCCATTACAAGGAGCTACATGAAAGACAACTTCTCAAAGCTACTGCTTATCATTTAGAAGTACTTCACATGTGAAGGGAGGTATCATATGGTTATTCTTACCACTTCAGGTTTCTGCTATATTTTGTTGGTAAGAAATATCATGATCTACCTTTTTACTTATACAGAAGCTTAGAAAAAATGGTAGATAAAGTTCAAGCTAAATATGAAGGAAATGAAACCTCACGCTTTCATCATGGTTTAATCAAGTTGCTGGTTTTAGGGGAGTTAAAAATATTAGGCAGAGACTGGTCATATTTTCTATTTGTTAGTGGTTTTGAAGTAGATGCCATTACTCCTAAAAGAAATCCTAAACCTAGAGGTATACCATCACCTTCAGTGGTAGGGAAAAGTGAACCAGTAATGATGGAAACATAACAATTGCACAAAGTTGATACACCAGTTGTTTCACCTGAAAAACAAAATCCAACTGTGATGAAACCTACAAAAAAAGAGCCAACTGTGAGAAAAAATGGCAGAAAAAGGGTTAAAAGAAGTCAAACAGTGGCTAAGGGAAACTGAGAAGGCATTCTACATGCTATTGATATTGAGGAAACTCCCATAGTCCAAGTCGAAGATATAGATGAGGGAGGAAATAAGCTCAAGAAATCCAAAACAGCCAAGAAGTTAGAGTTTGAAGGTGAGGATGCAGGATTCATGTTTCAAGCTAGGAAACCAATGACAAGACATGCCAAAAATGTCTTGGAAATTAATAAAGAAGCTCAGAAGGTCACTAACATTTTCCAACCACCACCAAGCATCATTGACCTCTCATCACCTGCAAAAGAAGATCTAGTCATCAAGAAAAAGAAAGGAAAAGAGAAAATCATTGAAAAAACAGAGATTGAGGTCCTTAAGGAGCAATTGAAGTTAGCAAATCATGAAATAGTAGTCTTGAAGAAAGAGGCAAGGAAACATAATGTTCAGAAGGAGTAGTTTGAGAAAATGAAAGAAGTTTGGGAAGAGCAGGTTAATAGTGTGTCTAATACCTTAGATAACACACAACAATTGATCAAATGGACTCATCTATTGAGAGGAGAGGTGAATAATATGAGAAAAATGAACCTGCACTTGAAATATAGGAATAGAAAACTAAAGAACCAATTCAAAGACCTCAAAGAGCAGTTAGAATTGATCCATGAGGAGCTGTAGAAGAAGGGCTTAAAGATGACTGTGGTTGAGGAGCCCATAGCTCAACTCATCACTAATGAAGAGGAAACACCTTAAGAGTCTTAAGTTGAGTTTGATTATGTTTTAGAAGGCTTATGGCATGTTGAATATCAAGTTTCTACTTCTGAAGATTACCTTTTTGAGATAGGTTTAAAATCTGGAAATTTTACAGTATTCCACAGTTTCGTAGCATTTCCTAGGCTTAAAGCCAGGAAAATGCTACGAAAATTTCTCTAGTTGTATTTTTTCTTATAAAACCACTTTTTGAAACTTTCAAAGAGGGAAAATGGTGGTGGTGATGTGTCATGTCATGATGGACACCATGGAAAAAACAAAGAAGCATAAATTCTGAGTGCAAAAGCCGTTATTTGGACGCTACGAAAGCTTGCTACGAAACTGCCATGTTTTTGTAGCGAGCTGTTTTTGAAGGTTTTTGAGCAGTTTAAAAGAAATTTTGGACAGGTGGACACATCCATCAGGTCAAGGGACCTTACCACCATACATTTATGACTTGAAGACAATGTAGTAAAGATAGTTCATCAGCTAAAGCTTTCGTTGAAGATAAGGGTCCTGCTTTCCTGAAAAATAGGGTTTGGTTCATATGTTTAGGAGGGTCTTTAATATGTCAAGTAGTGATGAATCAGGTCATATCCTATTCGAACATGTGATGTTTAGTTACAACTGATATGTAACTGTTTTAAAGATAAGATAGATTGATGTACTAAATAAGAATTTGAGTCCTATTAGGAAAAGGTCATCTTTAGAGTGTAGCTGTCATTTTCTTATTAAAAGACATGTTTTTTTGTTATATGAGGTGTCATAGGAAGAGTTCGATAAATCTAGCCAAGAGGCAGATCATCCCAACTATAAGAATGTCTATTTAAAGGCAAATTATTGAAGTTGTAAAGGGTTGGAGATTTTTTGCACCATACTGTTGCTTTATGTAATTTGACTTATATCAGTAATACAGAGGACTTCTTCTTGACAGAGCTAAGATTCTCATGGATTTTTTAATGTTTTTCTGATCTATATCTTTATGTGTACTACTTGCAATATATTTCATATTTATTACTTAGAATTCATATGTGTATGCTCTAACTTTCTTTATTGATGAAATGACTATGTTTCCCTATGTTCAATGTGTGATTTTCCTTTGTTAAAGACTCTTATCTGCCTCAGCTTCCATGTCAAGAAACCTTGCCATTGAATCTATTGATTTGTTGACTCCATAAGCCCAATGGTTGCAAGACTGCATTCTTTTCTGCCTACATACACAAAAATCAAGTTACTTTTCAAATAGAGTTAGCAATCTAGTCCTATCATTATCTAATATCATAAACCCCTTTGAGAGAGCCCTCTCAGACTGAAGAGGCTAAGCTTCAGTCACAAGCTGGTTTGAAACAGTCACATAGAGTTGTCTGATCAACAGCCAATAAAGTGAAATTTTTTGATAATACCTAGTATGGTCGCCATTATGTTATCACCCCATAATTTGTAAGATTGGAAAGAACAAACGATAGAGGACAACATCAAACCACTTTGGAGTCCAGGACCCAGCCTTCCTAGACTCAAAGAGGTCTCTCTTTCTTTTTATGATTTAACTTGATAAGTGTAAGTGTTGATATTAGGCTAGTTATAGAAATTTTGAGGGTTGTTTGTTTGATTTATTGTGTGGTTGGACAGATAAATTTGTAAGACTTAATACATTGGGCTATGGAGTCATCAAGGCTGAATTATGCATCAACGTTTCAAGGGCATTCACAGGGCAAGATAACTATGCAGAATGGATCTTACTGACAGTGTGAATATGAGATGAAAGAAAGAAGTGAGTTCAGTAATAGCTAAAGAGAAGTTAATAATTCTTTAATTACAAACAACTGAAATTAAACAGGTGTGGCCATGCAAGGCTTTGAGCAAAATATTTCTTTCAACACATCGCCTGTAAAATTAATTTTGAGCAGCTCTTCATGCATCTAAAAGCGTTGATGGCTCTTCGTAAGATCAAAGGTAGGCTTGAAGGTGGCATGTGATGATCCCAAAGAGGAAACTAATGATGGCTCTGACATCTAGCCCTAATTTTCAAAAGATTGGCATTGGGTAATTAAGGCTGGTGTGGTGCTAGCAACTTTTCATGGATTAGTGACTGTGTCGATGAGTTTGCTGCCTTTTCCATTTCTGTCGTTATAACATAACAAGTTTGAAAAAACGACTTGCCCGACTTGACCCTTGCTGTCTTTGTGCTACCCAAGTCCTTTCTACCATGTATCACCCTTTTTCAAACAAAACAGTGTAAAAAATCATATACCCCGATCTGAAAAAATTTAGATTTTAACCATGAACTTTATCGCATCCGTGGAAATATCGCATATCGCACATTTTAGAGTTTATAATATGTGGAATGGAATCGATGATGCGATGTGAAGTACGGTGATGAAGTGGCGGGAGGATGATGCTGTGGAGCAGTGGAATAGGAATGATAGCGAAGGAATGGTGTATTAGTGGTGAGCGGATTATTATGGTGGGGCCAAACCGCATCGCAAAATCGTAATCGGAACAGGGTATCCTTCGAGAATATGATTTAAAATTTAAATTTTGTGAAGTGCGATGGAGCAAAACGTTATAATATGCACGATGCGATATCGCACATCGTCGATCACAATATTTAACTTTTGACGAAAATGGAATGAGTTATAATTTGAGAAATGCGATGAGGTATGGTAAGTAAAGTTGTGATCTTGCGAAGTGCGATGGATGTTGGGCTAACTACATCGAAAATCACAATCGAGACTTAAAATTTAAGCGGAAAAATGTGCGAAGTGCGATCTGTGGGCACTTAAGCGTCGAGGAGTGAAAAAAGGCAAAAGGTAAGGAATAAGGCGGAAACCAGGTTTGCATGCAATTTTGATAATGTGGTAAGGTATGATGGGTCCGACTTCATAGCATCGGAGGAAAAACAAGATTTGGCATAAGTCTTAAGAGGTAAGGTTAAAAACATGCGGGTTGCGAAGCACGAGCAACGGGTAAGGCTTATTTACGCATTATGGGTGAATGGGTCCCACTTCATCACAAATCGCATTTTTAAAGGTTTGTAGGATAAGGAAATTGAAAAAAATTGTGACTTGGCCGATGCGAAAAGCGATTTGGGTGTATGGTAATGAAATAAAAGGGAAATGAATTAGGGAAAAAATAAAAATGAAAAGGGATAAGTGATGGGGTGATTTTTTATAAATAATGCGTCAGGAGATTGTGAAAGGAAATGTAAGGAAATGTATGGAAATATATGGAAATATATGAGCGGGGAATGAAATGTAAATAAAGGGAAATGGAATGAAATGAAAGTATGGTGGGGATATATTGCTATGGTTTAAAAATTTAGGATATGAATTTATAATCAGGATTTAAACCATATAAATAACCTTTTCTATAGTCGCATTTAGACTAACAACCAATCAAATCATTTTAAATAGAATGAAGCTTTCTTTTTCTTTCTTTCTTTGTTTCTCTTTATCTCTACCTTAATGATAGTTCTGTTATTGTTGCTTGGTGTTCCTTATCAACAACATTTCCAAATAAGATTCCAGATACTGAGGCTGTATACAACATAAGTAGCAGGTCTAGGTGGTAGGGCACTACTTGGCGAATGAAATGGAATGAGGGAAGAAATGAATTTTGATCACCATCACACCTTATCAACAACATTTTCCCCTTCTACTAAACTGAAAGGCACATATATTCTTTTGAAGCTCTTGATAGTCAGGATTTCCCATTTTTCTTGAAAACAAATGATAGCCATGGAATATTATTTTCAGTACGAAAGAACTGAGAAAATAATCAGTCACCTAGTGATACTATGGTATAACACAACCTAATCCCATAACCCAGCAACAGGGTGGAAAACCCAAGAAAAACAAGGCTTTTTCTACGAACAAACGTGTGCTTGTTGCGACGTATATGGCCATTATAATCATGAGTGTCCCTTGTTACCTCAAATGCACTAAGCATGGAAGCTAAAAAAACTACTTCTAGAGGAAAAAAATGTATTGCTCCACCTCCTCTTCCTCTTGTTTCTTCCCAACCAGTTGTTATTACTAATCATTTCCCTCATCAAGGATATTTGTGTAATATTCCAAAATTAATATACAGCTAATTGGAATATTGAATTTTGTTTCTAACACCTAGTAGATGAATAAATGGAGAAAGAGACCCATAGTTATCTTAAATAAACATAAAATGCCTCTTGATGTGAAAAGGGATCATAAAATAACTGGATCTAGCACTCTCATGTGTGAACAAGGCATAATGGTTGTGGACAAAGTCAAGTTTGACCAAGTCAACAACATTAATGGAGGAGGAGTGGATCATCAATAAAAACAACTCAATATGAATGAGGATCAGTTTAAACAACTATATGAGAGCTGTATTGAAGCCCCTTAGGTGTGAAAAGGGACAATGCATGAAGAACCAATCAATGTTGATCCAGTCAAGATTGACTAAATCAAACAACGTTGTCATGGAGGAATGGCCTTGATGAAGGTACAACATAGTTTTGGAGGGAGGTTGATTATGTGATGGTGGAAACCATAATGAGTGAGAACCAAGGTGAGAAGGCTCACTTAGCTTATAAGGAAGAGGATGGCAGCCATTTGAGGGGAGCTTATGAATTATATTTTGATGTGTCTTCTTAGACTCTTGCTCTCTTCAGCTGTTTAGCTAATATTGTTGGTGCTCTTTAGCACTAAGGTTTTCCTGTATAGGAATTCCATCTCTTCCCTTTGAGTAGCTCTTGGGAGAGACCTGATATATCATTCCACACATCCAAAATTGGTGCCAAGCTTTAGTATTTAGTTTCAGCGCAGTTTCTGTAGGAGGTTGTGTTGATTTGCAGGGTGTTGCAGTGGAGGGTTGAGAAACCCACTTTCTGAGTTGGTTTTTCATAAGAGGAAGGATTCCTTCTATTGGGAAATAAATTTGGAGGGTTCTTGGGCTGATTTCAGTTATTTTGTAGCAAGCCAACATATTTACATTACCTACAACATTATTCCAGTCTGGAATTGCGTTATTTTTGGAGGGCAGCTTCTGTAGTGGATCTTGTGGCTCGTTTTGAGAGTTTTCCTGTGTTTGGATGGTTGATCTTTCCATGGGGGAAGAAATTTTATCAGATCTACATCATATATATATTATTTCAGCCTTCTATACTCATGTGCTTCAGTTTGCAATGATTATTCTGTCTTATTGCTGAAGCTCACCATTTGGATTTGGGTGTATTCCTAGAAACCCTTCCCGGGTTCTCTAGATTTTGTAATAAGGAGACTAGATCTCAGTATTTGGGCCATATTGTTTAATATAATATCAGATCTATTTATCTCAGCTATTTTTGTGCATAAAATATCATTAGACTGCGCTGTCACTTTATGCAGTAATTTCTTGTTGCAGTAGTTTTGAAGTTTTAGCAATTTTGAGCCATACTAGGTGTGGGAGGTCTATTTACCTCACCTAGTTTGATTTGATTCCGATAAATTCTTGGATTTAGATGGTATATTTTCAGATCTAAGGGATCCAAGGGTTGATTTCGTTTTCTGTAGCATATATTTTTGAAAATGCATTTTTTATGCATGCATTGCTGAGCAGTCCCAATTTGGGGATATTACAATTTAGCTGCTCAACCTACACAAGATCTTGTGGCCCCACAAACTTCACCATCTGGTCACAATGACTATCATATTCGTATGATGAATTATGATGAGGTAAACAACAAACAAGTCAACCTTCAGACTCGATCACACCAATCTGACAAGCCACCTACTAAGTTCATGACTGACTCCCAACCTCAGGTTTCCACAAAGCCTCTGTCGTCATCAAATGGTACATTAAAAATCCATCAGCCTAAGGTAGAGGTTATCCCCAAGCTCCCCAAAGGTACACTATGTAGAAAAAAAATTCTTCTAAAGCCACCCATACCTTGCAGGTTTTAACCCTGAACATAAATTATCTACACACGAATCTTATAACAGAAAATAAACAATAGAAAGAGCATAAAACATAAAATAGATAAACATAAATATTTTCCCCTGGATCCCAAATCGGGACGACCAGCTTGATATTTCATTATATTCCCTTTAGTGTTACAACACATATATATACATGTTGAAGCATACATAAACCCTAATCCATTAACCCTAGATTAGAACATAACCGTAGTTCCCTTGACTGGATCTACAAAAATACCAGGGGCCGAAAACCATCGTACCCAAAAACCATGTGCAAAACCATGCACAAAACAATGGGTGTGGACGCCCACCGGAAATTAAGGAGCAAAATAGCGTTTGGTTCCATATGTTTAGGAGTGATCCGGATTTATGCAGGAACGCAACAGAATACAGAGATAACCATAAACATAGAAATACATCGGAAATAAGGCTTCATTTCATTACTATCAAATCCCAGAAATATGCTTACAAACATGATGGAAATAAAATAGCTAGGGTGTTGGTAGCGAATCTCTGAGAAGAGATGTGGCGACTACAGACCTCTGAACTGTATTACAATGAGGCTCGAGGGCCTATTTATTATGGAGAAACAATGGATAATTCTAAACGTCCAAAAAACTAACCCTAGGAGATGAAGCACCAAAAATATGGGCCCCGTTTGGGTAAATTGGTGTTTCAACTTCTCAGGGATGTAACTTCGGCATACTATCTCCATTTGGGGCTTCAAAACGGATCCAGAAGTTCAGGACCCGAAAAATTGCTAAAAATAGTAAGTTGTGAAAAAAACTGAAAGAGACAGTGGTGGGGCCCTAAGTGGAATAGGTGGGTGGCCACCAATATCCACCTGGATCATTCCTCCCCCCTTAGGAAGCAATGGTCCCCATTGCGTCGAGTTCCTCCATGAGATGAGGAAACTTCTGTTGAACTTGGTCCCTGGTGAACCACTTGCCTTGGTGCAGGAGTTGGCCAGCTTTGACAACTCGATATAGTTGGATCTTTTGTCGACGAGTGTTATTGATTTGCATGTCCATGATACAGTCTATGGTGGCCTGCTTGATGCAGTCTGGGTTTAACTTTTTTGGTGTGAGTTCTTCTGCAATGTTAGAGGTGTCCAATAGAGGTGGGAAGTAGGGATGAAGGTGGTCTACATTGAATATTGGGTTCAAACCAAGGAATGGTGGAATATTGAGCTCGAAGGCATTGTTCCCTATAGACTTGGTGATCATGTACGGCCTATATCGAAGCGGGAAAATCTTGCGATGGGGTCCAGTGAGCGCTCCTTCTACAAATGTAGGCACACTTTTTCGCCCACCTGGAAGTTGTGTGGCACCTGATGTTGATCATGTCGTTGCTTGTACTTAGCATTGGCTCTGTCCAATATGTCATGACCCTATTGGCAGATGTGCTAAATGTGCTTGATGAAGTTGTTTGATTTGTTAGCTTCAAACTGGACATGAGCCGAATCGGCCTGAGTAGTTGCAAATGACATGGCTACGTCAATGTGACATAGTGGCTTGAATCCCAAGCCCACCTGAAAGGGTTGTGGCCGGTTGAGCTGTGGAGAGCCCGGTTATAATTGTGTTGTACATAGAGAAGGCTCTCATCCCATGTGCATGGATGCTTTGAATTGTACATGTGTAGAATTTGTATAATCATCCTGTTGACGACCTCTGTCTGGCCATCAGTTTGGGGATGGAAAGCTGTGGACTTGGTGAGCTTGGTGTCCAAAATTGACCAGAGGCTAGACCAAAAGTGCTGAGGAACCTGTTGTCGCGATCTGATATGATAGATTGTGGGATCCCAAAGTGCACCCATACTCGTTCAAAGAAGAGTTTAGCAGTGGCTTCTACTGTGATATTCTTCTTACAGGTTGCCATAATGGCCATCTTTGAGAATCTGTCGATGACCATGAAAACACAGTCGTTTCCATGCTTAGTAGAAGGAAGGCCTGACATGTAATCCATGGAGATGGATTCCCAAGGTCGACTAGGGGTAGGTAGCAGAGTATAGAGCCCTTGCTTCTCGATGGTCAGTTTGGCAATGGCACACACAGTGCAGGATCTGATGTACTTCCCGACATCTTGTCGAAGGTTCGGCCAATAGAAATACTTCTGCAGCACGGCCACTATTTTTTCAACCCCAAAATGCCCAGCGACTCAACTGTAGTGTGCTTCCCATATCATCTTGTCACGCTCACTTGAAGGAACACAAAGATGTCCCAGATGACATAATAGTGCATCTTGGAGGTGAAAATTTAGAACTTGCATACCCCCCAAAAGTGCCTTGTATGTGTGGTTGAATTCTGGATCACTCTTATAGAGAATCCACCAATCAGAAGTCTCACGCCCACAAGAGTTGAAAACAGTGGTTATGGCCACGATCAATGGTCAACTGAGGCAATCTGCAACATTATTGGTGCTACCCTTCTTATACTTGATGTTCAAATGAAATTGTTGTAGATATGTGGACCACTTCTAATGGCGATCGTTCTGCAACTTCCCTTGTGTTTGTATGAACTGCAAGGGTCAGTGGTCTGTGTGGATGATTGTCTCCTTCCCCAAAATTCAATGCTTCCATTGTCGACAAGCCTGCATAATGGAATACATTTCTTTTTCATAAGTGGGATACTTTAGAATTGTGTCGGACAATGTCTCACTGTGATATGCCACTGGATGCCCCTGTTGAGTAAGAACTGCCCCAATATCATAGTCAGAGGCATCTGTCTCGATCTCAAATGGTTGTTGCAAGTCTGGTAATGTGAGCACTGGGGCAGAACAGAGGCGATGTTTCAATTCTACGAACGCCTTCTATTGAGATTTCGACCAACGAAATTTTTCTTTCACTCCTCCCTTGGTGACTTGAATCAAGGGCCAATTGATATGAGAGAATCCCAACATGAACCTTCAGTATAAATTAGCAAGACCCAGAAAGCTACGAAGCTTTGTTAGGGTGGTTGGGGTTGGCCAATCCTGAATGACTTGGATCTTGGCTGGATCCACATGAACCCCCCTTTCATAAATAATGTATCACAGATATTGAACCTGGGTCATGCCAAAAGTTCACTTCTTCAAATTGGCACACAACTTGTGTTGCCGCAGTGTTTGGAGGACTTCTCGGATGTGGTGGAGGTGCTCTTCCCAAGTCTGGCTGAAGATAAGAATGTCATCCAAGTATACCATTGCAAATGAGTTGGTGTATGGACGCAAGATGTCTTCCATCAACCTCATGAAGGTTGCGGGATCATTTTTCAATCCGAAAGGCATGACGAGCCATTCGAAAAGGCCCTCCTTGGCTTTGAAGGCAATCTTCCACACATCAGAGGGTTCGATTGGTACCTAGTGATACCCAGACTTCAAGTCGATCTTGCTGAAATATTTTACCCCTTTAAGTTGTTCCAGAAGGTCATCAATCCATGGGATCGAGTACCTATTCCGGACAGTGATCTTGTTCAGCGCCCGATAATCAATACAGAGTCTCCAAGTCCCATCCTTCTTCTGTACCAACACGATCGGGCTCCCACAGGGCGATGAACTTGGATGGATGTGACCTTTCTATAGTAGTTCCTGAATCTGCCTCTTGATTTCATTATTCTCCAGAATAGAGCGCCTATAGATCGATCCATTGGGTAGCTGCACACCTGGGGTCAGGTCAATGGGGTGCTTGACCTGACAGTGTAGAGGCACCCTTGTAGGTGAGGTGAAGATGTCCACGTACTCCTCCACAACCTTGTCCATTTGTTGTTGTCGTGCAGAGGAGCCATGTCTGGAGGTCGTGGCCACAGTCTTCTTCTTTCCCTGGGGGCGGATCATCAAGAAAACAAATTTCCTGGTTTGGGAAATGAGCTTACTGCATTGTTTTGCAGTAACCAAAGAGATAGTGGGAGGTAGTGGTACCTCTGGTATCCTGTACAATTTATTTCCCAAAGTAACAATAACAATGCGAGGTTGGGACTCATACACAACATGTCGCTTCCACAAGTATGGCTGGCCTAATAATACATCAGAAACATCAATAGGAGCAATGTCACACAATACCTCATCTGTGAAGGGCTTGATGCTATAGGGAAGGCGACACTACTGGCTGACACGAAGATCCCCTCCTTGGTGAAGCCACCCGATGGTATATGGTTGTGGGTGCGCTATGGTTGGAAATCCCAACCGCTTCACGACATCTACTAAAATGAGGTTCTTTTGGCTCCCATTGTCGAAAATGAATCATATCAGGGAACCCTTTACCCACATCTAGGAGTGGAAAATATGCTCTGCCTCCTCTGGATCTTTTGGTTCCTCCTTCTGGATCTTTGTAGTGGCAACAGTGGCATTGGGCTTCGCATCAATAATCTGCTTCCCTTTGTCATTCACCTTGTCAGGTTCCGATTCAGAGTCGGAGCATGCATCTGATTCAGAAGCCCTCATCTCGGCCACCAGCGACTGCTTGGCCCGACACTCACTTGTGTTGTGAGTGGAGCTATTATAGAACTCACACCACTTTCCTATGTCCTTCTTTGGCTTCATGGTGTTGTTCTTTGCTTGTGTCTTTGGTAGGTTGTCTTGGGCCACCATGCCTTGGATTTGTCCTTTGTTCTGCGGTTTGGGGGCACCTTTCCCTTGCTTTTGATTCGCAGATCCAAAGTCTCACTTCTTCTGTTTGAGTTTCTGCTTAATCTTGGCAGCATACCGGTATTCCATACAAAGCGAGGAGATGTCGAGGAAATCCATTTCCTCCTGAATGTATCTGTGCAGACAACCACTATACTTTATCACCAAATGTTTCTCTGAATCTTTGATACCCAACTTTGTGCGCAGGGTATGGAACAAATTCGTTAGCTCATGCACATCTTGATCCCTTTGTTGTCGCAATGTGGTCCATTGTATGTACTTGTCCTCATAGCTCCCCACGGGATAGTATTGTTCCTTGATGGCATCTCAGAATGAATTCCAAGTGGGTACGGCTGAGAACAGAGAGGGTTTTGTCTCGTTTGTTTTCTCACAGTAGGTTTCCCACCAGTCCTTGACATGGGAGGTTTCTTTAAGGAGTGCAAAAATAATCTTCTCCCGGTTGGAAAAACCATGAACTAAGAAATATCCTTCTAATAGATTCAACCATCTATCTACGACATCTGCATCTATTTGACCCTCAAATATGGGAATGTAAAATTTTACTTGTACCTTAAAGGGAGTCACGCCCCCAGAGTGGCTGCTTGATGCGGATGTGCCACTGGTGGGCAGTCGTTGAAGGATCTGGGCAAAGTTATCCATCATCGCGTTCCTTTGTTTTTCGAGGGCCTCCTCGAGCAATATTTTGATAGGATCTCCTGCTCCCTCATCTTTATTTTCGTCCCCCATGGGCATCCGTTGGGGTTTGCGAGGCTGATCTTGCAAAGGTTCCACCAGATCGAGCCCTAACTCCTTATACCCTGACCTCGTTGGGGACATGCAAAGAAGGATCAAGAAAAAGCAGACCGCTCTGATACCACTGATCCGGATTTATGTAGGAACACAACAAAATACAGAGATAACCATAAACATAGAAATACATCAGAAATAAGGCTTCATTTCATTAATATCAAATCATAGAAATATGCTTACAAACATGATGGAAATAAAATAGCTAGGGTGCTGGTAGCGAATCTCTGAGAAGAGATATGGCGACTACAAACCTCTGAACTGTATTACAATGACGCTTGAGGGCCTATTTATTATGGAGAAATAATGGAGAATTATAAAAGTCCAAAAACCTAACCCTAGGAGATGAAGCGCCAAAACTATGAGCCCTGTTTGGGTAAATTGGTGTTTCAACTTCCCAGGGACGTAACTTTGGCATACTATCTCCATTTGAGGCTTCAAAACAGCTCCGGAAGTTCACGACTCGAAAAATTTCTAAAAATAGTAAGTTGTGAAAAAATCTGAAAGAGACAATGGTGGGGCCCCAAGTGGAATAGGCGGGTGGCCACCAATATCCACCTGGGTCAAGGAGGGTCTTTAATATGTCAAGTAGTGATGAATCAGGTCATAGCCTATTCAAACATATGATGTTTAGTTACAACTGATATGTAACTTTTTTAAAGATAAGATAGATTGATGTAATAAATAAGAGTTTGAGTCCTATTAGGAAAAGGTCATCTTTAGAGTGTAGCTGTCATTTTATTATTATAAGACATGTTTTCCTATTATATGAGGTGCCATAGGAAGATTTCTATAAATCTAGCCAAGAGGCAGATCATCCCTACTATAAGAACGTCTATTTAAAGGAAAATTATTGAAGTTGTAAAGGGTTGGAGATTTTTTGCACCATACTGCTACTTTATGTAATTTGACTTATATCAGTAATACAAAGGACTTATTCTTGACAGACCTAAGATTCTCGTGGAGTTTTTAATGTTTTTCTGATCTATATCTTTATGTGTACTACTTTCAGTGGATTTCATATTTATTACTGAGAATTCATATGTGTATGCTCTGACTTTATTTATTGATGAAATGAATGTGTTTCCCTATGTTCAATGTGTGATTTGCCTTTGTTAAAGACTCTTATCTGCCTCAGCTTCCATGTCAAGAAACCTTGCCACTAAATCTACTGATTTGTTGACTCCATAAGCCCAATGGTTGCAAGCATGCATTCTTTTCCACCTACATACACAAAAATCAAGTTACTTTTCAAATAGAGTTAGCCATCTAGTCCTATCATTATCTAATATCATAAACCCCTTTGAGAGAGCCCTCTCAGACTGAAGAGGCTAAGCTTCAGTCAAAAGCTGGTTTGAAAGAGTTACATAGAGTTGTCTGATCAGCAGCCAATCAAGTGAAATTTTGTGATAATACCCAGTATGGTCGCCATTATGTTATCACCCCATAATTTGTAATATTTGCAAGAACAAACGACATAGGACAACATCAAACCACTTTGGAGTCCAGGACCTAGCCTTCCTAGACTCAGAGAGGGCTCTCTTTATTTTTATGATTTAACTTGATAAGTGTAAGTGCTGATATTAGGCTAGTTATAGAAATTGTGATGGTTGTTTGTTGATTTATTGTGTGGTTAGACAGATAGAGTTTTAAGACTTAATACATTGGGCTATGGAGTCATAAAGGCTGAATTTTGCATCAACGTTTCAAGGGCATTCACAGGGCAAGCTAACTATGCAGACTGGATCTTACTGGCAATGTGAATATGAGATGAAAGAAAGAAGTGAGTTCAGTAATAGCTAAAGAGAAGTTAATAATTCTTTAATTATAACCAACTGAAATTAAACAGGTGTGGCCATGCAAGGCTTTGAGCAAAAGATTTCTTTCAACACATCGCCTGTAAAATTAATTTTGAGTAGCTCTTCATGCATCTAAAAGCGTTGATGGCTCTTCGTAAGATCAAAGGTAGGCTTGAAGGTGGCATGTGATGATCCAAAGGAGGCAACGAATGATGGCTTTGACATCTGGCCCTGATTTTCAAAAGATCAGCGTTGGGTAATTAAGGTTGGTGCGGTGCTAACAACTTTTCATGGATTAGTGACTGTGTCGATGAGTTTGCTGCCTTTTCCATTTCTGTCTTTATAACATAACAAGTTTGAAAAAATGCCTTTCCCGACTTGACCATTGGTGTCTTTGTGCTACCCAAGTCCTTTCTATTGTGTTTCACCCTTTTTAAAAAAAAACAGTGTAAAAAATCGTATACCCGAATCTGAAAAACTTTAGATTTTAATCATGAACTTTATCGCATCCGTGGAAATATCGCATATCGCACATTTTAGAGTTTATAATATGTGGAATGGAATCGACGATGCGATGTGAAGTACGGAGGCGACGTGGCAGGAAGATGATTATGTGGAGCAATGGAATAGGAATGATAGCGAAGGAATGGTGCATTAGTGGAGAGCAAAGTATTATGGTGGGGCCAAACCGCATCTCAAAATCGCAATCAGAACAGGATATCCTTCGAGAATATGATTTAAACTTTAAATTTTGCGAAGTGCGATGGAGCGAAAAGTTATAATATGCACGATGCGATATCGCACATCGTCGATCGCAATATTTAACTTTTGACGAAAATGGAATGAGTTATAACTTGAGAAATGCAATGAGGTATGGTAAGTAAAGTTGTGATCTTGCGAAGTGGTATTCGTTGCAAAGTACGATGGATGGTGGGGCTAACTGCATCAAAAATCACAATCGAGACTTAAAAGTTAAGTGGAAAAATGTGCGAAGTTCGATTTGTGGGTACTTAAGTGTCGAGGAGTGAAAAAATTGAAAGGTAAGGAATAAGGCGGAAACCAGGTTTGCATGCGATTTCGATAATGTGGTAAGGTATGACGGGTCTGACTTCATCACATCGACGGAAAAACAAGATTTGGCATAAGTCTTAAGAGGTAAGGTTGAAAACCTGCGGGTTGCGAAACAAGAGCAATGGGTAAGGATTATTTACACACTACGGGTGAATGGGTCCCACTTCATCACAAATCGCATTTTTAAAGGTTTGTAGGATAAGGAAATTGAAAAAAATTGTGACTTGGCCGATGCAAAAATCAGTTTGGGTGTATGGTAATGAAATAAAAGGGATATGACTTAGGGAAAAAATGAAAATGTAAAGGGATAAGTGATGGGGTGATTTTTTATAAATAATGCGTCAGGAGATTGTGAAAGGAAATGTAAGGAAATGTATGGAAATATATGGAAATATATGAGCGGGGAATGAAATGTAAATAAAGGGAAATGGAATGAAATGAAAGTATGGAAGGGATATATTGCTATGGTTTAAAACGTTAGGATATGAATTTATAATCAGGATTTAAACCATATAAATAACTTTTTCTATAGGCGCATTTAGACTAGCAGCCAATCAAATCCTGTCTAATAGAATGAAGCTTTCTTTTTATTTCTTTCTTTATTTCTCTTTATATCTACCTTAATGATAGTTCTGTTAATGTTTCTTGGTGTTCCTTATCAATAACATTTCCAAATAAGATTCCAGATACTGAGGCAATATACAACATAAGTAGCAGGTCTAGGTGGTGGGGCACTAGTTGGTGAATGAAATGGAATGAGGGCAGAAATGAAGTTTGATCACCATCACACCTTATCAACAACATTTTCCCCTTCTACTGAACTGAAAGGCACATAGATTCTTTTGAGCTCTTGACAGTCAGGATTTCCCATTTTTCTTGAAAATAAATGATAGCCATGGAATATTATTTTCAGTATGAAAGAACTGAGAAAATAATCAGTCACCTAGTGATACTGTGGTCTAACACAACCTAATCCCATAACCCAGCAACATGGCAGAAAACCCAATAAAAACAAGCCTCTTGCTATGAACAAGACGCGTGCTTTTTGCAACGTATATGGCCATTATAATCATGAGTGTCCCTTGTTACCTCAAATGCGCTAAGCATGGAAGCTCAAAAAACTACTTCTAGAGGAACAAAATCTATTGCTCCACCTCCTCTTCCTCCTATTTCATCTCAACCAGTTGTTGTTACTAATCATTTCCCTCATCAAGGATATTTATGTTATATTCCAAAATTAGTATACAACTAATTGGAATATTGAATTTTGTTTCTAACACCTAGTAGATGAATAAATGGGGAAAGAGACCCATACTTATCTTAAATAAACATAAAAACCCTCTTGATGTGAAAAGGGATCATCAATAAAAACAACTCAATATGAATGAGGATCAGTTTAAACAACTATATGAGAGCTGGATTGAAGCCCCTTAGGTGTGAAAATGGACAATGCATGAAGAAACAGTCAAGGTTGATCCAGTCAAGATTGATTCAGTCAAGATTGACTAAATCAAACAACGTTGTCATGGAGGAATGGCCTTGATGAAAGTACAACACAGTTTTGGAGGGAGGTTGATTATGTGATGGTGGAAACCCTAATGAGTGAGACCTAAGGTGAGAAGGCTCACTTAGTTTATAATGAAAAGGATGGTAGCCATTTTAGGGGAGCTTATGAATTATATTTTGATGTGTCTGCTTAGACTCTTGCTCTCTTCAGCGATTTAGATAAGATTGTTGGTGTTGTTTAGCACTAAGGTTTTCCTGTTTAGGAATTCCATCTCTTCCCTTTGAGTAGCTCTTAGGAGAGAGTTGATATATCATTCCACACATCCAGCATTGGTGCCAAGCTTCAGTCTTGAGTTTCAGCGTAGTTTCTGCAGGAGGTTGTGTTGAGTTGCAGGGTGTTGCAGTGGAGGGTTGAGAAACCCACTTTCTGAGTTGGTTTTGCATAGGAGGAAGGATTCCTTCTATTGGGAGATCAGTTTGGAGGGTTCCTTGGCTGATTTCAGATATTTGGTAGCAAGCCAACATATCTCCATCACCTACAGCATTATTCCAGTCTAGAATTGCGTTATTTTTGGAGGGCAGCTTCTGTAGTGGATCTTGTGGCTCTTTTTGAGAGTTTTCATGTGTTTGGATGATTGATCATTCCATGGGGGAAGAACTTTTATCAGATATACATCAGATCTATATTATTTCATCCTTATATACCTATGTGCTTCAGTTTGTAACGATTATTCTATCTTATTGCTGAAGATCACCATTTGGATTTGGGTGTATTCCTAGAAACCCTTCCCGGGTTCTCTAGATTTGTAATAAGGAGACTAGATCTCAGTATTTGGGCCACATTGTTTAATATAACATCAGATCTATTTGTCTCAGCTATTTCTGTGCTTAAAATATCATTAGACGACGCTGTCACTTTATGCAGTAATTTCTTGTTGCAGTAGTTTTGAAGTTTTAGCAATTTTCAGCCATACTAGGTGTGGGAGGTCTGTTTATCTCACCTAGTTTGATTTTCTTCTGATAAATTATTGGATTTAGATGGTATATTGTCAGATCTAAGTGATCCAAGGGTTGATTTTGTTTTCTGTAGCATATATTTCTGAAAATGAATTTTCTATGCATGCATTGCTGAGCAGTCCCAATTTGGGGATATTACAATTTAGCTGCTCAACCTACACAAGGTCTTGCTGCTCCACAACCTTCACCATCTGGTCACAATGAATATCAGATCTGTATGATGAATTATGATGAGGTAAACAAAAAACAAGTCAACCTTCAGACTCGATCACACCAATCTGACAAGCCACTTGCTAATTTCGTCACTGATTCCCAACCTCAGGTTTCCACAAAGCCTCTGTCGTCATCAAATGGTACATTACAAATCCATCAGCCTAAGGTAGAGGTTATCCCCAAGCTCCCCAAAGGTACACTATGTAGAAGCATTGCTTCTGCTAAAGCCACCCATACCTTGTAGGTTTTAACCCTGAACAAAAATTATCTACACACGAATCTTATAACAGAAAATAAACAATAGAAAGAGCATAAAACATAAAATAGATAAACACAAATATTTTCCCCTGGATCCCAAATCGGGACTACCAGCTTGATATTTCATTATATTCCTTTTAGTGTTACAACACATATATATACATGCCGAAGCATACATAAACCCTAATCCATTAACCCTGGATTAGAACATAACTGTAGTTCCCTTGACCGGAGGTACAAAAATACCAGGGGCCGAAAACCATCGTACCCCAAAACCATATGCAAAACCATGCACAAAACCATGGGCGTCGACCGCCCATTGTAAATTAAGGACCAAAATAGGTTTTGGTTCCATATGTTTAGGAGGGTCTTTAATATGTCAAGTAGTGATGAATCAGGTCATAGCCTATTCGAACATGTGATGTTTAGTTACAATTGATATGTAACTGTTTTAAAGATAAGATAGATTGAAATAATAAATAAGAGTTTGAGTCCTATTAGGAAAAGGTCATCTTTAGAGTGTAGCTGCCATTTTCTTATTAAAAGACATATTTTTCTGTTATATGAGGTGTCATAGGAAGAGTTCGATAAATCTAGCCAAGAGGCAGATCATCCCTACTGTAAGAATGTATATTTAAAGGAAAATTATTGAAGTTGTAAAGGGTTGGAGATTTTTTGCACCATACTGTTGCTTTATGTAATTTGACTTATATCAGTAATACAGAGGACTTCTTCTTGACAAACCTAAGCTTCTCATGGAGTTTTTAATGTTTTTATGATCTATATCTTTATGTGTACTACTTGCAGTAGATTTCATATTTATTACTCAGAATTCATATGTGTATGCTCTGACTTTCTTTATTGATGAAATGACTGTGTTTCCCTATGTTCAATGTGTGATTTTCCTTTATTAAAGACTCTTATCTGCCTCAGCTTCCATGTCAAGAAACCTTGCCACTAAATCTACTGATTTGTTGACTCCATAAGGCCAATGGTTTCAAGCCTGCATTCTTTTCCACCTACATACACAAAAATCAATTTACGTTTCAAATAGAGTTAGCCATATAGTCCTATCATTATCTAATATCATAAACCCCTTTGAGAGAGCCCTCTCAGACTGAAGAGGCTAAACTTCAGTCAAAAGCTGGTTTGAAATAGATACATAGAGTTGTCTAATCAACAACCAATCAAGTGAAATTTTGTGATAATACCCAGTATCGTCGCCATTATGTTATCACCCCATAATTTGTAAGATTTTCAAGAAAAAACAACAAAGGACAACATCAAACCACTTTGGAGTCCAGGACCTAGCCTTCCTAGACTTAGAGAGGGCTCTCTTTGTTTTTATGGTTTAACTTGATAAGTGTAAGTGTTGATATTAGGTTAGTTATAGAAATTATGATGGTTGTTTTTTTGATTTATTGTGTGGTTGGACAAATAGAGTTGTAATACTTAATACATTGGGCTATGGAGTCATAAAGGCTAAATTGTGCATCAACGTTTCAAGAGCATTCACAAGGCAAGCTAACTATGCAGACTGGATCTTACTGGCAGTGTGAATATGAGATGAAAGAAAGAAGTGAGTTCAGTAATAGCTAAAGAGCAGTTAATAATTCTTTAATTACAAACAATTGAAATTAAACAGGTGTGGCCATGCAAGGCTTTGAGCAAAATATTTCTTTCAACACATTGCCTGTAAAATTAATTTTGAGCATCTCTTCATGCATCTAAAAGCGTTGATGGATCTTCGTAAGATCAAAGGTAGGCTTTAAGGTGACATGTGATGATCCCAAAGAGGCAAAGAATGATGGCTCTGACATCTGGCCCTGATTTTCAAAAGATCAGCATTGGGTAATTAAGGCTGGTGCGGTGCTAGCAACTTTTCATGGATTAGTGACTCTGTCGATGAGTTCGTTGCCTTTTCCATTTCTGTTGTTATAACATAACAAGTTTGAAAAAATGCCTTGCCCGACTTGACCCTTGGTGTCTTTGTGCTACCAAAGTCCTTTCTGTCGTGTTTCACCCTTTTTCGAACAAAACAATGTAAAAAATCATATACCCGAATCTGAAAAACTTCAGATTTTAATCATGAACTTTATCGCATCCTTGGAAATATCGCATACCGCACATTTAGAGTTTATAATATGTGGAATGGAATCGGCGATGCGATGTGAAGTACAAAGGTGACGTGGCGGGAGGATGATGATGTGGAGCGATGGAATAGGAATGATAGCGAAGGAATGGTGTTGTTTTCGACAATTGTTGTCTACCCTAGAGACAGTCTAGAGCTGCCATAGACCAGTGCCTAGGACATCTTAGCATATCAGGAGGCATATAATAAAGCTGGGTTGTCAATCCAAAGGCTCTCCTACTATCTCTTGTTAAACAAGGAAAATGATTTAAAATGGGACCAGCAATCACAGAAACTGTCACAGGGAAAGTAATGTTGCAGAGGCACAATACAAAGCTCCAATATTAAAGCATCAGAAAGTTAAGAGACAATTTACTGTAAAGAGGGCCGATTCAAATAATATGTCACAGAACTCAAATATCAGAAGTGTATGGGGGGAAAGAAACACAAGAGGATACTAGTTAACTTTGGTTTGATACCCAGATACACAACAGAACCACATATGGGCTTATCATTCTAAGAATCCAAACATGACAATGGCGTTTTAAAAGCACCCTTCCAAAGCAACTAATATAGCAGAAAAGTGGATGAAATGAATATGAAACAGTATATCATGCCTGAGCCTATTTAAAGCGCTTGACTGATCCAAGTATGGGCATCAACTAGGATGAATCCTTACTTGAAACTAGTGAGCCACTCGCATTCCAATAACATGATACAAGAAGATGTGTGAAATGAAATATTGTATTTAACACATGAGAGAAGTTTACATACTATGAAATACCAAAGACCAGAATCCTCATTACAGATAGAACTCCTCCTCACTGAGACCCTACGGGCTCTGAGCCTCAATACAAAAGCTTTACAAAATGTATACAAAAATGCCTTTCACAGCACAATTTTCTGAGAAAAGTCTGGAACCCTTACAATGTTTTTCTTCTCCCCTTTTATAGAGGAAGGAGGAGAGAAAACTCATAAAAGAAGTAGGTGAAACAATTAACTATTTCATTGAAACAAAATGGTGAGAAAATGCCCGCCCAAAGTGTTTGACGGCGCAAGCACGCTGTAAATACTCTATGATTTCTCCATAACATAAATGCAGTAGGTGCAAATCTCTTTAGGGGTAAGGTATGAAGAATAAAATATATAACATTCTGTACTCCTCTGAAGAGAATTCTGGCTGAAATAAACCCCGAGGACATTATTTTCTGTGAAAAGGTCTTTCTAGTAATCTGCACGGTCCTCGATTTGGTACTTTTCCTCCAACAGGGTATGTAAGAGCCCCAAAGTCCTTAAATACATTTCTTGAATCCCCTGCTCTTCACTGATATTTCTATCTGCGCCATTAATTCTTCAACTGCTCAACCTGTGCATTTGAATGACCTTGAAGGGTTTGATAGATTTAAACCCTGGCTTTTTAATGGATGTCATCTTAGCATATCTTCCCGGATCCTTGCTCCATAATTCTGCATTTGATAATTGGTCCTCTGGAGCGTACTCGACTTCTATAGTGGTGGACGTGAATTCCAATGGTTCTCCATCGCCATAAACCTGCAAAATCCACAAAACGGTTAAGGAAAACTAGGCGCCAGGGTAATGGATGAGGCAGTGACCACGGGGTGGTGATATGGACTGAGTGAAACGGTGAGGAGAAGCAGGGTAACGGAGGAATGGAGGGTGGCAACGAGAAACACAGTGGGATGACGCTGTGTGGAAGAGGCGGAGACAGACGACATAGACACGTGAACGATGCATGGAAATGGTGGAGACGGACGCGAATGACACGTGGGCGTACGAGAGACTACACGGAAGGGGTGACGTGGAAGTGGACTCGGTCAACCGATGGGGTGTGAACAATCAAGGGCCATACGATCAAAAACGGGATCGACGGTTAATATTATGTCGGGCGGTGGTGAGATGGTGGGCCACGGGTGATATAGACGGGGGTTAAAAGCTGCGCAACTTTGGAGAATAATTGCCGTTGGATTGAGCGCCCAAGATTGGACGGTCCACATAAATTTCGCTGCGCGTCTTGAGTCGGACGATAATGCGCAATGAGGAGCAGTTTTGGCACCGTACTCAGGGACGCGTGGCGGGCACTTAATGGAATCACTCCGATTCAGAGAATACCGCTCGCCTATGAAAGGCAGTGCGATGAAAACAGGCCTGGTTTTTGAGCGATGGACATGGAGTGGGGACCACTAGGGAAATAGGCAGCGGACCATTGATCTTTGTTTAATCGGGAGGCTGTGAATCCACCCGATAACCATATATGGTAAGCACCCTTTTGGTTTGGCACAGGGTTACGCGCCCGAGTCACGTGAAGGGTTGGCTGTAGGAGGCTAAGCCCAAAAGGGCTTCGGATTCAAACTCTTTCAACAACGAGCCTTTCGGCCTTCGATTACGAAATCTGGGTGTGGAGGAGGGCAACGATAAGCAGAAAAAGGGGCTCTTAGGCCATAGTAAGAAATTTGAAAGGTTTCAGGAGGGGCTAATGGCCAAAAATTTAGATGAAGGGGCTAATATGTACAACAGGTGTATTAGTGGTGAGCGGAGTATTATGGTGGGGCCAAACCGCATTGCAAAATCGCAATCCGAATAGGATATCCTTCGCAAATATGATTTAAACTTTAAATTTTGCGAAGTGCGATGGAGCGAAATGTTATAATATGCACGATGCGATATCGCACATCGTCAATCGCAATATTTAACTTTTGACGAAAATGGAATGAGTTATAACTCTAGAAATGCGATGAGGTATGGTAAGTAAATTTGCGATCTTGCGAAGTGCGATGGATGGTGAGGCTAACTGCATCAAAAATCACAATCGAGACTTAAACGTTGAGTGGAAAAATGTGCGAAGTGCGATCTGTGGGCACTTAAGCGTTGAGGAGTGAAAAAAGGTGAAAGGTAAGGAATAAGGCGGAAACCAGGTTTGCATGCAATTTCGATAATGTGGTAAGGTATGACGGGTCCGACTTCATTGCATCGGCGGAAAAACAAGATTTGGCATAAGTCTTACGAGCTAAGGTTAAAAACCTGTGGGTTGCGAAGCGTGAGCAACAGTTAAGGCTTATTTATACACTACAGGTGAATGGGTCCCACTTCATCACAAATTGCATTTTTAAAGGTTTATAGGATAAGGAAATTGAAAAAATTTGTGACTTGGCCGATGCGAAAAGCGATTTCGGTGTATGGTAATGAAATAAAAGGGAAATGACTTAGGGAAAAAATGAAAATTAAAATGGATAAGTGATGGGGTGATTTTTTATAAATAATGCATCGGGAGATTGTGAAAGGAAATGTAAGGAAATGTATGGAAATATATGGAAATATATGAGCGGGGAATGAAATGTAAATAAAGGGAAATGGAATGAAATGAAAGTATGGCGGGGATATATTATTATGGTTTAAAACTTTAGGATATGAATTTATAATCAGGATTTAAACCATATAAATAACTTTTTCTATAGGCACATTTAGACTAGCAGCCAATCAAATCCTTTTAAACAGAATGAAGCTTTCTTTTTCTTTCTTTCTTCATTTCTCTTTATCTCTACCTGAATGATAGTTTTGTTATTGTTTCTTGGTGTTCCTTATCAGCAACATTTCCAAATAAGATTCCAGATACTGAGGCAGTATACAACATAAGTAGCAGGTCCAGGTGGTGGGGCATTAGTTGGTGAATGAAATGGAATGAGGATAGAAATGAATTTTGATCACCATCGCACCTTATCAACAACATTTTCCCCTTATGCTGAACTGAAAGGCACATAGATTATTTTGAAGCTCTTGACAGTTAGGATTTCCCATTTTTCTTGAAAATAAATGATAGCCATGGAATATTATTTTCAGCGTGAAAGAACTAAGAAAATAATCAGTCACCTAGTGATATTGTGGTCTAACACAACTTAATCCCATAACCCAGCAACAGGGTGGACAACCTAAGAAAAACAAGGCTCTTTCTACAAACAAGACGTGTGCTTGTTGCGACGTATATGGCCATTATAATCATGAGTGTCCCTTGTTACCTAAAATGCGCTAAGCATGGAAGCTCAAAAAACTACTTCTAGAGGACAAAAATCTATTTCTCCACCTCCTCTTTCTCATGTTTCAACCCAACCAGTTGTTCTTACTAATCATTTCCCTCATCAAGGATATTTATGTAATATTCCAAAATTAGTATACAGCTAAATGGAATCTTGAATTTTGTTTCTAACACCTATTAGATGAATAAATGGGGAAAGAGACCCATACTTATATTAAATAAACATAAAATCCCTCTTGATGTGAAAAGGGATCATAAAATAACTGGATCTAGTACTCTCATGTGTGAACAAGGCATAATGGTTGTGGACAAAGTCAAGTTTGACCAAGTCAACAACATTAATGGAGGAGGAGTGGATCATCAATCAAAACAAATCAATATGAATGAGGATCAGTTTAAAAAACTATATGAGAGCTGGATTGAAGCCCCTTAGGTGTGAAAAGGGACAATACATGAAGAACCAGTCAAGGTTGATCCAGTCAAGATTGACTAAATCAAACAACGTTGTCATGGAGGAATGGCCTTGATGAAGGTACAACACAGTTTTGGAGGGAGGTTGATTATGTGATGGTGGAAACCCTAATGAGTGAGACCCAAGGTGAGAAGGCTCACTTAGTTTATAAGGAAGAAGATGACAACCATTTGAGGGGAGCTTATGAATTATATTTTGATGTGTCTACTTAGACTCTTGCTCTTTTCAGCTGTTTAGCTAAGATTGTTGGTGTTGTTTAGCAATAAGGTTTTCCTGTTTAGGAATTCCATCTCTTCCCTTTGAGTAGCTCTTGGGAGAGACCTGATCTATCATTCCACACATCCAGCATTGGTGCCAAGCTTCAGTCTTCAGTTTCAGTGCAGTTTTTGCAGGAGGTTGTGTTGAGTTGCAGGGTGTTGTAGTGGAGGGTTGAGAAACCCACTTTCTAAGTTGGTTTTGCATAGGAGGAAGGATTCCTTCTATTGGGAGATAAGTTTGGAGGGTTCTTGGACTGATTTCAGATATTTTATAGTAGGCAAAAATATTTCCATCACCTACAGCGTTATTCCAGTCTGGAATTGCGTTATTTTTGGAGGGCAACTTCTGTAGTGGATCTTGTGGCTCTTTTTGAGAGTTTTCCTGTGTTTGGATGGTTGATCTTTTCATGGGGGAAGACCTTTTATCAGATCTATATTATTTTAGCCTTCCATACTCATGTTCTTCAGTTTGCAATGATTATTCTGTCTTATTGCTGAAGATCACCATTTGGATTTCGTGTATTCCTAGAAACCCTTCCTGAGTTCTCTAGATTTTGTAATAAGGAGACTAGATCTCAATATTTGGGCCATATTGTTTAATATAACATCAGATCTATTTTTCTCAGCTATTTCTATGCATAAAATCTCATTAGACTGCGCTGTCACTTTATGCAGTAATTTCTTGTTGCAGTAGTTTTGAAGTTTTAGCAATTTTCAGCCATACTAGGTGTGGGAGGTTTGTTTACCTCACCTAGTTTGATTTGCTTCTGATAAATTATTGGATTTAGATGGTATATTGTCAGATATAAGGGATCCAAGGGTTTATTTCGTTTTTTGTAGCATATATTTCTGAAAATGAATTTTTTATGCATGCATTTCTGAGCAGTCCCAATTTGGGGATATTACAATTTAGCTGCTCAACCTACACAAGGTCTTGTGGCTCCACAACTTTCACCATCTAGTCACAATGACTATCAGATTCGTATGATGAATTATGATGAGGTAAACAACAAACAAGTCAACCTTCAGACTCAATCACACCAATCTAACAAGCCACCTACTAAGTTCGTGACTGACTCCCAACCTCAGGTTGCCACAAAGCCTCTGTCGTCATCAAATGGTACATTACAAATCCATCATCCTAAGGTAGAGGTTATCCCCAAGTTCCCCAAAGGTACACTATGTAGAAAAATTTCTTCTGCTAAAGCCATAACCCTGAATATAAATTATCTACACACGAATATTATAACAGAAAATAAACAATAGCAAGAGCATAAAACATAAAATAGATAAACACAAAGATTTTCACCTGGATCCCAAATCGAGACGACCAGCTTGATATTTCGTTATATTCCTTTTAGTGTTACAACACATATATATACATGTCGAAGCATACATAAACCCTAATCCATTAACCCTGGATTAGAACATAACCGTATTTCCCTTGACTGGATCTACAAAAATACCAGGGGCCGAAAACCATCATACCCCAAAACCATGTGCAAAACCATGCCCAAAACCATGGGCGCGGACCACCCACCAAAAATTAAGGACCAAAACAGGGTTTGGTTCCATATGTTTAGGAGGGTCTCTAATATGTAAAGTAGTGATGAATCAGGTCATAGCCTATTCGAACATGTGATTTTTAGTTACAAATGATATGTAATTGTTTTAAAGATAAGATAGATTGATGTAATAAATAAGAGTTTGATTCCAATTAGGAAAAGGTCATCTTTAGAGTGTATCTGTCATTTTCTTATTAAAAGAAATGTTTTTCTGTTATATGAGGTGTCATAGGAAGAGTTCGATAAATCTAGCGAAGAGGCAGATCATCCCTACTGTAAGAATGTCTATTTAAAGGCAAATTATTGAATTTGTAAAGGGTTGGATATTTTTTGCACCATACTACAGCTTTATGTAATTTGACTTATATCAGTAATATAGAGGACTTTTTCTTGACAAAACTAAGATTCTCATGGAGTTTTTAATGTTTTTCTGATCTATATCTTTATGTGTACTACTTGCAGTAGATTTCATATTTATTACTCAGAATTCATATGTGTATGCTCTAACTTTCTTTATTGATGTAATGAATGTGTTTCCCTATGTTCAATGTGTGATTTTCCTTTGTTAAAGACTCTTATCTGCCTCAGCTTCCATGTCAAGAAACCTTGCCATTGAATCTACTGATTTTTTTACTCCATAAGCCCAATGGTTGCAAGCCTGCATTCTTTTCCACCTACATACACAAAAATCAAGTTACTTTTCAAATAGAGTTAGCCATCTAGTCCTATCATTATCTAATATCATAAACCCCTTTGAGAGAGCCCTCTCAGATTGAAGAGGCTAAGCTTCAGTCAAAAGCTATTTTGAAAGAGTTACATAGAGTTGTCTGATCAGCAGCCAATCAAGATAAATTTTGTGATAATACCCAGTATGGTCGCCATTATGTTATCACCCCATAATTTGTAAGATTGGCAAGAAAAATGACATAGGACAACATCAAACCATTTTGGAGTCCAGGACCTAGCCTTCCTAGACTCAAAGAGGGATCTCTTTGTTTTTATGATTTAACTTGATAAGTGTAAGTGCTGATATTAGGCTAGTTATAGAAATTGTGATGGTTGTTTGTTTGATTTATTGTTTGGTTGGACAGATAGAGTTGTAAGACTTAATACATTGGGCTATTGAGTCATAAAGGCTGAATTGGGCATCAACGTTTCAAGGGCATTCACAAGGCGAGATAACTATGCAGACTGGATCTTATTGGCAGTGTGAATATGAGATTAAAGAAAGAAGTGAGTTTAGTAATATCTAAAGAGCAGTTAATAATTCTTTAATTATAACCAACTGAAATTAAACAGGTGTGGCCATGCAAGGCTTTGAGAAAAATATTTCTTTCAACACATCGCCTATAAAATTGATTTTGAGAAGTTCTTCATGCATCTAAAAGCGTTGATGGCTTTTCGTAAGATCAAAGGTAGGATTAAAGGTAGCATGTGATGATCCCAAAGAGGAAACGAATGATGGCTCTGACATCTGGCCCTGATTTTCAAAATATTGGCGTTGGGTAATTAAGGTTGGTGCAATGCTAGAAGCTTTTCATGGATTAGTGACGATGTCAATGAGTTTGCTGCCTTTTCCATTTCTGTTGTTATAACATAACAAGTTTGAAAAAACGCCTTGCCCAACTTGACCCTTGGTGTCTTTTTGCTACCCAAGTCCTTTATGCCATGTTTCACCCTTTTTCAAACAAAACAGTGTAAAAAATCATATACCCAGATCTGAAAAACTTTAGATTTTAATCATGAACTTTATCGCATCTGTGAAAATATCGCATATCGCACATTTTAGAGTTTATAATATGTGGAATGGAATCGGAAATGCGATGTGAAGTACATAGGTGACGTGGTGAGAGGATGATGATGTGGAGAGATGGAATAGGAATGATAGCGAAGGAATGGTGTATTAGTGGTGAGCGGAGTATTATGGTGTGGCCAAACCGCATCGCAAAATCAAAATCGGAACAAGATATCCTTCAGGAATATGATTTAAACTTTAAATTTTGCGAAGTGAAATGGAGCGAAAAGTTATAATATGCACGATGCGATATCGCACATCGTCGATCGCAATATTTAACGTTTGATAAAAATGGAATGAGTTATAACTTGAGAAATGCGATGAGTTATGGTAAGTAAAGTTGTGATCTGCGAAGTGGTATTCGTTGCGAAGTGTGATGGATGGTGGGGCTAACTGCATCGAAAATCACAATCGAGACTTAAAATTTAAGTGGAAAAATGTGCGAAGTGAAATCTATGGGCACTTAAGCGCCGAGGAGTGAAAAAAGGCGAAAGGTAAGGAATAAGGTAGAAACCAAGTTTGCATGCGATTTTGATAATGTGGTAAGTTATGACGGGTCCGACTTCATCGCATTGGCTAAAAAGCAAGATTTGGCATAAGTCTTAAGAGGTAAGGTTAAAAACCTGCGGGTTGCGAAGGTTTATAGGATAAGGAAATTGAAAAAATTTGTGACTTGGCCGATGCGAAAAGCGATTTGGGTTTATGGTAATGAAATAAAAGAGAAATGACTTAGGGAAAAATTAAAATAAAAAGGGATAAGTGATGGGGTGATTTTTTATAAATAATGCGTCGGGAGATTGTGAAAGGAAATGTAAGGAAATGTATGGAAATATATGGAAATATATGAGTGGGGAATGAAATGAAATGAATGTATGGCGGGGATATATTGCTATGGTTTAAAACTTTAGGATATGAATTTATAATCAAGATTTAAACCATATAAATAAATTTTTCTATAGGCGCATTTAGACTAGAAGCCAATCAAATCCTTTTAAATAGAATGAAGATTTATTTTTCTTTCTTTGTTTGTTTCTCTTTATCTCTACCTTAATGATAGTTCTATTATTTTTTCTTGGTGTTCCTTATCAGCAACATTTCCAAATAAGTTTCTAGATACTGAGGCAGTATGCAACATAAGTAACAGGTCTAGGTGGTGGGGCACTAGTTGGTGAATGAAATGGAATGAGGGTAGAAATGAAGTTTGATCACCATAACAACTTATCAACAACATTTTCCCCTTCTACTGAACTGAAAGGCACATAGATTCTTTTGAAGCTCTTGACAGTCAGGATTTCCCATTTTTCTTGAAAATAAATGATAGCCATGGAATATTATTTTCAGTACGAAAGAACTGAGAAAATAATAAGTCACCGAGTGATACTGTGGTCTAACACAACCTAATCCCATAACCCAGTAACAGGGCGGACAAACCAAGAAAAACAAGGCTCTTTCTACGAACAAGACGTGTGCTTGTTGCGACGTATATGGCCATTATAATCATGAGTGTCCCTTTTTACCTCAAATGCGCTAAGCATGGAAGCTCAAAAAAATACTTCTAGAGGACAACAATCTATTGCTCCACCTCCTCTTCCTCCTATTTCATCCCAACCAGTTGTTCTTACTAATCATTTCCCTCATCAAGGATATTTATGTAATATTCCAAAATTAGTATACAACTAATTAGAATATTGAATTTTGTTTCTAACACCTAGTAGATGAATAAATGGGGAAAGAGACCCGTACTTATTTTAAATAAACATAAAATCCCTCTTGATGTGAAAAGGGATCATAAAATAATTGGACCTAGCACTCTCATGTGTGAACAAGGCATAATGGTTGTGGACAAAGTCAATTTTGACCAAGTTAACAACATTAATGGAGGAGGAGTGGATCATCAATAAAAACAACTCAATATGAATGAGGATCAGTTTAAACAACTATATGAGAGCTGGATTGAATCCCCTTAGGTGTGAAAAGGGACAATGCATGAAGAACCAGTCAAGGTTGATCCAGTCAAGATTGACTAAATCAAACAACGTTGTCATGGAGGAATGGCCTTGCTGAAGGTACAACACAGTTTTGGAGGGAGGTTGATTATGTGATGGTGGAAACCCTAATGAGTGAGACCCAAGGTGAGAAGGCTCAATAATTTTATAAGGAAGAGGATGACAGCCATTTGAGGGGAGCTTATGAATTATATTTTGATGTGTCTGCTTAGACTCTTGCTCTCTTCAGCTGTTTAGCTAATATTGTTGGTGTTTTTTAGTGCTAAGGTTTTTCTGTTTAGGAATTCCATCTCTTCCCTTTGAGTAGATCTTGGGAGAGAGCTGATCTATCATTCCACACATCCAGAATTGGTTCCAAGCTTCAGTCTTCAGTTTCAGCGCAGTTTCTGTAGGAGGTTGTGTTGAGTTGCAGGGTGTTGCAGTGGAGGGTTGAGAAACCCACTTTCTGAGTTGGTTTTGCATAGGAGGAAGGATTCCTTCTATTGTGAGATCAGTTTGGAGGGTTCTTGGATGGATATCATATCTTTGTTAGCAGGCCAACGTATTTCCATCAGCTACATCGTTATTCCAGTCTGGAATTGCGTTATTTTTGGAGGGCAACTTCTGTAGTGGATCTTGTGGCTCTTTTTGAGAGTTTTCCTGTGTTTGGATGGTTGATCTTTCCATGGGGGAAGACCTTTTATCAGATCTACATTAGATATATATTATTTCAGCCTTATATACTCATGTGCTTCAGTTTGCAATGATTATTCTGTCTTATTTTTGAAGATCACCATTTGGATTTGGGTGTATTCCTAGAAACCCTTCCTAGGTTCTCTAGATTTTGTAATAAGAACACTAGATATTAGTATTTGGGCCATAGTGTTTAATATAAAATCAGATCTATTTGTCTCAGCTATTTCTATTCATAAACTCTCATTAGACTGCGCTGTCACTTTATGCATTAATTTCTTGTTGTAGTAGTTTTGAAGTCTTAGCAATTTTGAGCCATACTAGGTGTGGCAAGTATGTTTACCTCACCTAGTTTGATTTGCTTCTGATAAATTCTTGGATTTAGATGGTATATTGTTAGATATAAGGGATCCAATGGTTGATTTTGTTTTCTATAGCATATATTTTTGAAAATGCATTTTTTATGCATGCATTTTTGAGCAGTCCCAATTTGGGGATATTACAATTTAGCTGCTCAACCTACACAAGGTCTTGCAGCTCCACAACCTTCATCATCTGGTCACAATGACTATCAGATCGATATGATGAATTATGATGAGGTAAAAAATAAACAAGTCAACCTTCAGACTCGATCACACCAATCTGACAAGCCACCTGCTAAGTTTGTGACTACTCCCAACCTCAGGTTTCCACAAAGCCTCTATCGTCATCAAATGGTACATTACAAATCCATCAGCCTAAGTTAGAGGTTATCCCCAAGCTCCCCAAAGGTACACTACGTAGAAAAATTGCTTTTGCTAAAGCCACCCATACCTTGTAGGTTTTAACCCTGAACGGAAATTATCTACACAGGAATCTTATAACAGAAAATAAACAATAGCAAGAGCATAAAACATAAAATAGATAAACACAAAGATTTTCCCCTGGATCCCAAATCGGGACGACCAACTTGATATTTCATTATATTCCTTTTAGTGTTACAACACATATATATACATGTCGAAGCATACATAAACCCTAATCCATTAACCCTAGATTAGAAGATAACCGTAGTTCCCTTGACCGGATCTACAAAAATACTAGGGGCCGAAAACCATCGTACCCCAAAACCATGTGCAAAACCATGCACAAAACCATGGGTGCAGATTTCCCACCGGAAATTGAGGACCAAAATAGGGTTTGGTTCCATATGTTTAGGAGGGTCTTTAATATTTCAACTAGTGATGAATTAGTTCATAGCCTATTCGAACATGTGATGTTTAGTTACAACTGATATGTAACTGTTTTAAAGATAAGATAGATTGAGGTAATAAATAAGAGTTTGAGTCCTATTAGGAAAAGGTCATCTTTAGAGTGTAGTTGTCATTTTATTTTTAAAAGACATGTTTTTCTGTTATATTAGGTGTCATAGGAAGAGTTTGATAAATCTAGCCAAGAGGCAGATCATCCTTACTGTAAGAATGTCTATTTAAAGGAAAATTATTGTTGTAAAGGGTTGGAGATTTTTTGCACCATACTGCTGTTTTATGTAATTTGACTTATATCAGTAATACAGAGGACTTATTCTTGACAGACATAAGATTCTCATGGAGTTTTTAATGTTTTTATGATCTATATCTTTATGTGTACTACTTGCAGTAGATTTCATATTTATTACTTAGAATTCATATGTGTATGCTCTGAATTTCTTTATTTATGAAATGATTGTGTTTCCCTATGTTCAATGTGTGATTTGCCTTTGTTAAAGACTCTTGTCTGCCTTAGCATCCATTTCAAGAAACCTTGCCACTGAATCTACTGATTTGTTGACTCCATAAGCCCAATGGTTGCAAGCCTGCATTCTTTTCCACCTACATAAACAAAAATCAGGTTACTTTTCAAATAGAGTTAGCCATCTAGTCCTATCATTATCTAATATCATAAACCCCTTTGAGAGAGCCCTCTTAGACTGAAGAGGCTAAGCTTCAGTCAAAAGCTGGTTTGAAACAGTTACATACAGTTGTCTGATCAGCAGCCAACCAAGTGAAATTTTGTGATAATACCCAGTATGGTCGCCATTTTTTTATCATCCCATAATTTGTAAGATTGGAAAGAAAAACAACAGAGGACAACATAAAACCACTTTGGAGTCCAGGACCTAGCCTTCCTAGACTCAGAGAGGGCTCTCTTTGTTTTTATGATTTAACTTGATAAGTGTAAGTGCTGATATTAGGCTAGTTATAGAAATTGTGAGGGTTTTTTGTTTGATTCATTGTGTGGTTGGACAGATAGAGTTGTAAGACTTAATACATTGGGCTATGGAGTCATAAAGGCTGAATTGTGCATCAATGTTTCAAGGGCATTCACAGGGCAAGCTAACTATGCAGACTGGATCTTACTGGCAGTGTGAATATGAGAAGAAAGAAAGAAGTGAGTTCAGTAATAGCTAAAGAGAAGTTAATAATTCTTTAATTACAAACAACTGAAATTAAACAGGTGTGGCCATGCAAGGCTTTGAGCAAAATATTTCTTTCAACACATCGCTTGTAAAATTAATTTTGAGCAGCTCTTCATGCATCTAAAAGCGTTGATGGCTTTTCGTAAGATCAAAGGTAGGCTTAAAGGTGGCATGTGATGATCCAAAAGAGGAAAAGAATGATGGCTCTGATATCTGGCCCTGATTTTTAAAATATCGGCGTTGGGTAATTAAGGCTGGTGCGGTGTTGGCAAATTTTCATGGATTAGTGACTGTGTCGATGAGTTTGCTGCCTTTTCCATTTCTGTAGTTATAACATAACAAGTTTGAAAAACACCTTGCCCGACTTGACCCTTGGTGTATTTGTGCTACCCAAGTCCTTTCTACTGTGTTTCACCCTTTTTCAAACAAAATAGTGTAAAAAATCATATACTCGGATCTGAAAAACTTTAGATTTTAATCATGAACTTTATCGCATCCATGGAAATATCGCATATCGCACATTTTAGAGTTTATAATATGTGGAATGGAATCGGCGATGCGATGTGAAGTATGGAGGTGACATGGTGGGAGGATGATGATGTGGAGCAATGGAATAGGAATGATAGCGAAGGAATGGTGTATTAGTGGTGAGCGGAGTATTATGGTGGGGCCAAACCGCATCGCAAAATCCCAATCGGAACAGGATATCCTTTGGGAATATGATTTAAACTTTAAATTTTGTGAACTGCGATGGAGTGAAAAGTTATAATATGCACGATGCGATATCACACATCTTCGATCGCAATATTTAACTTTTGATGAAAATGGAATGAGTTATTACTTGAGAAATGCGATGAGGTATGGTAAGTAAAGTTTTGATCTTGCGAAGTGGTATTCGTTGCGAAGTGCGATGGATGATGGGGCTAACTGCATCGAAAATCACAATCGAGACTTAAAATTTAAGTGGAAAAATGTGCGAAGTGCGATCTGTGGGCACTTAAGCATCGAGGAGTGAAAAAAGGTGAAAGGTAAGGAATAAGGCGGAAACTAGGTTTGCATGCGATTTCGATAATGTGGTAAGGTATGACGGGTCCGACTTCATCGCATCGGTGGAAAAACAAGATTTGGCATAAGTCTTAAGAGGTAAGGTTAAAAACCTGTGGGTTGCGAAGCGCGAGCAAGGGGTAAGGCTTATTTACGCACTATGGGTGAATGGGTCCCACTTCATCACAAATCACATTTTTAAAGGTTTGTAGGATAAGGAAATTGAAAAAAATTGTGACTTGGCCGATGCGAAAAGCGATTTGGGTGTATGGTAATGAAATAAAAGGGAAATGACTTAGGGAAAAAATGAAAATGAAAAGGGATAAGTGATGGGCTGATTTTTTATAAATAATGCGTCGGGAGATTGTGAAACGAATTGTAAGAAAATGTATGGAAATATATGGAAATATATGAGTGGGGAATGAAATTAAATAAAGGGAAATGAAATGAAATGAAAGTATGGTGGGGATATATTTCTATGGTTTAAAACTTTAGGATATGAATTTATAATCAGGATTTAAACCATATAAATAAATTTTTCTATAGGCACATTTAGACTAGCAGCCAATCAAATCCTTTTAAACAGAATGAAGCTTTCTTTTTCTTTCTTTCGTTGTTTCTCTTTATCTCTACCTTAATGATATTTCTGTTATTGTTGCTTGGTGTTCCTTATCAGAAACATTTCCAAATAAGATTCCAGATACTGATGCAGTATACAACATAAGTAATAGGTCTAGGTGGTGGGGCACTAGTTGGTGAATGAAATGGAAAGAGGGCAAAAATGAAGTTTGATCACCATCACATCTTATCAACAACATTTTCCCTTTCTACTGAACTGAAAGGCACATAGATTCTTTTGAAGCTCCTGACAGTCAGGATTTCCCATTTTTATTGAAAATAAATGATAGCCATGGAATATTATTTTCAGTACGAAAGAACTGAGAAAATAATCAGTCACCTAGTGATACTGTGGTCTAACACAACCTAATCCCATAACCCAGCAACAGGGCGGACAACCCAAGAAAAACAAGGCTCTTTCTACGAACAAGATGTGTGCTTGTTGCGACGTATATGGCCATTATAATCATGAGTGTCCCTTGTTACCTCAAATGCGCTAAGAATGGAAGCTCAAAAAAATACTTCTAGAGGACAACAATCTATTGCTCCACCTCCTCTTCCTCCTATTTCATCCCAACCATTTTTTCTTACTAATCATTTCCCTCATCAAGGATATTTATGTAATATTCCAAAATTAGTATACAGCTAATAACAATATTGAATTTTGTATCTAACACCTAGTAGATCAATAAATGGGGAAAGAGACCCATACTTATCTTAAATAAACATAAAATCCCTCTTGATGTGAAAAGGGATCATAAAATAACTGGATCTAGTACTCTCATGTGTGAACAAGGCATAATGGTTGTGGAAAATGTCAAGTTTGACCAAGTCAACAACATTAATGGAGGAAGAGTGGATCATCAATAAAAACAAATCAATATGAATGAGGATCAGTTTAAAAAACTATATGAGAGCTAGATTGAAGCCCCTTAGGTGTGAAAAGGGACAATGCATGAAGAACCAGTCAAGGTTGATCCAGTCAAGATTGACTAAATCAAACAACGTTGTCATGGAGGAATGGCCTTGATGAAGGTACAACACAGTTTTGGAGGGAGGTTGATTATGTGATGGTGGAAACCCTAATGAGTGAGACCCAAGGTGAGAAGGCTCACTTAGTTTATAAGGAAGAGGATGACAGCCATTTGAGGGGAGCTTATGAATTATATTTTGATGTGTCTGCTTAGACTCTTGCTCTCTTCAGTTGTTTAGCTAAGATTGTTGGTGTTGTTTAGCACTAAGGTTTTCCTATTTAGGAATTCCATCTCTTCCCTTTGAGTAGCTCTTGGGAGAGACCTGATCTATCATTCCACACATCCAACATTGGTGCCAAGCTTCCATATTTAGTTTCAGCGTAGTTTCTGTAGGAGGTTGTGTTGAGTTGCAGGGTGTTGCAGTGGAGGGTTGAGAAACCCACTTTATGAGTTGGTTTTGCATAGGAGGAAGGATTCCTTCTATAAGGAGATCATTTTGGAGGGTTCTTGGGCTGATTTCAGATCTTTGGTAGTAGGCCAACGTATTTCCATCACCTACAACATTATTCCATTCTGGAATTGCGTTATTTTTGGAGGGCAGCTTCTGTAGTGGATCTTGTGGCTCTTATGAGAGTTTTCCTGTGTTTGGATGGTTGATATTTCCATGGGGGAAGAAATTTCATCAGATATACATTAGATATATATTATTTAAGCCTTTTATACTCATGTTCTTCAGTTTTCAATGATTATTCTGTCTTATTGCTGAAGATCACCATTTGGATTTGGGTGTATTCCTAGAAACCCTTCCCAGGTTCTCTAGATTTTGTAATAAGGAGACTAGATCTCAATATTTGAGCCATATTGTTTAATTTAACATCAGATCTATTTTTCTCATCTATTTCTGTGCAAAAAATCTCATTAGACCGTGCTGTCAGTTTATGCATTAATTTCTTGTTGCAGTAGTTTTGAAGTTTTAGCAATTTTCAGCCATACTAGGTGTGGGAGGTCTGTTTACCTCACCTAGTTTGATTTGATTCTGATAAATTATTGGATTTAAATGGTATATTGTCAGATCTAATGGATCCAAGGGTTTATTTTTTTTTTCTGTAGCATATATTTCTGAAAATGCATTTGTTATGCATGCATGGCTGAGCAGTCCCAATTTGGGGATATTACAATTTAGCTGCTCAACCTACACATGGTCTTGCGGCTCCACAACCTTCACCATCTGTTCAAAATGACTATCAGATCCGTATGATGATTTATGATGAGGTAAAAAACAAACAAGTCAACCTTCAGACTCTATCACACCAATCTGACAAGCCGCCTACTAAATTTGTGACTGAATCCCAACCTCAGGTTTCCACAAAGCCTCTGTCGTCATCAAATGGTACATTACAGATCCATCAGCCTAAGGTAGAGGTTATCCCCAAGCTCCCCAAAAAAACACTACGTAGAAACATTGCTTCTGCTAAAGCCACCCACACCTTTTAGGTTTTAACCCTGAACATAAATTATCTACACACGAATCTTATAACAGAAAATAAACAATTGCAAGATCATAAAACATAAAACAGATAAACACAAAGATTTTCCCCTGGATCCCAAATCGGGATGACCAGCTTGATATTTCATTATATTCCTTTTAGTGTTACAACACTTATATATACATGCCAAAGCATACATAAACCCTAATCCATTAACCCTGGATTATAACATAACCGTAGTTCCCTTGACCAGATCTACAAAAATACCAGGGGCCAAAAACCATCGTACCCCAAAACCATGTGCAAAACCATGCATAAAACCATGGGAGCGAATCGCCCACCAGAAATTAAGGACCAAAAATTTTTGCCGGGGCGCTGCCCCGAAGCTCGACAGGGGGGGCTATCGCCCCCTGTGACCCCCCCCCCCGTTTCCCCCAGCGCAAAGGGGGGCTATCGCCCCCTCTCTTACCCCCCCGCGTGTGATTAGTCATGGAAGGAATATAACACATATCCAACATACCTATAACATAGTAGATGACCTAGCGCAGTCTCTCGAAAGCATCTAGTGAGGGGGGGGAATCCCATAAAAATGGGACCAAAGACAAGGCACCCCAAACAACTCCAACTCCTCATAAGCCTCCAAAGCCTACCCCTCTATAAGATTTGTGTGATGTTATAGTGCACACTACCAATAATTGTCTTGAACTCCCTCATTTCAAAAATGTGATTGTTGATACCTTTCCTAACTCCAATATTCCTAAGATCCATGTTACCTTACCCAAGTCAACTAAGAATAACATATCATTACACACGAATCACCCTTGTGATTTACATTATAATTATGCCCATTATTCTTACCACTGTCCACATCTCGAAGATTTTCGCAATACTTGTAAGAATCTCGTGAATTAGAGGCGACTAGTGAATCCACCTCTTCTCTACCTATGGATTCTGATCCCATTATCTGGCCATGTGTGATAGGGTCATTGGTTAACTGGCTTAAATCAGGGATATTTAAGGAAGCTAAAAAGGGGACTTGGAAGTTGTTTTCCATCGAGAAATGATTTTGAACAACTATATATAAATGGGTTTCATGATGATGATGGTTACCCTGGTGAGAACCGCATGGACTCCCAGTAGGGGAGTTGTGTGGGCTTCCCTGGGGGGTAGCTTATGGATTCCCTTGAGGGGCAGTGAAGGGAGTGATTTGACGAGGAGGGTTCCTAATCAAATTTTCACCGAGAAAGGATGATCCTATAAAAATTGCTGTATGGTTTCGTCTACGCTTAGATTACGAGAGACCTGGCACACCTCCCAATAATGTGGGGAGGTTTTGGAAGTGTCCAGAGCAAGGAGGAGCCATGGGGTCCCCTATGGTGTCAAGTAGAGTGTGTGTCACTTTTTTTTATGAGGGAAGGGGATAATTATCAAAGAAGATAAATCACATACATAAAACAAAGTGAAAAATAAACGATTACTTTCCCTTTAACTTACATTATATGATGAATCAAACAAAAAATGACTTTCATATGTTTTTGTGTATGAAAAAAGATCCTATGAATACATATTATTCCTTACCACTTTCAAAGTAACTAGGCCTTGCAAATTTATCTTCTGATGGGTATTGGGGCAATGTCCTGAGAGAACAAGTGACACTTTCTATCAGTTGAAGAATCAACTAAGGTAATGGATGAGGCTTTAGTGTTGATCACACCTCCACCTATAGGGAAAGGATGCCCTAATTTTGGCCACTAAGATAATTTCATCCCACGTGATCATTTGATTATTTAACTTCTTGGTAGTCAGTTACCAATATCGAGCACTGGATAGGTCAGGTAGCCCTGAATATTACTGCACGCACTGGACCTAAGTTGAACCCCCTCTGAATCATGTCTCTGACATTCCAAGGTAGTCTTTTCTGTGGGACGATGAAGGATTTTAAGCACCCTAAAAGTCAACTTCTATGTTTCAAATATGTAACATGACCATGGTGGCTTATGGGATGCCTACCCCCAATGGTCCTAACCTGAACTAAAAATTATTTTGTGGCCCCTGTGGGGAAATTTAGTTGGTTCAAGTTATGGTTTCTTTTAGGAGTCTTTCTTTACTTATGGTGTGAGAATGGAAGCAAAAATAAACTAAGTGCAAAATACTTTGGAAACTGGATTTCGTTTTGTACAAAGTTTATAGAATCTTAGTGTGTGACGTGTAATGTGTGTGCAAGTGGAAAAGTGAACATAAAAAGTGTGATAAGATGTGGATATTCGATGATTCGTTACAATACCCTCTAATTACACTAAGTGTTAATTGTTCCTTGCATGAAAAATAAATGATAGGTGGATAATGGGACACTTACTCTTTTTCCTATTACACTATGTATGCCTAAAGGGAGATGGAAAACTCAAGTGCTTTAAGAAAGCTTTCATATGCAAGCCCAGGTTCATCTAGAAGATGCAAGGGAAGCAAAGATTACTTATTTTTTGTAGTAAAATTTGGCCCTAGTCCCAAAACATAATGAAATAGAATCCTTTGGTTAGTAAGAATATTTTTGGATAAGCGGCCACTTATTACTTTACTAATTAATCTATGTCACTTATAAGAAATAGAAAAATAGATTTAAAAACATATGTGGAATGTGGCCACTTACTTTTCCCCCTAATTAAGCTATGTGAGAAATGAAAATAAAAAGCAAAGATAGTCTAATTACTCTACTAATAATGATTATTAAAGAAACTAAGCAATATAAACTAACTCGAAAAAAAATGTAGAGGTGAAGGAAATTCACTAAAGGCTGCCAATCACCTAGGAAAGGAAATTTAAAATGGGTTTTTATGCTCTCTGAAAAAATCTACGTGAATGTTAAAATATGCAGAATAATCAAGCTTTCTGACTAAAAACATGTCCAAAAGGTCCTGTAAAAAAATCCAAAGATGTGATAAATGCCCAGGTAGTGATAATTCAGAGAAGAGGTCATGCAAAAAAACCGTCAGACTAAAGAAAAAAAATAGTGGAGTCACCAAATATGTGTTGGTGTTTTTGTTGTCATGGGGTAGCAAAAGACACCTTATTTGCAGTTGGTTGTTCCTTGCACAAAAATCACAGATAGAATTGGTTGTTGTTAATGGACATACATGACTAAAAAAAGAATTTTAAATGGAAAAAACAATGCATACATAAACATGAAATGAAGTAGAAAATAAAAGCAAAAACAATGCTTGATGAAGCAAACAAGTCAATAAAGTAATGGAAAATTGATCCCTTTATTGACTGTTGAAAGTAGAAGATGAATACAATAGATGAATACTAAACAATTGAAGATAATTCTTCGAGAAATTGTGCTCAAAATCCTCACCAAGAAGATTCCTTTCCTCACTCGTTTTTGTAAGCTTATCCTCACTCTCAGAGAAGTATCAAGGCTCTCTCAATGGTGAAATCCTCTCCACACTAGAATGCTAGATTGTTGAGAAAAAAATTGGCTAGTATAACAATGCTCAACTTACTATTCAACAATGCAATGTAGGATTGCTTGGGAGAATTTTTTCCAACATAAAATTTCCTTACTTCTTCTTCAACAATGGAATGTGGGATTGCCTTGGAGAAATTTTTCCATAACATTGCCTTGTTTTTTGTATTCTACTGGTACGTTTATATAGAATTTTGAATCCCTCTTCCCTCTTGACCCATTAATGAGAAAATGACTTATGGATAGGATAAGAGGATCCCTTAGGGACTTCATATCTCTAGGGTGACTCGAAATCAACTTTCCTTGACTAGAACATGTCATGGAATCCATATTTCAAGTGTGTGAACTGGTCCCAGATGGTTGATTCAAACTTTTTCTTGACCAGGCGGCTATCGAAGAAAAAATCGCACGGTCGTCAATTTATGTATTTAGAAAGGCCACACAAGTTAATTTTATACTTGAGGCCTTTGGAAGACTTTTTATTTTTATACCTCATGATGTTTTCAGCTCGAAATTATTCACCTCTACGCTTTGCTAGTCAACTTTGGTCGTCATTTGGATTGTACAAATGTGTGTATGATTTTTCCATCTTAACAACATTACATGTCAAAAGGAGATTGGTGGGTGGGTTCTAAAGGAAATTAAATTGTTGGTCAGGTGTCACCAAACAAAAATATATGGAGGGATATAATGACTACTAATAATCCATAGAAAAATGTTTTTGATAGAAAATATTTTAAGGCTAGGTCCTTTGCAAATTAGATTAGAAACACAAGGAAAGACATTAAAAATATTTCTATCCAATGGAAGGTTATGGTACAAGATTTTCCAATCATTAGTTATAAATTGGCTTGAAGGGTTGGATTAGGAGATGAAATAATAATTAGAATGAAATCTATTTTATGATGTAGAGAGGAATTCCACATGCCACCTATGATGATAAAATCTTCAAGAGAAACAAATTTTACTCCTAGTAAGTGGGAGATCATTGTTCAATATAGATTTGGTATCAAAGATGGAAATTTTCTAAGGATCTAAGTCTAGTAGGGGTAAGTGAATATTTGTGGTAAAGTTTTATTAGTAGCTTAAAAAGCAATCATATTAGGCGTAGAGAGGGATACGATTCCATTTCTTGGGCCAAAAGAAAAAATATGGACGAAAATATTCAATAAGGTTGGGATATAAGGTATTGATGGAGGGTGAGGTTAAAGACTTTTCTTGGAGGTGGTGTAAAATTTGGAAATTGAAGAGCCTTAGAAATACATAAGCCTTTCTTTGGATATCCAATCACAATAAGGTTCCAAAAACACAATAGAATGGGCCTACATTTTTTTTTATTGTGCAGGAATCATGAGCAACATGTACTTAATTGTTCATCCCTTACTCCTTTACTACACACTTATGAAATGGAGTGGAGGTATAGTGTTCATTTTTTTTGGAAATAGGACTTATTAGAATTAACTTTTAAATAGTGATTCTTAAAAGAGCTGAAAGAATTCAGGGGAGTTCAATGTCTCATTCTATGGGGGAGTTAGTTAGCAAGAAATATACTAATTTTTTTTAAGGAAAATATTATATGAAGTGAAATTGCTGGTCCACTTCAAGAGAACATCATGAATATATATAATAATCCATATTAAATAGTAATTATATATTATAAGAATACATATCTTATTCATGAGTCACGAAATACAATAAACATGTACTATAAATACACGTTGTGGTTGATAAGTCATGTCTTTGACAAAGGTAATGACTTATCATTATTGCATATTAAATATTACAAAAAAAAACGTTTTATGATGAATATTACATGGTTATTATTTGTTATTTAATAACCATTATAATATAATCCTAGTTGTAACATACCCTAGGTATATTACAAATATTCTCCCCTTAAAAATGCTTTGTCCTCAAGCGTGGGAAAGAAAAACAACATCCGAAAAAATAAACCATCTTCATGTAGCTTTTACCTGCTTGATAAGGTTAAGGACATAAGGTGATAAGACCTTAGGATACTTGAATAATATTATCGCATTGAAAAAGCATAAATATCAATCCATCCAGGTTGGAATCTTTCTCGCACTATATGATGATAATATTATAAATCCGCTCCTTTATTGTTGAATTTGAGGTGCATAGACCTTTAGATGCTTTGATATGTAAGAACACCATTGAATTTGGATAGGTATCTTGGAATATTGGTATGTTGATTTTCGTGTATTGTGAGTTATATGATTTAGGTGTTGCTACAATACCTTAATACGTTGATCCTTCTTAATCTTCATTTTAATCTTGATGTGATTTACTTGAGTGGTCATCCTTTTGCTAACATGTGACTTCTGCAGTGGTTATTAAAGGTATGTCAACCTTTACTAAATCTATGGATTTTGTTTGATTTCTCAATTCTTTCTTAAAATTAACCTTTGGAAATTCTTTCACTAATAAGACTTCATTAAAAATGACACTATTTTTTAGTTCTAATCACTTTTTTTTTAGGTTAATTCCTCTTTAGCTTCAACTTTTAGAGGCTCCTTCACTGCATAAACTTCATATATAACAACATTAAGTTTTTCAACATTGACTGTGTCGGTATTAGTACACTTATTAATGTTTTGTATTTTTTATTGCACCTTCTTCTCATTCTTCAACATCTTCATTTCCATCAATAGAGTTTTATTACAATTTCTCAAACAAGAAATTTCATCATGTTTGTTCGATAGTTTTTTATTAATGTCTTCAATCTCTATTTTTTTTTGTACATATTATTTTCATTGATGACAACAAGTGTCATTGATGTCAAAGGGGATACCTAAGGAAGCAACAATGTAATTTATGAAGCAATACGATAGCCTTACCTCTTGGATTCCCTCATCAAGTGAATTCAAAGAGGTTTGAAGGGTTTCCACGTTAAAACTTGTGTCCTATTGTGTTGATATGATGATGGTTTCTTCATGCATTGTTTCCTTTATTGTTATATTGCAAATTTTTATGATACATTGTTACAAGTTTGATTATTGATGAAATTTTTTGAAATGATAAGTTTTCCACCACATTAATTCACACCCCCCTTCTTAGTGTAATATTTGGTCTAACAAGTGGTATCAAAGTGGGTTCCTTCATGAAACATTAACTATTGGAAGGTTGATTTCAAGGAAATATGGCCACAATCAGAGTAGCAGGAAAGCCTTCGTTGTTTGATGGATATAACTATTACTTTTGGAATATAAGAATGGATACCTATCTCATTTCCTTGGGAGTTGATATTTGGGCGATTGTGGAAATGTAGTGTAAAGATGTTGATACTCCTCTGACAAATATAACCGATAAGGCAATCTATAAATATAATGCACAAGATAAGCATGCTATTTTTAGTGGTTTCAAAGATTCAGAATTTGTCAAAGTAATTCTATGTAAGTCGGCTCATGATGTATGGAGCAAGCTTAAAACTTGTTATGAGGGAGGCACAAAGGTAAAAGAGGCCAAGCTACAATATTTTAGGGCCCAGTTAGAAATTTTAAATATGGAAGAAGATGGGAATATTTCTCTTGTATTTTCTTCGAGAAGACATGATTGTAAACTCTATTACGGGTCTCGATGAACAAGTCAAGTATAGTTTTGTTGTTCAAACAATATTTCAATATCTTCTATCAAGATTCAATACCAAAGCAGAAACCCTTGAATAATTGACATACCTGAATAAATTTTTGGTTTTTAAACTCTCGTGGTGATCATTTTTTAAGAAGCTTTCCGGATTATCCACAGTATTGAGGAACATGTGTCGACGTTTCGAATCCCAACTGGGATCCATCATCAGGACTTTTTAGAATGAAGAATTTTAGAGAAGGGTTTTAGACCTTAAATAGAGATCAATTTCTTGAAAAAGAGCCGACCAAGTTTTTGTATTTTTGTATTTCTAATTATTTAATAATTTCAATATCAATTTAATAAATTTTATTATTAATTTTAATAATTACAATTCTAATAGTATTTTCATTGTTATTTATTTTATTTCACTAATATTTGATTTTTTAATTTTTAAGTTTGTTATTTATTATAATAGAATAACTGAATTGGTTTTTTAATATATCATAAATTAAATATTTAGTTTTTTAATTTTTGAATATTATTAAACATAAATATAATTAATTATAATTAATTAATTTATACTATAATTAATAAATTATAATTTATATATAATTAATTAATTAATGATCAATGATTAATTTTTTGATTAATTTAAACAGATATAATTAGATATAATTAATTACAATTTAATTAATTATATTAATGATTTAATAAATATTATTTATATAAACGATAATTTTCATATAGGAATAAAGTAGAAAATACTAATAATTATTGTTTAATTAATTAATTTTTATTTTAACCAAAATAAAAATCAATTACTTAGGAATTTTAAATTTATACCAAATTAGAATTCAAAAAAATTAATATAATTAATTATACCAAATTTTAAATTTGGTATAAATAATTATATTAAATCATTAATATAATTAATTAAAACAATTAATTAATTATATAAAAATAATTGATTATGAATATAATTAATTAAACAAATAATTAATTATATTTATAATTAATTAAATTGTAATTAATTATATCTAATTATATCTGTTTAAATTAATCAAAAAATTAATCATTGATCATTAATTAATTAATTATATATAAACTATAATTTATTAATTATAGTATAAATTAATTAATTAATTATATTTATGTTTAATAATATTCAAAAATTAAAAAACTAAATATTTAATTTATGATATATTAAAATACCAATTTAGTTATTCTATTATAATAAATAACAAACTTAAAAATTAAAAAACCAAATATTAGTGAAATAAAATAAATAACAATGAAAATACTATTAGAATTGTAATTATTAAATTTAATAATAAAATTTATTAAATTGATATTGAAATTATTAAATAATTAGAAATACAAAAACTTGGTCGACTCTTTTTCAAGAAATTGATCTCTATTTAAGGTCTTAAACCCTTCTCTAAAATTCTTCATTCTAAAAAGTCCTGATGATGGATCCCAGTTGGGATTCGAAACATCGACACATGTTCCTCAATATTGTGGATAATTCGGAAAGCTTCTTAAAAAATACCTAAATAAAATGACTATGGGTGTACTTCATGGAACACTCTCAGCTTATGAGCTAAGGATAAAGGAGGACACATTGGTAGTCAAGGAATCCTCATTCAAAGTATCCAAAGAAGGGAAAAAACATGAAAATCAATAAGTCTCCAATTCTCATGAAGAAGAAGCTAAGTTTTTCCGAAAGATGAAAATAGAAACCGAAAAGTTTAAAGGCAAGCTCACTTTAAAGTGTTTGAATGTGGAAGAATAAGACATTAAGCTTCTAGATTCCCTTATGAAAAAATAAATAATAGTGATGATGAACCAAGATTCAAGTCTAAGAATCAAAAGAAGAAGTGAGATTAAAAGAAGAGAAAATTCTTCTCAAAATAAGAAAGCGATTACGAAAGAAATGAAAGTGTGACTAAAAATAAAAGTGGTGAAATATTATTTTTCACTAAAATATAAGAACCTGAAGAAGAAATAGATTATGAAGGAGAACCTAGGAGTGCATTAAAGGAAATAAAGACCCTTAGAAAGAGGGAGAGTAAAATAATGCAACAAATTCAAGACAAAGATCTAAATGAAGAGACCATTCTTGCTCTCAAAGTTGAGATAGAAGCTAAAGAGATAAAGGAGTTTTTGTCAGAATAGCTAAATGAGAAAGAATAATTTTTTGAAAGGATAGAAGAGGAAGTTATGCTTTTGAAAGAATAATTGGAAAAACTCAAAAAAAAACCCAAAGCTTCACTAAGGGAATAAATCTTTGGATCATATTCTCAGCATGCAAAGGTCTCCTCTCGTCAAAACGAGCCTTGGTTATCAATAAAGTTGTGATACATCCAAGAATAAATCTCTTCCAAGTACATAAAATGAAGATAACCCAAATAAGCTCGATCATACATTTATCACATCTAACAAAAACTCTTTGGATATCCTAAGTAAGTAATGGATAAGCCCAAGCATGTTCATTTCAACATATATAATGATTCTCAACATGATGCCAAGAATCAGTAAAGTACATCTATTTCATAGAAGGGAATAAATGAGAAAGAAAGAATCGAACCCCCATGATAGAAATCTTCAAAAAGGATCCACAAGCAACAATGAGGTAGGAATTAGAAATTAGTAGATGGATGAGACTCTTACAAGGAACAACTTCAACAAATCAAGATCTCCCCATACCTCCAGTTATCAAAATAAGTTCTTTGGTTATTGTTTTTCACGTAAAAAAATTGGTCACAAAGCACAAGATTGTAGAACCTAAGATATGATTAGGTATAGAGGATATGATGGAATTCCCAAGCATAGACATATGCATCAAATTAAAAATGGATCATATGGGTAATTTCTATAAATGTTGAAGTCCAGTGTTGTTTGTTACATATGTCACAACGAAGGACACATAACACATGATTGTAGGCTCGAATTCAGATGGAAGGGACTCCCTATTGATCAAAGAATCAACTCCATGGGATGGAGAAGGATATATGAATAACCAAGGTTAGATCTGACCCCTAAGATCTAATCCCTTGTTGAAATCTTCTTCAAGATCACAACTTGTGGAATCAAATCTTGAGAAGCAAGATTATGTAGATAGAATGTTGTTATGAAACCATCTCCCAAAATATAAGAAAAGAGAGATCAACGCAGTAGAAATCAGGAAATTTGAGGGGGCAACCTCCTTTACATTACATAAATGAACAATTCTTGGATGATTCAAATGAAAAAAAATCCTTTCTATATATAGTAGTCCACGGGGTCACAATATAATCCTAGCTGACCGAAAAATAATAATGTAAGGGCACTACAATAACAATAGTGGGGTTTTATGGGGCATAATAATAACAATATGGGGACTACAGGGGTACAACAATAACAATAAGGGGGCTATACTGACAAAAATAAGGGACTACACTAGTAATATAGGGACCTAACATGCCCCTATCCTTCAAAAAAGTGTTTTCCTCAATGTTTGAGTAGCTTTGGATGCTTTCAGATAAAATTCTCATCCTCCCATATGGAATATTCAGTGGGTAAGTTCTTCCACTTGATGAGATACTCTGAAATTGATCGATTTCGTAGCTGTCAAGTTATTATTTTCGTGATTGATTCAGGTTCCAATATGATTTTTCCTTCCTCATCAAGTTCTGTCAATTATATTGTTTGAACTGGAATTTTGTCACCTATAACCTTCTTCAAGCATGAAACATGGAAAACTGAGTGCACTCAAGAAGAAGCAAGAAGCTCCAATTTGTATACCATAGTACCAATATTTTGCAACACCTTGTAAGGATCATAGTACTTTGGCGATAATTTATTATCCTTCTTAGATTGCTTGAGGGACATTTGTTTGTATGGTTGTAGCCATAAAAATACCCAGTCTCCTACATCAAAACTTATTTCGCTGTGATATTGATCGGCCTGTTGTTTCATTCGATTTTGTGCCAAATTTAGGTTATCCTTTAAGATTTGGAGAACTTGTTTTTGATGCTCGATGTGATCTTCCATTGCTTGAACCTTATAATATTCTCTTAAAGATGATGTGATGGAAGGTGGATGATATCCATAAATGTTTGACATTGGTTCAACACTCCCTGTGTGTTTCGCGACATGGACTAACCGCCTCTCGTGGACCCTAACTCTGGAAATTGTAGCGGAGACTAACGCCTACGGGTTTTGGTCTAAAGACAATCGTGATTCCAACAATTGGTATCAGAGCGACAGGTCTCGAGTTTGAAACTCACTCGGCTCGCGTTGGGGGGGAGATTGTTGGACATTGGTTCAACGCTCCCCTTGTGTTTCGCAACATGTACTAACTGCCTCTCGTGGATCTTAACTCTGGCAATTGTAGCGGAGACTACTGCTTGTGGGTTTTTGTCTAACGAAAATCGTGATTCCAGCAATAAAGTGCCATAAATGGGGAATTTTTGCTGCAGTATGGAAGGAAGTGTTATACCGCCATTCAAACAGAGGTAACCACTTGACCCATTGTGTTTGTTTATCAGATAGAAAATAACGTAGATATCCTTCCAAACATGTGTTCTCTATCTCAGTTTACCCATAAAATTAAGGATGATAAGATGCACTATGGGCTAGTTGAGTACCCAAACAAGAAAATAATTCCGTCCAAAAATTTCCAGTGAAAATGGGATCTCTGTCGCTTACAATAGTCTTTGGGTTTCCATGTAGCTTTTGAATTGTTTCCATAAATGTAGTAGGAACTATACTTTCTTTAAATGGATGAGATAATGCACAAAAGTGTGCATACTTGGTAAGTATATCAACTACCACCATGATGACACTATTTCCTTCGGACTTAGGTAAACCTATGATAAAATCCATTGAAACATCCTCCCAACATTGACTTGGAATGGGTAAAGGTTGTAACAGATCCGGGGTCTTAATTGTCTCAACTTTATTTTGTTGGAAAACCAAACATTCTGCCACAAACTTTTGAATATCAAATTTAAGGCCATCCAAAAAAAATTCTTTGTTCACCCTGTGGTAAGTTTTTAAAAATCTGGAGTGTCCTCCTCTGGGAGAGGTGTGCAATTCCAAAAGAATATTTTGTTTTAGTTCAGAACTCTTACAAATATATAAGCGATCTTTGTGCCATAAGGAATCATTTTTCCAACTAAATTTATCATATGTACTTGGATCTTGTCGCAACTTTTGAATGAGTTTCCACACTTCTTCGTCATTCTTCCATTCTTCCCTTTCTTCATTTATTCAATCTGGTTGGATAATAGAAATGGCAGAAATCAATGCTTCCACCTCTACATCCTTTCTTGAGAGTGCATCTGCAACAACATTTAGCATCCCTTTTTTGTAGATGATTTAAAAGTCATAACCCAACATCTTTGTGACCCATTTTTTCTGCTCTTCTGAAGATAGTATTTGTTCCAAAAATTATTCAAGACTATCATGATCAGTTTTTACTTGAAGTGTCTTCCCATTAGGTAAGGTCGCCATTTCTTTAGTGCATGCAGTATTGCCAACATTTCCTTCTCATAAATAAGTTTATGTAAATACTTTCCTTTGATTTGACGAATTTCAAAATAAATGGGTCTTCCTTCTTGCATTAAAACAACACCAATTCCATTTCTGGAGGCATCACATTCCACAATAAAGGCTTTTGTGAAGTCTGGCATAGCTAAGACTGGTGCTAGGCACATTACCTCTTTAAGATGTTAAAATGCCTTAATTGCTTCAGGAGTCCATGAAAATGAGTCTTTATTCAATAATGTTGTTAGAGGTGTTGTTATTCTCCCATAATTCTTAACAAAATTACGATAATACACTGTTAACCCAAGAAATCCTCGCAACTGCTTTATGGTTGTGGGGACTTTACATTCATTAATGGATTTAATTTTGTTTGGGTTTACCTTAACACCCTCCTGAGATACAATATGACCCAGATATTCCACCTCTTGTACTCCAAAGAAACATTTGAAGGTTTTTTCATGTAATTGTTTCTCCTCCAATAGTTTGAGCACCTTGTCAACATGTTGAACATGATCCTTCCAAGACCTGTTCTATATTAGTATATCATCAAAAAATACTAACACAAATTATCTAAGGAAGGGTTTAAAAATGTAATTCATCAACCCTTGAAATGTAGAAGGTGCATTGGTAAGGCCAAAAGGCATGACGAAAAATTCATAATGACCCTCATGAGTTCGAAATATTGTTTTCATAATATCTTCAGTCTTCATTCTAATTTGATGATATCCTAAAATAAGATCCAACTTGGTAAAATAAATTGCTCCACGTAATTCATCAATCACAGGAATGGGAAATTTATCTTTAATAGTGAGCTTATTGATCTCACTATAATCAAGACACATGCGCCATGATCCATTCTTCTTGTGCACCAATACTACTGGAGCAGAGAAAGAGATTTGACTAGGTTGAATTATACCAGCGTCTAACATTTCTGCAATCATACGTTCAATTTCACTCTTTTGGACATAAGGATATCTGTAAGGCATAATGTTTAGAGGAACACTTCCTAGAATCAAATGAATAGGTGGGAGTCCTTTGGGAGTTTCAAACACCTTGGAATGATTGTCTAAGAATAATTAGAGATCTGGAGAAATAGATGATTTTGTTGTTGGAACTTCTAGTGAGCATAATTGTGCAATTACACCTCGTTGTTATTTCTTCAGAATATTTGTCATGAAATTAGAGCTTATTATCTTTCTCGGCTTCCTTGTGATACCACATAATTCAACTTCCTTTCCTTCTGAAAAAAATCAAGAAAAGTTCTTGAAAATGAAAAGCTATCATCTCCAACCTTTTGCAACCATTGTACACCTAGTACAACATCATCACCTCCCATTGGAATGGAAAGAATTGGACTATTAAATACATATTCCCCCATGGTTATCTTGATATTATGGCATTTTCCAGAGGAATTTATATTCCCTCCATTTGCAACCACCATTTGACACTCTGGTGTTGGGTATAGGAAGAAATTCAATTCCTTGGCTACCTTACAATGAATAAAATTATGGGTACTACCTGAATCAATCAAAACGATTACATTTTTCTTCTTGATATGTCCTTCTATATTGAGATTTTGAGGAGTGGTAATGCCTGCCAATGCACTACATGATATGGTTGGACTCATTTCTTCTTTCTCTAGGGTTGGTTCCTGGTGTATATCCTCTTCTTTTGAAGTTTCTACTCATTTTCTTCCTCCTCTTCACAATCTATGTAAAATAATTTCTTCTCAGCACACTTATGACCTTTAGTGTATTTGATATCACAACTGTAGCAAAGCCCTTTTTCTATTTTCTTCCAATTGTTGTGATGTCAACCTTGTAGGTTGTGGAAGTCTAGGAGTAGCAACACTTCCATCTTTATAGATGTGAGTGGTAGGCTTCCTTGTCGCCATAATTTTACTTTCCATTTTTCTTGCCAACCTGAATGACTTCTCCAATGAATCAGGTTCCCAAAGGTGAACCTCATGTTGGATGTTATCCTTTAAAGTCCCTATGAAGAGATCAATCTTGTGTTCCTTTGGAATATCAATTACCCTTATATTTAACTTTTGGAAGTCCTCAATGTGCTCCACCATTGAACCCTTTTGTTTGAGATTTATAAATTGGCTAAACAAGGTGTTTCTCTTTGTATCCTCATAATGTGCTATCATTTCCTTTGTAAAAATTGGCCAAGTGACAATTTTTTTACGAGAGAAAATCCATCGATACCATACAAATGTATTTTTTCTAAATGCAAATTTTCTCCATCTATAGTATCCATGTTATGGGATTCTTGACATAAAACTTCCTTATATCGAGCTTTGGAATATGGTGGGTCTTCAATCCAACATTAGAGTTTATGAAATCACGATTAAAATTTATTTTTTTATCATCATGAGTTTCTTGTACTACCTTTTCTCCATTAGGAATCATTTCTTGTATCAACTTTTTCAAACCTTACATGTCTCCTTTTAGATCATTCTTCATGTCTTCCATGTTTTCTTTCATTTTTTAATCTATCTTAGCTTTCATGTCATCCATCTTAGCTTCCATGCCATCCATCTTAGCTTCATATCCATTATTCAAAACTTCCACTCCTTTCTTCAAACCATCCATCTTAGCTTCCATGCCTTTCTTCAAAACTTCCATTCCATTTTTTGTTTCTCTTTTCAAGAGTGAAATTTGGTGCACTTGGTCTTGTAATTTTGATATATCATGTTGCACTTCTTCCTCTTCATGAGTCATAGTAGAACCTTCTGAGGGCTTAACGGTTGTTGAATTATTTTTAGGGGCTATTTTAGAACCCAATACTGATATCTATGCTTCAATATGCCCTTGGAATCACTTGAAACTGACTTTTCAAACAAGACTTATGCAATTTAAAAAAAAATAAACATATTTTTCTTTCTTTTGAGGAGCTCGATATTGAAACTAACGTATCTCTGGAATTTTGAATCCTGAAGATTTTGTCTTTTGTCCTTTAGCATCCCTCTTAATCTTCTTTCCAATGCCACAGGTCTGACCTGATTTGTATTCTTCAAGGAAAAGTTATGCCTAATCTCCCGCAATGATATAATTATGGACTGGTTCAGTAGAGAAAACTTGTACGGTGTTCCACGTGTCACTATTCCCTCCTTTGGCTTTGAAATTGATACACAGTTTTGTACTTTCAGCCACCCTTTACAGAATTCCAATCTGATGCTCAGAGAGAGAGTTATGACGATTTTCCCAAGGTCACTTATTTGAGATGAAATTTGGGAGCATGTAAAAACCATAACTTCCACAGATCATATCTCTGAAAATATTGTGAACCAAGATCTGAAATTTTTACACGAAGTTCCTCAAGATGTCTTCACAAATGGGTGGCTTTTTAGCTTCTGAACCTTCGTAGAAAATTACAATGAAAATGCCATGATGACCTGTTTGAAGCAGCGAAACCCTAGAATCCAAAGCTCTGATACCAAATGTTATGTAACCAGCTCCCAGAATAGAATAAAAGAGAGATAAACGCTTTCTAAATCAACCACTTCGAGGGGGAAACACCCTTTACATTACATAAATGAAAAATTCTTGGATGATTCAAATGAAAAAACCTCCTTTCTATATATAGGAGTCCATGGGGTCACAATATAATCCTAGTTGACCTAACAATAATAATGTAAGGGCACAACAATAACAATAGTGGGGTTTTACGGGGCACAATAATAACAATATGGGGACTAAAGGGGTACAACAATAACAATAAGGGGGCTACAATAACAACAATAAGGGACTACACTAGTAATGTAGGGACCTAACTAATGTTCACTTGCAAGAATAAGTTATTGGTATGAGGGAAACATGTGTTAACAAGAAAAGTAATGAACAATGATAGGGGGAGATTCACAATGAAATTATAGTTGCAAATTTTGATAGATATGAAAAGAATTTATAGGTGGAGGGAGCATAGTCTTATGGGGGGACTTTATAAGGTACACAAAAAATTCCAAGAATGAGTGGAGAAGCATAGGTAGCATGGTCTCAGGGTGATACTCTATCCAAGAAAAATTTGGGAAGCATTGAAAACATGGTCTCAAGGGGAGAATCTATCTAAGAACAATTGAGAAGCATTGGAAACATGGTCTCAGGGGATGAATCTATTAGGTCCATAGGAAAGTCAAGAATAATTAGAGAAGCATTGGTAGGCACTTACAACATAGTCTGAGGAGACTTCACTTATATTAGAATTAGGTTCACACACATTCATGACAACTTGGTTGGAAACCATTTAAATTTTCCATTGATTTCAAATGGGGAGAGAATGAAAACATTGAAGAAGGAATACAAATAAGCAATAATATCAAGCATAAGGTTAAAGGGAGAAATAATGTAGACATGAAAGAAGAAAGAAAAATAATAGAAGCAAAAGAATAAAGTAGAAGTCCCTAATAACATGTCTGGGGGAGTTTGTAGTTTTGGCCCATTTCCATCAATGACTATCAATGTATGGTGGTGTTATCATAAATGAAAAAGGGGGATATTGTTGCACATAATGTTGTCATTGAAAGACAACAAGTGTCATTGATTTCAAAGGGGACACCTAAGGAAGCAACAATGTCATTTATGAAGCAGTATGATATACTGACTTCTTACATGCCCTCATCAACTAAATTCAAAGAGGTTTGAATTTTATTGAGTTTTTGATGATATTATGGTGTATTAATGAACCTATGGATTGTATGGTTGGAAAGTCCTCATCGAGACCTTTTCAACATTGTATCACATTCTGAAAAAAATCCTTCTAGAAGAAAAGTTATGGACATTTGAAGATCAACATTAGAAAAGGGCCCCAATTATGGAGAAAAACCCACAAATGCCATTTTTTTTTTAAAATGTGCATCTTCTGGGAAGAACTATGGTTCAGTAATAAAAACTATAGTGAATATCAACCCAACATGCACAACCTTTAACAAAATTAACCTTCGAGCATGTTTTCTTAGATCATATAGCTTCAACGATCATATGTGGAATTGAATGACATATGACATATTAATACGCTAAATTTTAACTAGGATCGACCCCCCCATGTTGGCCAATCCCACAATGCCATATGGTGCACTTTGATTGGCTGAAAGAGTTGACATGGTAGTCCTGACATGTAATGAAGCCTGATTGGCCAGAGCATTTTACGTGGTAGTCTTGATGATGTGGAAAATATTGATTGGTCTAAGACAATGGCATAGAAAGAAAGGATACGATGTGGACTGACACATCATTTGGATGTCATTAGTAGGGTGACATGGAACTTGTAGGTCCTGCCACATGGTAGGCACATTTGGCACATTTGGTTGGTCAAACGGTAAAAAAGAGTGACATGTGGCACCCCTCATGAGTTTCCACATGGTATGATGACATCATGTTGACATCATCATGCAGACAGGGACCCCTAGGGACCTAATCTCAAGGCATGATTATATTGGATAATGACACAAATTTTAAGGGGAAGGTGAAATTAATGGTCACATAGTTGGCCTAGTATGGTGGCTAAAGCTTCATTATACATACTGAAACCTCGGTTCTATGGTCAACCCTCCATGTGGCTCGGGACCACTAAACGAGTATACATATACACACACCATGGAAGATATTGAGGAGACACTTGTGTTGAACATTGCGTAATACAATTCAATGTTTTCATAACATCTGGTTATGAGTTCAGTGATCTGGAATGTTGGTACAAGTTTATAGTTGGAAACAAGTCCTAGTTTCAGTCCTTGTGAATTTTTCTATTAGAAGGGTCATATTACTTACCTTTCATAGACTTATTTGTTTGATTGATTTTTTGGTAGATATGGTAGTCCCTGTCACTAGTTTGTTTGAGTACACATTGACTTGATAATCCATGTCACTAGCTCATTGTTATTACAATGTATTTTATGGTAGACACGTCAACTAGATAGTTTGTTTCACCATGTTATTTTTTGGTGCTCCATTGGTAGACACATAGACTGGCCACGATTCCTGTGATGTTTTGAAGGTTGGAAAACTTGGTAACACTCCATATTTGAATATGGGAAACATTTAATGTGATTTGAGACGCAAGATCACATCCTTGTGCTCTTTCCTTTGTTTTTTAATAAAACTAGTTCAAAGGTTGGTGTTACAAGTGGCATATAATGGCACAATTGGTATTGGATTGGCAGTGGGTAGCTGAGGTCTCAAGTTTCAACCTAGTCAGGTTAGAAATTAATTATTTTATTATTGTTATTTTTTTCTCGAAAAAGCGCATTCTATCGAATGGTTAAGTTGTTGGAAGTGCATATTTGGTAGAACTATTGCCAAGTAGCAACCGTTTTGTAGAATGCGCCTTGAAATTTCCATTTTTTCAAGCACTTAATCTGATTTTTTTTTTTATATGGTTTTTGGGAATTTTTGGGTTCATTTCTAAGCCAAATTAGATTCTAGAAGAACCAGGATGATCAGGGTTCAATTGTGAATAGTTTTGAAGGCATGAAAAGCCTTAAGGATGTATTTTTTATGTTCAGAATCACTGTTATATGTTTTGGTGGGTTATGAGTATGTTGCAGTTGGTGTGGATTATGTTAGCCTCCATAATGTCCCAAGGCTGAGAAAGGATATCGACCTAGGTAACCTCAAACCAAGATTTTAGTTTGGTAGCTAGCCCTACCAAACCAGAGATGGTTCTCTCTATGGAAATAGAAACCAAAGGGTTTGACTGGATGAAGATTGGATTTTATGCTAGTTAGGTTAGCTCTAAGGTTTTGAAAGTTTGATGATTATTCTGTTGGATCAGGGATGAAAACCAGGCATTTAGGTCAATGTATCTGTTGTCCTATGACTGCAAATAAGGTGGATAAGTGGCCCCTATAAGAAAATCACACAGATGAGGTGTGATCTGCTTTTAACGTTGGTGTGGGCCCCTTATTCAATTGCCTTCACATATGGCAAAACTCCATAAATGTTACCATTACACTCCTTTGCAAAACCCCCGATGCGATAAAGCCTTAGCCCTTTTCACCTTTTCTACATGAACCTTTATAATTCATAATTCATTTCTATCCACTCTAAACCTTTATTGATACACACTTACCTTTTTGCATCACCAACTGCATTGTACTTACACTTTTTAACTCCACCTGCACCATTTCCCCAATTGCGATGTAAATGGGACCCACCCTTCCGCCATGTCACCTTCCGCTCATCACACATCGCACTTCGCAAGTCGTAACCTTTACCCTTATTTCTCATAGTAACAAAGTCCTCGACTCCTGATTGCGATTTTCGATATGAGTTTGGGCTCCACCTCCATCATGCCACGTCACCTCTCCTCTCATCGCACATCGCACTTCACATCGCTTAACCTTTACCCCCGTTTCTCATAATAACAAACTCCCCAACTCCAGATTTCGATTTGCGATATTAGTTTGGGCCCCACCTTCCTCATGCCACGTCACCTCTCCTCTCATTACACATCACAAGTCATAACCTTTACCCTTCACTTCTCATAACAAAACACTTATGACTAAGATTTGCGGGCAACCCCACCTCCGTCATGCCATGTCACCTTCCACTCATCACACGTAGCCCATTGGAAGTCATAACCTTTACCCTTTGCTTTTCATAACAAAACACTTCGAACTACGATTTATAGGTAGCCCCACCTTTGTCATGCCACGTCACCTCTCCTCTCATCGTACATTGCACATCGCATTGCTTCATTCTTGTTACCGTCATTTCTCCCGCTAACTCCACCATTACTTCAGCCATATTCCCCTCATCCCCGCTCCCTATCACACATCTGATGGCTCACGATATATTTTATCCCCCCCTCACCTTCCGAAGGTTAACGTCGGGGGGGTGGTCCGAAATGGCCAGTTTTGGAAACTGCCTCTGGTGCTATGTGTCAGCCTGCAATGATTCCGCACCCCACCCCATCCAATACCACAAACTGGACAAGCCCCCCTCGGAAACCCGGTCTCCGATTTTTCAATTCAAACACAAAATGGGTTTTTGCTGGGAAAAACACAACTATGGTATATTCATTCTGTCCAAGAAATCCCTGCTAAAGAGCTAGGCACGCGCAGCATGACTGGCCATTTCATAATGGTTAATGGGAATCATGAGAATGAGGGAGTGGAGGATTTCGATGGTAGGTGAAATCCAATGATGGAAGCTGGACTGCCCACCTATTCATGGCTACTCCTCACCGCCCCATTTTGAACATTCCAGGTTTGGCCTCTGTGGCTGACTTGTTATTTCTTTTATTGTTTTATTATGATGTTTTGTTGTTGAAATCTTGATTTCACCTGATTCTGTTTTGATTTTCTGATTATGGAAGTGATTTCTCATTGCACGCTCTGTGATTTGGTTAGGATAGTTTGATTTTCACATGTGTGGGTCGATCTTGAAAGTTTATTTGATTGTAAACCCTTAGGAGAACTCTATATGTAGAGAGTTTAGATATGGAAGAAAGGTTATGATTTTTGGAGAATTTTTGTTGTAGTTCTGTATGACTGTGCTATTTATGCTCTGAGACACATATTTGGGAGAGCTTTTTTGAACATAATATGATATACAATGTTGTTTATGTGGATTTCAGATGGATAAATGAGTATTATGTATCTGTATTCTCTTGTTTATCAGTAATCTCCTGTTTATGTATAATTATCTTTCAATGTTCTATTGCTTTGATGATTCGTGTAAGGTAGTTCCCGATGGTATGCATTTTTATTCACGAATTCGTGTATCAATAACGCTGATGTGTTAAAATTTCTATGCCCCTTAATTCGCGTTCCACAAATCTCTATTGTCAGTCACATTCCACTTACATCCGATTCCTCTGAGTTCACGGGAGACAGATTCTTAAGACTTTTAAGCCTATCTCTCGCAGGTTCCACCTCTGTTCCTTATCAACACCTCTGCATATTTTGAAAGCCTTTGCTCATTGTTTCATACTTGGTCCATTTGAAAAGCCATTGAGCCATACAACCTATTGATCCTTCTCACAATATAGGGCAATTCACATGAATCAAACTCCAAAGTCTTCATCATTCCTGAACCACCACAATAATTATTCTCTTTATCCATATTATGTTAGAGGCACCCTTAAAATTGTCTACATCTAACCTCTGATTTCAAGGTGTCCTAGGCACTGGTCTTTTTCAAATCAAGGTTGTCTCTAGGAGCAACAACAATATCAAAGGGTTACAACTGCAAATATATGAAGGAGCAACATAGAAATGCTTTAGTGATGGGATTAGGGTTTTTTCGATGTAGTGTAGGGTTTTAAAATGAAGGAGGATCTTAATGAGAATGTGTTGAATTCATTAAAACAAAAGGAAGAAAACATAAAATGACATTCCTAAACAAAACAGAGCTTTATGAAGAATTCTTCTTATCAAACTTTTAGGAAGAACATTGAAGAAATCAAGGCATGGAAAGAGAACATGTATATCATTTATAAACTATAACATAGAATATAAAACATCAAAAACTCACTGCACATGAATTCCTAGATAATATCTGCAACTATTCCTTTGAATTTCTAAATAAAATTTGAAGCACAAGCTACAATAGTCTCACCCTCTAATGTCCAACCATCAAAATGACTAAGAAATGCATACATATAGACAAAAAACCATTTCGCCTCTCTCAAGGATCTAATCCTAGAGTGGAGGAGAAATTAACATGATTCCCTCACCTAAAACCTAAAGACTAGGGAGGTTAACCAAACTCTCTTGAAGATAGAGAAACTGATACATTTGAAAATAAAAGACATTAACAAGCATGTATCCACCTCATTTTTACTCTAACCAGCATAATTACACATGATTACATCATTACAACTCAAAAAATGACAAATGATATCATTGGAAGTCGAAATGGACTGAGCCAACTGAGAAAAGTGACTTTCAAGCAAAAACCGCAGCGAAATATCAACAAAACAAAACATGCCAGGAGAAAACGTGGTGAATTTGGTGCAAGCGGCTTTTGGAGGTCTTCCTGAGGTCAAAATATTAATCTGAAAGATGTTGGAGAAATATATTCTTGTCTTCTACATGATAGAATCCTCAAGCACTAAAAAATACCACTCCTAGCCCCCAAAAATCCATTCTCCCAGAAGTACTCCAAAAACGCAACAAACTTTTCAAAAACAAGGCAGAAAGGTGTTTTCTAAGTGATTTTTGGCCCTTTTCACCTACCAAAATTTGATGAAATGTCTCTCTCGGGGGCTAAAGTTGATTTAAAATTCACGAGAAATCCAAATGTGAAAATAATTTAGCATTTTGAGGCCCCCATCAAAGCGCAGCATGAGGCACACTGCATTTTTGAACTAGTGACTGTGTCAAAATTTGCCAAAAAGTCATAAATCTTCAAAATTTCTCCAAATTTGCCAAAAATTTCTCTAGAATTTCTCCATGAAGCCCTAATATGGAACGTTATGCCATGAGGGAAGCATCAGCTAGGAAATCCAACTTACCCTTCACTTCTTCCTTCATTAGGTTTTCTTTGAGTTTTTCCTCCAATTGCTTGATTTTTGTGCAAGACACCTAATTTCTTATGTAATAGTGTATGGCCATGTGTCTATGAATATTGTTGTTCTTATTATCCCTCTTCAGGATATTTTCCAAATGACCATTGATGCTATCAAGCCAATACTCCCTGTCTTGCTCAATGTCTGCCAATATGAGCTCATCCACTGTCATTTGTGTCTTTGGTGGAGATGCCTCTCTTTGTTGTTGAAGTGCCCTTTTTAGACCTCTAGTTCTTGGAATATTCCTTATAACATGATCCTCATTCTCATATGAATCATCTATGTAAACTATTTCTTTTCCCTTTACATACACTTTGCTAACATCAACTTTATGCATATTCAAGAGTAGTTGATTTACCTTCAGTTGCATATTCTCCTGCTCTAGGAATGAAATCAAGAAATTGGCCTTGGAAAAGATGTCCTTGAGATCTCTGATCTCAACATATTTATCCATGATAACCTACTTTGCTTTTCTATGCTTTTCATCCACCTCCAATTCTGCCATGTCAGTGTCAAGATGGAAAGGTTCCTCATCTTGCAAAGGTGTTATTAAGGTCCCGTGATTTAGTAGATTGGTAGACCAAATGCATAGGGTAACATGAAACTAGTCTTTGGAGTCCTAGGACCTAGCCTTCCTGGACTCAGAGAGGGCTCCCTTTATTATATGTAAGGATATGTACTTTTTTCTTTTAGGGTTTGATTTTAGGCTAGTTGTTAAGTGTAGGGTTTGTTGTTTGTTTGGTTGGGTAAGATGGTCAAGTATAATAGGTGGAGTAAGAGGTCTACAAATCATTGGGCTATGGAATCAATGAAATTCATGGATATATCAACAATGAAACAAGACGCATAACAGGGCAAATCTAGCTTGGTCAAATGGATCCTTAAGGTATGTGTGAAGTGGAATGAACAATAAGTTGGTGAACAAAGTAGGTGTCTAAGGGCAGTGAAGAATCCTTAAACAAATACCTTTTAAACAAGATGTCGCAAATACTAATCAACATAAGAAAATAATCATAAGGCAGGGCAAACCAATAGCTCCTAGATTATACTTTAAGCAAACAAGCATTCAAGATGAACAATTTAGTGAACCATAGAAAGCAAGAAACATATCTAACTCTTATTAATTTCACCTTCAAGATTTATAAAACATTCAAGATAAAAAATAAATTTAATCAATGAAGAGGGAACGCCTAAACATAAATGGTCAAGCTACAAAGAAATTTAAGGCAACTTCTCAAGCATGGAAAAAGGGCATGATCAAAACATGGCCTCTTTGGCTAAAACTAACAAGTAATACTTCAAAGAGAGATTCCAAAATAGTGTTTAAATAGCATCAAATAGGCAGGGCTAACCATAAAACATATTTGAAACTAATGCATTGAACCATTCATGGAATAAACAAGCATATGGAGGCCTAAGGAGCAACTAATAATTCCTTAAACAAACCCAGCAGAGGAAAACACAAAGACAGTAGAAACAGGAAGGACTAAGGTGCCTCAAAGAACATTTCTCAACCTATACTCTTCTGTTCTACTACAGCATAGAAGGATGGAAACTTAATGAAAACATGAGAAAAAAATAACATAAGAGAGAAGCACTTCACCAATAACCAAGCTCAGGGATCCTGCAAGATATCCTCCTTCGTCATCAATAAAAACAAGGCATTCAGAAACTCCACAAGACCAATTTCATCTTCAAACTCATAAAACCATGTATTGCTTCTCAAATCTCATCAAATTCCAACCTTTACAATGGAATCCTCATGCTCTATTTATCTTAGCAAGTGAGGAGGTGGAAACCATAAGGAGCTTCTAGAAACCCTAATTCCATCATAAATGTCATTTATGTGCTTGAAGACCATGCAAGGCCCAAGACACATAATATCTAAGCTAATAAATGAAAAATGACATAACATAAATCCTCAATCAAATCTGGAGTGATTTGCCCAAGAAAACATTAAAAAATCATTTCGCCATTAATTTGTGTGTTTTGTTGAATTTTTGGCCAAAAACACACAGCGTTGTCCATTTGTGCAGTGCCACCTTAGGCAAAAAATAGGTCTTGTTGCAGCCAAGTTTTGGGGGTCTTCTCGATGTCATATTTTACTCCGGATGGCTCGTTGGAAATATTGCTGAGTTCTATTTCCAGATATACCTTTTTTTTTCTGATTGAGCACCTATAACCTATTCAAAAATTCAAATCTGCAAGACTTCTCTGAGCGCAGTGCCAGACCTAAAAAGGAGGCAGAATGGTGAAAATGTGGTGTTTTTTGACCTTTTGAGGGGTCAAAAATGCTCCAATTTCTCTGAAATTGGGTGATCATAGTGTGCTAGCCATTAGGAATCCAAAAATGTAGATTTTTCCCTCTGAGGATGCTTGAGGTAAAAGCATAGTACCAGTGGCACTACGCTAATAGGCCTTCAAATTCTCAAAAAACAAAAACTTGCCCAAATTCCTTCAAAATTGGTGGAGGCCTTCTTCAAGGGGATTGAGAGACTTGTAGAGAAGCTTGGGCCAAAAATCCAAGTATTTCTTGACCTTTTTCCTCTTTTAGTACCTGTAGCTTGGCAAGGGTTTTCTTCAATTTAGCCCTTGCAAATTGATTTCTCCAGGCATAATGTTTGGTCATCTTTCTTTGTAGATCAAGGTCCTTATTTTCCTTTGTCTAGATCTAGAGCTGAGGTGGAGGCCATGGTCCCTTGCCTTTTTGAGGTAGAAAACACAAGTCCAGGCCCTCTTTGGTATGCTGATGAAAAAGGAGTGAGTTTGGTCTTATTGGTGTCTTTATCATGGCTCTAATCCTTGCTGTTGTCATTAAACTTTTCATTTTCATCATTAGCATCATCATTCATCACATTATTTGTTTCATTACTGCCCTCTTGGTCCTCAACATCATCACCACCCTCACCCTCTTCACTAATTTCTACACTGTCACTTTGGTCTTCATTTGGGCTGCTTGCCTCTTCACTGCTATGATCCTTATTTTTATCATCACCCTCACCACTTCCTTCACTGTCATTATGATTGTCATGATTACCTTAAGCCTTTTATTCACTTTTCTCATCATCATGGTCACTGTGGGGGTCACTGTCTTCAATATTTTCATGACAGTCATGACTGTTGTCATGACTGTCATGAATTCTCTCTTCTTCACTCATACTTGCCTCATTACCTTCTGCATTTTTGTCATCTATTTCACTTGTAGCCATGTTGTCCTTTGCTTCATAATGAGTGTCATTTCTTTAACTTCCTTCCTGGTCATCTGAGCTACTACCCTGTTTTTCACCTTTTTCCATTTCCATGTCCCTTTCTTGTTCTTCATCATTTTCCTCTGCCTCATCTTCATTATCCTCTGTCTCCATGTAATCTACCCTTTGTGGGCTCAACTCATTATCACCCTCAAACTCGTTAGGGTTTGGCTCATTTTCATCTTTACCCCTATCTTCATTTGATTCTTCATTGCCACTTCCTTCTTCATTTGATGCATCAAGAGAAGGGGAGGAAGAGAGGTTTGCTTGAGGAGGGGATATAGGAGTAGAGGGAGGAGGATGAGATGAGGAAGGAAAGTTTATTTGATGATGTGGCTGAGGGCTTGAAGTTGAAATAGGGATCATTTGGAACATGAAGTGTAACTACCCTAATTCACTCTCCCTTAAATGACAATTAATTTGTTCAAGGAGAACAAAAATAGAGGTTTATTATGCATTGAAGACCTAGGGCTTGCAAAACTAGGGTTTAGTCATTCCATAGCCACCAAATGAATAAAAACACTTGAGAGGAGGGGAAAAATGGGCACCTACCAGCTGCACTTGCTTGCAGGTCTTTGGAGGCAAATTTGAGGGTGTCCTTGAGCCGTTGGGAAAATTTGTTGCAAGTTTGGAGGAAATTTTGCATTAGCGCAGCGCCGGGCTATAAGCGCAGCACCACCCTCTATATGTGCAGCACAGTGAAAAAATTCACTGTGGAGAACCCTAATTGTGCAGTGCCAAGTTCTGTGAGCGCAACGTCAGTCTCTGAGCGCAACGCCAACACTTGGCCAAAAACACACATTGCTATCCATAAGCGCAGCGCCACCTTTGGCAGAAAATAGGTCCTATTGTAGCCAAGTTTTTGGGGCCTCCCTGATGTTGGATTTGGGCCCGTGATAGCTCATTGGAAATATTATCCTATCAAATTTCCAAATACACCATTTTTTCCCTGATTGGAGTTGATTTGACCTATAAAAAGTTGATATTCCCAAGACTAGTCAAAACGTTCTGAATGATGGTGCAGAAATGCAGAGTGTTGGTGCAGACCACTTTTGGATGCCTTCCTCAATTCCAAATTGAGATCATGATAGCGCATTAGAAATATATTAACGTCTAGTTGTCATTGGACTCATCAATAAAGTCATTTGGACACTCCAGCTATGATAAAACCTAATTTTCCCAAAGTCACTCTAGGAGTGCAGAAATTCTCCTGTGACACCTATATTTTTGACATTGATCCAAAACCATGATACCCGTGTAAAAAATAGGGGATTTTTTTCTTATTGGACCTATTATGGAAAAAAACCTCTCTCAATTTTTCCAAATTCATCTCTGTTTGGTCAGAAACATATTTTTAAACAAAACTAGCCCTAGGTGTGTCAAATGACTTGGCCCTTGGAATGAATTCTTGGAAAATGATGGAGACATGATGTTTATGAGTTGGTATGGACTTACGTTTGCTGACATGGCCTATAATATTTATCCTTTTCTCCTATGCCTCCTTTCCATAGCAAAACCTAGATTAGTTGGAAGGGGAAATTAGGGTTTGATGTAGGCAAAACAAGGGATTTAGGACTGCCTTGTAGAGGGAGGGGAATGAAGGGGTTAGGGGTGGTATAAATTCTTGGGAAAATTTTGGGGAATAGAGATGGATGTTATAGAGTAGGGGAAAGTGGAATTTGAAGGATTGAGTGAGGGGAAGGGGTCCAAAAGGGAAAAACACAAGCCTAGTCTCAAAAAAGTGTCAAATTATAGCAATAGGCTAGGTTTTGTAGAGAAATGATGATTTTGAGGGATAGGAGTGATGGGAAGTGTTTATGAAGGTATATTAAGGATAGGAAGAGGTGTAAGAGCATCAATATACAAGCCTTGTTGATGATTTAACCATGGAAGTCATGAAACCAAGAAAAAATTCCCTCAAAAACCTTAGATGGACAATGGAGTCATAGGCAAGGGATAAATAGAGTAATGAGATTATGGGTAGGAAAAAGGACGGAAATGAGAGGCACAAGACATTTGGAGTCTGTAGGAGTTATAAGGTGATCATGAAATGGAAAAATGGTAGGATAGTAAAAAAATTAGGCAGTGAGATTTTTAAAACTCACAATGTTCATGGAATTTTGTTTTTAGAAATCTAGAACCAATAATTAGTCATCTACGGATAGTGAAAATTACCGATGACTAACAGTGGCTCCACTTGGGGAGGGAAGCTCCTTTTTAGGAGGTGTCCAGAACTTCAGATCTCTGGGTTTATGAAGACCAGTCCCTCATCCATTGGGCCGATTTTTCTTCTTTCATTTGCTGATGTTTCTCTTGAAGCTATGATCTAAAAATCCGAAGGACATGTTAGCTTCAAACTCATCTCTACCTACCCAACTTACTTTGCCTAAAATTTTTCTTCGCTTGGGTGCATTTGGACTAGCGAACCCTTGAAATTATTTTATTTTGAAAGCATAAAAACTACTATCTACTTCTACCCTTATTACTCCCAAGAGTTTAGATTAAGCTAATGAACTCTCTTTATTCTCTACCTAGACTATTTGAATATCAAGATTAAGTTGTATGATAGACTTCATTCTCTAAGCTTTTGACATGAAATTGAAAACATGGTTTAAATCAGGATTAGGCAATCTGACTTACCATGAGTTGTGGAATTAGGACAAGCTGCACACAAACACTAACTTACCATGAGTTGTGGCATTAGGACAAGCTACACACAAACATTGTTTTTGTACAAACAAAACTAGAAATCATGAGGGCTGCGACTGATCATTTGTTAAGCTCCCTCATCTTTCTCTTTGGTTCAGATTTGAGCATGGAGAACTAGTATCTTCTCTTCCTAATATATTCCTACTGACAAGTCAAGTTTAGATGTTTTGACAAGTTCTCTTTCACTAACTTATCAAAAATAAATTGAAAACATGTTCATCCATGATTAGGCTAGATGATTGAACAATACTCATTTTGAACAAGTAGTGGAATTTAGGCTTGCACACTTTCAGCAATACTCTTTATTTTGGTATGGGGTTGTACCTCTTTTTCAAATCTGCCCTCTTTTTCATCTTTTCTCTTTTTTTGTTTTTTCATTTTGGAAAACTACAAACTAGAAAGATTCTCATAGGGCTAAGCTTATTTGCTTGCCTATCTATCCTAATCTAACTTATACAATATATACATTCATTTGGTGAACTCCCTTTTCCAATATAACCAGTGAAGTAGATGATTCCATGAGTGGTTTTGTTTCAGTTCTTTGAGTATGGCGAAAAAATCAAATGGCCACTCCCACCTTACTAGTGTTTCAACAATAGAGCCTAACATGTTCTTAAAATTCTACATCAAACTACCCTTGACATGTTTTATTCCCTCTTCAAATGTCTCTAACAAATCAACAAAGGGATCTTGAAACAATACCTGAATGTGAAGATTTGGAAAATAAGCTTGATCCAGGACTGCTTCTTCTTCCACTTTGCTAAGCTTGAGATTATTTTGGGAAAGAAACTCCACCTCTTCCTCATGATCATCAGAACTGGCAGGCTCATCATATATTGCCATGTTGTCCTCTAGCAAACCTGATTGAATAGAGCCAAAACTATTCTCTTTCTCTTGTGAAGGCTGGACATAGGGTTGAATGTGTTGTTTGTTGTTAAAATAAATACCAAAATATTTATGACTTTTGAGTGAATTAAGGTTTTCTTTGATGAACTGAAAAGAAGCACAACAAAGAGGTAAAGACCCTTCCCTTTCTCCCAAACTTTCAGCACTTTCTTCTCCACTGTTATAGCTGAGTGGTATTTGCTGATCACTATATTTGAGTTGTTGAAAATGATTTTCTTTTTCCCACAAACTAATCACAGATTTTTCTATAGTGTTATCTTGAGTCTGGACAACATAATCATCATCATATTGATCATATTTTGGCATCTTATTCATAAGAGGAATTTCATCCATTATGCACACTTGATTAGTAGATTGTTCCACCATATGAAAAGGAGAGTGTTCATGGCCAATAGCTTCTCCTTTAGCAATCTGAAATGACTCGAAGCACAAGGGTAGGGACTCAAGAGGTGCTGGATCATCTTCCATTTCTGGTTTTGTAGTCCAAACAATCATACCAACATGACTTGAGGGGAGAACTTTTGGATTTGAAAAAGGGTTTGTGTTATATATTTCTTCCTTTACTGATTCTTTAGAGCATTCTACCTCATTTATATTTGCAATTTTCTTGTAATACTCTCTTAATAGTGAAGCACAATATGTAGGAAGGCATATAGTACTTACTTGACAAATTTTTGCATCTTCTTCTTTGCAATCTTGCTCAACTAGTATGTTTTGATAGCTATCTTTGCATTGAAATGACTGATTTGGTTCTTCCCAAGAAAATGGTAATGGCTGCTTTGAATAATCAGCTCCAACCTTAACTTTGTACTCTTCCTCTTTCCCCTTGTTGATCATATGCATTTCTTTGTTAACTGTGTTTGTTAACATTTCTAGCTTTCTCTCTAAATAATTCAGTTTCTCTTGAGATGCTTTGTCCTTCCTTATTTCTTCTAACTTTGCCTCTCTTTCTAGTATGTTGAATTCCACAGTAATTTCCATATTCTCCATTTCTTCCAGGTTTGAAGGGTCTTTTTCTCTTATCTGGAATACCATCTCTGGGTCAAAGGCATTTGGGTAGTGCAAGAGAGCCCACCCTAGGGGTGGATTTATCTTAGCAGGTATTTCATAGTATACTTTATTGAACCTGGCTGAAAAGTGTTGTATTGTCTCCCTGGATGTCTTTTCAAATGTTTGTATTCCTTTATGATGAGAATAAAATTTCCCATGACTGCCCACCTATCTAAGAAAACTTGAGTGAATGTATGAAAATTTCTAATGCTTGCAGCTGGAAGGTCCTTAAACCAACTCTTAATTTTCCTTGTAATGATAAGGAAAAAATTCTAATACACACATTATCTTATTCTATTTTAAATAGGTCAAGTGGATTCTCAAGATTTTGAAAGTGTTCTTCAACGACGACTTTTGAGTTTTCTCCATCAAATCGGGTAGTTTATTTGCAAGATTTACTAGGAGGGCCTGGAGGACAGGAGGAAAAATCAGAGGCTTGTATCTTTCTTGGACCTTTATGGGTATAGGTAGTGCGAAAATATATTTATGACTCTTTGAGGTTTCAGCAAGAGCAGGAAAAGTAGCATGAGGCTCATGTTTCACTAGGTCCTCCAGAGGTGTATAAGTCTTCTCATGGTCTGCAATTTGAGGCTCAGCTTTTTGAGGCTTGAGATATTTCCAATGATAAATGTAGATCTCATCAATGTATTCTTGATCAGGCTGAAAGTAGGATAGAAAATAGTTATAGATAAAAGCAATAATTTGTTGAATCCAATCTAGGCCTAAGTGCTCTTTCTTTCTAGGATGACTCGTCATGTTTTAGGTTCTTCCTCCAGTGGAGTCTTTAGGTCAATGGAGAGTTGTGGAGTCACCAGGTGGATGATGTTTACTATTTTAAGGATGTACTTATTGTCCACCATAAAAAATTAAGGGCCAATCTAAGGATTTTTGTGGGTTTTCTAAGGTCCTAAGGTATACTTAGATTGTCACTGACTCAAAAGGTCCCACCGTGATCGACAGAATGTTAGTGTGGCGATGAGGTGGCATATTCACTAGATTTTCTAAGTCTAACTGAGGGTCTAATGAGTCTTAAGATGTATTCAGGAAATTATATACTCAGAGGTCCCACTGTGATCGCCAGAATGTTAGTGATGGTGATGAGGTGGAAATGAATCAATGGATATAGAATGTTTGAGTTTGTGAGTTACTCAGAAGGTCCCACCATGTTCACTAGAATTTTAGGGTCCCGTGATTTAGCAGATTGGTAGACCAAATGCACAGGGTAACATGAAACCAGTATTTGGATTCCTAGGACCTAGCCTTCCTAGACTCAGAGAGGGCTCTCTCTATTATATTCAAAGTATATCTACTTTTTTCTTTTAGGGTTTGATTTTAGGCTAGTTTTTAAGTGTAGGATTTGTTTTTTGTTTGGTTTGGTAAGATGGTCAAGTAGAATAGGTGGAGTAAGAGGTCTACAAATAATTGGGCTATGGAGTCAATGAAAGTCATGGATATCTCAACAATGAAACAAGATGCATATCAGGAAAAATCTAGCTTGGTCAAATGGATCCTTAAGGTATGTGTGAAGTGGAATGAACAATAAGTTGGTGAAAAAAGTAGGTGTTTAAGGGCAATGAAGAATCCTTAAACAAATACCTTTTAAACAAGATGTCTCAAATATTGATCAACATAAGAACATAATCATAAGGCAGGGCAAATAAATAGCTCTTAGATTATACTTTAAGCAAACAAACATTCAAGATGAAGAATTCAGTGAACCATAGAAAGCAAGAAACATATCTAACTCTTAGTGATTTCACCTTCAAGATTTAGAAAAAATTCAAGATAAAAAATAACTTTAATCAATGAAGAGGGAATGCCTAAACATCAATGATAAAGCTATAGAGAACTTTAAGGAAACTTCTCAAGCATGGATAAAGGGCGTGATCAAAACATGGCCTCTTTGGCTAAACCTAACAAGTAATACTTCAAAGAGAGATTCCAAAACAAAGTTTAAATAGAATAAAATAGACAGGGGTAACCATAAAACATATTTGAAACTACTGTATTGAACCATTAATTGAATAAAAAATCATATGGAGGTCTAAGGAGCAGCTAAGAATTTCTTAAACAAACCCAACAGAGGAAAACAAAAAGACATTAGAAACAGGAAGGACTAAGGTGCCTCAAAGAACATTTCTTAACCTATACTCTTCTGTTCTACTGCAGCATAGAAGGATGGAAACATAATGAAAACATGAGAAAACAATAACATAAGAGAGAATCAATTCACCAATAACCAAGCTCAGGGATCTTGCAAGCTATCCTCCTTCATCATCAATCAAAACAAGGAATTTAGAAACTCCACAAGACCAATTTCATCTTCAAACTCATAAAACCATGTATTGCTTCTCAAAGCTCATCAAATTCCAACCTTTACAATGGAATCCTCATGCTCTATTTATCTTAGCAAGTGAGGAGGTGGAAACCATAAGGTGCTTCTAGAAACCCTAATTCCATCATAAATGTCATTTATGTGCTTGAATACCATGCAAGGCCCAAGACACATAATATCTAAGATAATAAATGAAAAATGACATAACATAACTGCTGAATCAAATCTGGAGTGATTTTCCCAAGAAAACATTAAAAAATCATTTTGCCATTAATTTGCGTGTTTTTTTGACTTTTTGGCCAAAAACACACAACGTTGTCCATTTGTGCAGCACCACCTTAGGCATAAAATAGGTCCTGTTGCAACCAAGTTTTGGGGGTCTTCCCGATGTCGGATTTTGCTTGGTGATGGCTCGTTGTAAATCTCTCTGAGTCCTATTTATAGATATTCCTTTGGTTTTCTGATTGAGCACATGTAACCTGTTCAAAAATTCAAATCCCCAAGACTGCTATGAGTGCAGCGCCAGGCCTGAAAAGGAGGCAGAATGGTGAAAAATGAGGTGTTTTTTGACCTTTTGAGGGGTCAAAACTGCTCCAATTTCTCTGAAAGTTGGTGAGAATAGTATGCTAGCCATTAGGAATCCAAAAATGTAGATTTTTCCTTCTGAGGATTCCGAAGGGAAAAGCGTAGCACCAGTGGCGCTACGCTAATAGGCCTTCAAATTCGCAAAAAACAAAAACTTGCCAAAATTCCTTCAAAATTGGTGGAGGCCTTCTTCAAGGGGTTCGAGAGACCTATAGAGAAGCTTGGGCCATAAATCCAAGGTTTTATTGACCTTTTTCCTCTTTTAGTACCTATAGCTTGGCAAGGGTTTCCTTTAGTTTAGCCATTGCAAATTGATTTCTCCAGGCATAATGTTTGGTCATCTTTCTTTGTAGATCAAGGTCCTTATTTTCCTTTGTCTAGATCTGGAGCTGAGGTGGAGGCCATGTTCCCTTGCCTTTTTGAGGTAGAAAACACAAGTCTAGGCCCTCTTTGGTATGCTGATGAAAAAGGAGTGAGTTTGGTCTTATTGGTGTCTTTATCATGGCTCTAATCCTTGTTATTTTCATTAAACTTTTCATTTTCATCATTAGCATCATCATTCATCACATTATTTGTTTCATTACTACCCTCTTAGTCCTCAACATCATCACCACCCTCACCCTCTTCACTAATTTCTACACTGTCACTTTGGTCTTCATTTGGGCTGCTTGCCTCTTCACTGCTATGATCCTTATTTTTATCATCACCCTCACCACTTCCTTCACTGTCACTATGACTGTCATGATTACCTTCAGCCTTTTCTTCACTTTTCTCATCATCATGGTCACTGTGGGGGTCACTGTCTTCAATATTTTCATGATTGTCATGACTATCATGAATTTTCTCTTCTTCACTCATACTTTCCTCATTACCTTCTGCATTTTTTTCATCTGTTTCACTTGTATCCATGTTTTCCTTTGCTTCATCATGAGTGTCATTTCTTTGATTGCCTACCTGGTCATCTGAGCTACTGCCATGTTTGTCACCTTTGTCCATTTCCATGTCCCTTGCTTGTTCTTCATCATCTGCCTCTTCCTCATCTTCATTATCCTCTGTCTCCATGTAATCTTCCCTTTGTGGGCTCAACTCATTATCACCCTCAATCTCATTACAATTTGGCTCATTTTCATATTTACCCCTATCTTCATTTGAATCTTCATTTCCACTTCCTTCTTCATTTGATGCATCAAGAGAAGGGGAGGAAGGGAGGTTTGCTTGAGGAGGGGATAGAGGAGTAGAGGAAGGAGGATGAGATGAGGAAGGAAATTTTAGTTGATGATGTGGCTGAGGGTTTGAATTTGAAAGAGGGATAATTTGGAACATGAAGTGTAATTACCCTAATTAACTCTCCCTTAAATGACAATTAATATGTTCAAGGAGGCCAAAAACAGAGGTTTATTATGCATTAAAGACCTAGGTCTTGCAAAACTAGGGTTTAGTCATTCTATAGCCACCAAATGACTAAAAACACTTGAGAGGAGGGGAAAAACGGGCACCTACCAGCTTCACTTGCTTGCAGGTCTTTGGAGTCAAATTTGAGGGTGTCCTTGACCCTTTGGGGAAATTTGTTGCAAGTCTGGAGGAAATTCTGCATTAGTGCAGCGTTGAGCTATAAGTGCAATGCCACCCTCTATATGCACAGCACAGTGAAAAAATTCACTATGGATAACCCTATTGCACAGCACCAGGGTCTATGAGCATAGCGCCAACACTTGGCCAAAAACACACAGTGATGTCCATAAGCGCAACGCCACCTTTGGCAGAAAATAGGTCCTGTTGCAGCCAAGTTTTGGGGGCCTCCCCGATATCTGATTTGGGCTTGGAATAGCTCGTTGGAAAGAGTAACTTGTCTACTTTCCAAATAAACCATTTTTTCCCTGATTGGAGTTGATTTTCACTGTCAAAATTTGATTTTCCCAAGGCTGGTAAAAAAGTGTTGAATGATGGTGCAGAAATGCAGAGTGCTGGTGCAGACCACTTTTGGATGCATTCCTCAATTCCAAATTGATCTCATGATATCTCATTGGAAATATATTCACGTCTAGTTGTCATTGGACTCATCAAGAAAGTCATTTGGACACTCCAGCTATGAGAAAACCTAATTTTCCCAAAGTCACTCCAGGAGTACAGGAATTCTCCTGTGAAACCTGTATTTTTGACATTGATCCGAAACCATGATACCTGTGTAAAAAATAGGGGATTTTTTTCTTATTGGACCTATTATGGATAAAAGCCTCTCTCAAATTTTCCAAATTCATCTCTATTTGGTCAGAAACTGTTAGGTCCCTATATTACTAGTATAGTCCCTTATTGTTGTTAGTGTAACCCCCTTATTGTTATTATTGTACCCTTGTAACCCCCATTTTGTTATTATTTTACCCTTAAATTATTATTGTTAGGTTGGCTAGGATTACATTGTGGGCCACTAGGATTACATTATGGCCCCATGGACTCCTATATATAGAAAGGAGGTTTTGTAAATTGTATCATACAAGAATTGTTCATTCATGTAATGTATTGGAGGTTGCCCCAATGAAGTGGCTTATTTCTAAGGCATTGATATATCTTTTGTTATATTTTTGGAGCTGGTTACACAACATTTGGTATCAGAGCTTTGGATTCTAGGGTTTCGCTGCTCCAAACAGGTCATCGTGGCATTTTCGCTATAACGTTTTTTCTACGAAGTTTTAGAAGCTGAAATTTTTAGGGTGCGAAGCCAAAATCCTGAGGAAGATTTTCTAAATATTTCAGAGCTTGGTTCGCAACATTTTCGGAGATATGATCTATGGAATTTAGGTCTTTTTTCAAGATCCTAAACAGGTCATCGTGGCATTTGCGCTATAAATTTTGTTCTACGAAGGTTCCGAATCTAAAATTCGTATGGTGCGAAGCTGAAATCCTGAAGAAATTCTTCAAAAAATTTCAGAGCTTGGTTCACAATATTTTTGGAGATATGATCTGCGGAAGGTAGTGTTTTTTCAGGCTCCTGAATTTCATCTCAAAGAGGTGATCGTGGGAAAATTTCAATAACTCTCTCTCTGGGCATCAGATTGGAGTGCCGTAAAAAGTGGTCGCAAGTACATGGAATATAGTTTCTTGGCTATAAATTTTAGTGAAAAAGGACGAAACAGTGACACGTGGCAATTCATACAAGTTCTCTCTACTGAACCAGTCCATAATTAGGTCATTGTGGGAGATTGGACACAACTTTGTCTTGGAGAATCCGAATCAGGTCAGACCTATGGCATTCAAAAGATAATTTAGAGGGCTACGTCGGTACCAAAATTCAGATATTGAAGTGTTGCAATCACAGATATAATCCAATTTCAATATCGAGCTCCTCAAAAGCAAGAAAAAGGTGTGTATTTTTTTTCCGAATTGCATAAGTCTTGTTTGAAGAATCAATTTGAATTGATTCCAAGGGCATATTCTAGAATAGATATCAGTATTGGGCTCTAAAATATGCCCCGTAAAAATAATTCAACACCCATTAAGCCTTCAGAAGGCTCTACTATGACTCATGAAGATGAATAATTGCAACATGATCTATCAAAATTACAAGAGCAAGTGCAACAAATTTCACTCTCTCAAAGAGTAACAAAAAATGAAATGGAAGTTTTGAAGAAAGGCATGGAAGCAAATATGGACGGTTTAAAGATAGGCGTGGAAGCTAAGATGGATGGCGTGGAATCTAATATGAAAGGAATGGAAGCTAAGATGGATGGCATGGAAGCTAAGATGGATGACATGAAAGACAACATGGAAAACAACATGGAAAACATGAAGAATGATCTAAAAGCAGACATTGAAGTTTGAAAAAGTTGATATAAGAAATGTTTCCTAATGGTTAAAAGATAGTAGAAGAACCTCATGATGAGAACAAAATAAATGTTAATCGTGATTTCATAAACTCTAATGTTGGCGGGAAGAACCACCATATTCCAAAAATGGATATGAGAAAGTTTGATGGAAATGATCCTGTAACATGGATACTACAGATGGAGCAATATTTTGATCTCCATAATGTGCAAAACACACAAAAGGTACGCATTGCAACTTTACATTTAGAACAAAATACATTTGTATGGTATCGATGGCTTTGCTCCCGTAAAAAAATTGTCACTTGGTCGATTTTTACGGAGGAAATGATAGCACATTATGAGGATACGAAGAGAAACACCTTCTTTAGCCAATTGATAAATCTCAAACAAAAGGGTTTAGTGGGGCAGCACATTGAGGACTTCCAAAAATTGAATATAAGGGTAACTGATATTCCAGAGGAACACAGGGTTGATCTCTTCATAGGTGCTCTAAAGGATAACATCAAAAATGAAGTTCGTGTTTTGGAACCTGATTCATTGGAGAAGGCATTCGGGTTGGCAAGAAAAGTTGAATGTAAAATTATGGCGACAAGGAAGCCTACCACTCAATTCTATAAAGAAGGAAGTGTTGCTACGCCTAGATTTCCACAACCTACAAGGTTGACACCACAACAATTGGAAGAAAAAAGAGCAAAAGGGCTTTGCTACGGTTGTGATAGAAAATACACTAAAGGTCATAAGTGTGCTGAGAAGAAATTATTTTACATAGATTGTGAAGAGGAAGAAGAAAATGAACAAGAAGAGGATATACACCAGGAACCAGCCCTAGAAGAGGAAGAAATGAATTTGACCATATCGTGTAATGCACTGGCAGGAATTACCACTCCTCAAACTCTCAAGATAGAAGGACATATCAAGAAGAAAAGGGTAATAGTGTTGATTGATTCGGGTAGCACCCATAATTTTATTCATTATAAGGTAGCCAAGGAATTAAATTGTTTCCTATACCCAGCACCAGAATGTCAAGTGATGGTTGCAAATGGAGGAACTATAAATTTCTATGGAAAATGCCATAATATCAAGCTAACCATGGGGGAATATGTATTGACTAGTCCAATGCTTTCCATTCCTATGGGAGGTGCTAATGTTGTACTAGGAGTACAATGGTTACAATCTTTGGGGACATTAGCTTTTAATTTTCAAGAACTTTTCTTGAAATTTTTTTCAGAAGGAAAGGAAGTCGAATTACGGGGCATTGAAGGGAATCCGGGAAGGATAATAAGCTCTAATGTCATGACAAAGCTTCTAAAGAAAGAACAACAAGGCGTAATTGCACAATTATGCTCACTAGAAGTTCCGACGTCAAAATCATCTATTTCTGCAGATCTCCAACAAGTCTTGGACAATCATTCCAAGGTGTTTGAAACTCCCAAAGGAATCCCACCTATTCGTGATCATGATCATGCTATTCATTTGATTCCAGGAAGTGTTCCTCCAAACATCAGCCCTTATAGATATCCTTACTTCCAAAAGAGCGAAATTGAACGTATGATTGCAGAAATGTTAGAGGCGGGTATAATTCAACCTAGTCAAAGTTCTTTCTCTGCTCCTGTAGTATTGGTACACAAGAAGGATGGATCATGGCGAATGTGTCTGGATTATAGGGAGCTCAATAAGCTCACCATTAAATAAAAATTTCCCATTCCTGTGATTGATGAATTATTGGATGAATTACATGGAGCAATTTATTTTACCAAGTTGGATCTTCGTTCAGGATATCATCAAATTAGAATGAAGATTGAAGATATTCCAAAAACAGCATTTCGAACTCATGAGGTTCATTATGAATTTTTGGTCATGCCTTTTGGCCTTACCAATGCACCTTCTACATTTCAAGGGTTGATGAATTCCATTTTCAAACCCTTCCTAGAAAATTTGTGCTAGTATTTTTTGATGATATACTAATCTACAGCAGGTCTTGGAAGGATCATGTTGAACATGTTGACAGGGTGCTCAAACTATTGCAGGAGAAACAATTATATGCAAAACATCCAAATGTTTCTTTGGAGTACAAGAGGTGGAATATCTGGGTCATATTGTATCTCACGAGGGTGTTAAATTAGACCCTAACAAAATTAAAGCTATTAAGGAATGGAAAGTCCCCACAACCATAAAGCAGTTGCGAGGATTTCTCGGGTTAACAGGGTATTATCGCAAGTTTGTTAAGAATTATGGGAGAATAGCAGCACCTCTAACAACATTATTGAAGAAAGATGCATTTTCATGGACTCCTGAAGCAACTAAGGCCTTTGATCATCTTAAAGAGGCAATGTGCCTAGCACCGGTCTTAGCTACGCCAGACTTCACAAAAACCTTTATTGTGGAATGTGATGCCTCAGGAAATGGAATTGGTGTTGTTTTAATGCAAGAAGGAAGATCCATTTCTTTTGAAAGTCATCCAATCAAAGGAAAGTATTTACAGAAACCTATTTATGAGAAGGAAATGTTAGCAATACTGCATGCACTAAAGAAATGGAGAACTTACCTAATGGGAAGACACTTCAAGGTAAAAATTGATCATGATAGTCTTAACACTTTTTGGAACAAAGACTATCTTCAGAAGAGCAGCAAAAATGGGTCACAAAGATGTTGGGTTATGACTTTGAAATAATCTACAAAAAAGGAAAGCTTAATGTTGTTGCAGATGCACTCTCAAGAAAGAATGAAGAGGTGGAAGCATTGCTTTGTGCCATTTCTATTATCCAACCAGATTGGATAACTGAAACAAGAGATGAATGGAAGAAGGACAAAGATGTATGGACACTCATTCAAAAGTTGCAGCAAGATCCTAATACATCTGATACATTTAGTTGGAAAAATGATTCCTTATGGTACAAAGATCGCTTATATCTTTGTAAGAATTCCCAACTAAAACAAATGATTCTTTTGGAATTGCACACTTCTCCTTTAGGAGGACACTCAGGATTTTTAAAAACTTACCACAGGGTGAAGAAAGAATTTTTTTGGGATGGCCTTAAATCTGATATTCGAAAGTTTGTGGCGGAATGTTTGGTTTGCCAGCAGAATAAAATGGAAACAATTAAGACCCCAGGACTTCTACAACCTTTATCCATTCCAAGTCAACGTTGGGAGGAGATTTCAATGGATTTTATCACAGGTTTACCTAAGTCCGAAGGAAAAAGTGCCATCATGGTGGTAGTTGATAGACTTACCAAGTATGCACACTTGGAAGCCCAAGGGTCACTGTGAGATTGTGAGCGACAGAGATCCCATTTTTACTGGAAATTTTTGGACTGAGTTATTTTCTTGTTTGGGTACTCAATTAGCTCATAGCTCATCTTATCATCCTCAATCTGATGGTCAAACTGAGATAGTAAATAAATGTTTGGAAGGATATCTTCGTTGTTTTGTATCTGATAAACAAACACAATGGGTCAAGTGGTTACCTCTTGCTGGATGGTGGTATAACACTTCCTTCCATACTGCAGCAAAAATGACCCCATTTATGGCACTTTATGGATATCATCCACCATCCATCACATCATCTTTAAGGGAAAATTCTAAGGTTCAAGCAGTGGAAGATCACATCGAGCATCAGCAAGAAGTTCTCCAACTCTTAAAGGATAACCTGAATTTGGCACAAAATCGAATGAAACAACAGGCATATCAACATTGTAGCGAGAGAAGTTTTGATGTAGGAGATTGGGTATTTTTACGGCTACAACCATACAAACAAATGTCCCTCAAGCAAGCTAAGAAGGATAATAAATTATCGCCAAAGTACGATGGTCCTTACAAGGTGTTGCAAAATATTGGTACTATGGCATACAAATTGGAGCTTCCTGCTTCTTCGCGAGTACATCCAGTTTTCCATGTTTCATGCTTAAAGAAGGTTATAGGTGAAAATCTTCCAGCTCAAACAATATTGCTAGAACTTGATGAGGAAGGAAAAATCATATTGGAACCTGAAGCGGTCACGGAAACAAAAACTCGACAACTACGAAATCGATCAATTTCAGAGTATCTCATCAAGTGGAAGAACTTACCCACTGAAGATTCTACATGGGAGGATGAGAATTTTATACAGAAGCACCCAGAGCTACTCAAGCGTTGAGGACAACACTTTTTTGAAGGAGAGGGGCATGTTAGGTCCCTTTATTACTAGTATAGTCCCTTATTGTTGTTAGTGTAACTCCCTTATTGTTATTATTGTACCCTTGTAACCCCCATTTTGTTATTATTGTGCCCTTAAATTATTATTGTTAGGTCGGCTAGGATTACATTGTGGCCCACTAGGATTACATCATGGCCCCATGGACTCCTATATATAGAAAGGAGGTTTTGTAAATTGTATCATCCAAGAATTGTTCATTTATGTAATGTATTGGAGGTTTCCCCCTCGAAGTGGCTTATTTCTAAGGTGTTGATATCTCTTTTCTTCTATTTTTGGAGCTGGTTACACAACAGAAACATATTTTTAAACAAAACTAGCCCTAGGTGTGGCAAATGACTTGGCCCTTGGAATGAATTCTTGGAAAATGATGGAGGCATGATGTTTATGAGTTGGTATGAACTTATGTTTGCTGACATGGCCTATAATATGTATAATTTTCTCCTATGCCTCCTTTCCATAGCAAACCCTAGATTAGTTGGAAGGGGAAATTAGGGTTTGGTGTAGGCAAAACAAGGGATTTAGGACTGCCTTGTAGAGGGAGGGGAATGAAGGGGTTAGGGGTGCTCTAAATTCTTGGGAAAATTTTGGGGAATAGGGATGGATGTTATAGAGTAGGGGAAAGTGTAATTTGAAGGATTGAGTGAGGGGAAGGGGTCCAAAAGGGAAAAACACAGGCCTAGTCTCGAAAAAGTATCAAATTATAGCAATATGCTAGGTTTTGTAGAGAAATGATGATTTTGAGGGATAGGAGTGATGGGAAGTGTTTATGAAGGTATATTAAGGATAGGAAGAGGTGTAAGAGCATCAATATACAAGCCTTGTTGATGATTTAACCATGGAAGTCATGAAACCAAGAAAAAATTCCCTCAAAAACCTTAGATGGACAATGGATTCATAGGCAAGGGATAAACAGAGTAATGAGATTATGGGTAGGAAAAAGGATGGAAATGAGAGGCACAATCCATTTGGAGTCTGTAAGAGTTACAATGTGATCATTAAATGGCAAAATGTTAGGATAGTAAAAAAATTTCTCTAAGGATAATGAAGGCAGTGAGATTTTTAAAAATCACAATGTTCATGGAATTTTGTTTTTAGAAAACTAGAACCAATAATTAGTCATCTACGGATATTGAAAATTACTAATGACTTACATGTGCCTCATGTTGTGGTGATGATATTTGTTCTTCTGATGTAGGCTTGGCCCCTTACACAATTTTTGGAGCAAACAAAATCCTCCTACCTCTCTGATATGTTTGGTTTACCTCAGCCCTAGGTGTCCTCTTGAATGAAATTCTGCTAGATGATCCAATCTCCCTTTGTTTGGATGGTGATAATGTTGTTTCTGATGATGTACCTTGGCTAGTAGGCTGACTAGCAGGGGGGAAAAGACATTGGACTGAATGAATGCCTTCCAATTGATGTTCATCTGTGCAAGCTAGTGCAAGATAATGATTTTGATGAGGGCATTGTGAAAAAAGTTGGCTTTATGATCAATCTCTCTTTATGTTGCACTTTCTTTTCCATTTTAGCCAAGCTCTTGTAGAGGTAGTAGGATAGGTTGAGAGGTTTTACCCCTCTCAAGTGCATGAGAAATCTGACATGATACTTGTGCAATCTAGAAAATCTACCCTCACATGTAAAATACTTCATAATTTCCCTCATCAATGGAGCAAACTTTTCAAGCAGCTGACCAAAATAAATTTTTTTTTAATGGCATCTTTGTAGTGACCTTTGATGAAGGGTGTATAATTATGCACATCCAAATCTATGCTCTTCAACCATTTTTCACCATTTTTTGGTATCCTTGTAGCTGTAGCTATGGCCTCGGTTGAAATTTTGAAGCTCACCCCTGCAATTGTGACCTTATCTCTCCTAAGGTTAGTGGCAAGCAAACTTGTCAACTTGGCATGATATTTGACTTGTTGAATTTTCTCACAAAACCCTAAACATCCTACATTCTAGAAACATTGCTTGGCTAGTGAAGAGTACATCAACTCATGAGTGTTAGGTGGATCAAACCTTGATATTGACCTCATTTTTTGTAATATTTCCTTTCTCCCTCCATGTTGACAGTTTCCAAGGAAAAACCCTAGTGGGGAAAAACAGGGGAAGTAGGTGAGGGGATAGGATGAAGGGATTAGGGAGGGGATATGAGATTAGGAAAATTTATGGAAGTAGATAGGGGTTTTAGGGAGTGTAGGGAAGTGGAAATGGATGAATGAGTGTAGTAATTAGCCTAGGGAAATTATACACAGTCCTATCCCTAAAATCTTCCAAAACGCATCGTAGAGCTAGGGTTTGGATGTAGGGGTTTTGGAAATGAGAGTGAGGGTGTGTGAGGACAAATTTGGCCCTCAAAATATAAGTCTAAAAAAAAATTACTACCCTTGCAATACCTTTAAAAATTAAAGACCGAAATCCTATGCCCAATGTCTTTAAGGGAGAACATAGTCTAGCTGCATGCATTAAAAAAAAAAATTGGCAAGTGATAAAGATTTTATCCACCTTTTAATCATTCCACTTTAATCACCCACAATATCTATTCCATGAAATTTACAATCCCTAAATATTTAGATAGCCATTTGACCACTTCATTTCCTGGCCCATTTTTTTCTAAATAATAAAGACATTTATATTATGAACTTACACCAATATTTATGGACCTAGTATTTTCAAGGGACTAGTCAACCCTCTTGATTTGTAATAATAACAATTATTTTGAAAATCAACATGGGAGTTTCAACAACTTGAGAGAAATCTTTAATTTGATAAAAGGTAGCTACAAGAGTAGCATGAACCACCAACTGGGTGTATCAACAAATAACATATTAGGTGTATCGACATATTTAAAATATCTAAGAGTAACATCACTTATTAAAAATTCAACATAAAATTATTTTTGGTTGATCAGGATTTCCCAAGGCCAAGGATTCTCCTACATCATATAGCACCTTTATTTCTTCCCATCTCCTACCCCCATCCCATCCTTATTACCTTTTATGGTCACAAAGAGTGACTACTCACCCTTTGCTTTATCTTTTTGAGGGAAATATACTCATTAACAAATGATGTTTTCAAAGTGCCATATGAAGATAATAAAAATAACATTCCTTTTCCATGAATTAGAGTTCATGCTTTCCATCCTTTAATAGAATCCAAAACCAAAATTTTCCCCTTCAATACTTTTATTAAAAATTTAGGGACTTTTAATGGAGAATACCATGTTATCTTTAGGGACCTCTAAGGTAGAGTTCCATATTACCTTATTCCCCAAGTCCAACTTAACATTTACTTTTTCAATAATAATACTATTAAACTGATCTAAAGAATTATTAGGTTGTAGATTATATTTGTATCCAAGGCCTAAGTAACACCCTTTACTTACACAATATCTTATAATGAGAATTGGTCCTCCTTAACTTATGGAGAAATTATACCCCCCACATTTTTTCCAAATCATTCTTTAAATATTAGTTACACCCTCTCAAACAACAAAATTTTGAATTGTAACTACCTAATAATTGACAGACAATCTCTACCCATGACCTTTTTGTTGTCCTTCAAACCCTCATCTTTCTTCTTCCAAATTTTCATGTAGGAGTATAATTATAATTTATTTATTTTCCCATAAACATGGCATCAAGCACATATAAATGGAATTTGTTTAGAATCCAAGATACGAGAATAGATTATCTCTCCCACAACGATTTCCATATTATCTAGGAACCCATTAATGAGGTCCATTTCCATGAAGAATCCTACTGATTATCCAATGGAAGCTTACATGAAAAACCAAGTCCACATCCAATGTTTTCCCTTACTAATTCCCAAATTTCTTGAATGCTTTATCAATTTGAAACTCCAAAGGGAATCTATAAAATTTGACCCAAACAGGGAAACATTTTTACCTTTCCTATTGTGGATCAAAACATATAAGCTAGGTATTCAAGGTTAAAAATATTGAACTTAAATGCCATCTAGCCTCCATAATATTCAGAGAATCCGTATTGATCATAAACAAAAGCCATAGCCATCCTCTTATTTGAATAGTGAAAATAAGGCCATTTGTTATTATATAAAACCAAACCTTTTGAATCTACTCATTCAAATTCTATTCATAAATGTAAATGAAGTGTGTTTCAATTATCTCCTAATTTCTTAGCAGATAAATGAGAAACAATGCATTTAATTATTAATGTTTTTTTTGTATGGAACTTGTGATTTTCCATGCACGACATTTTATTTAATCCAATATGTTGTGTTAATGAGGTTGTATTATTATAAAGGAGTGTTGCAGATCACGATATTAATATTATTTTACTAGTCACTTCGAAAAGAAAACCATACTTGCAGTAAATTTAAGGTCACGCTTTCAGAATTTAAATACCATAATTCTACCTATTTGGCTTAGGAAACTTAATTTTATAACCCCCAGAATAGGTAAAATTAGTAATATACTTTTTCAGGAAGGAAATGGCACACCTATACCTAGTGAGCTTTGGAAGCTTAATGTTGCAACCCCCAACATATGTAGAACAAACCAAAGAGGTATAAATAAATCACATAGGAAGTAAAGTGGTGAATTTATCAAGGTTTATGATGATATTGATCCCTGAAATAGATATGCATATGAAATTATAACAAATATTAATGCACAAAATCCAATCCAACAAGACGTATTAAATATAACACTATGAAATCTGAATTAAAAAAAAAGAAGAAGTAAAGAATAGCCTTTAGGAATAGAGTAAGTTATGTATCATATAAATGAGTTGCAACAAAATTAAGAAATAGAGTAATGACTAAACGAATAGAAATATAAATGAAAATGAAAGCTACTCTATATAGTTACAAATATTTCCTGACTAAGGAGGATGACCTACATCCTTCGACGAGGCGCTTGTTATGAAAGTAGTAGAGCACCTAAATTATCAGCACACCATATGCATAGATCAAAATGGAAATGTAACAGAATTACAATCTTTGTATTAGCATAAATTTAGAATAAAATTTCAATTAATCATCCCCCCATCTCGAGTAGGGCGGGTTGTTTTTATACATAATTCTTTAGTCTTAATTTAATAAAGGGAAGGAGTCGTAGCAATGAGAATATTTAGATTATTAGGATGTTCCTTCTCAACTAAAATCATTTAACCAAAAAGTAGAAAAACCCATAAAAATTCTAACTCATTTAGACCTTGTGATAGGGGGTAGTTGGGTCAATATTTTGTTACAGTCAACCTTTCTGTTAGTGTGAATTCTAATCACAAGCGTACGGAAAAATCTCACTTTAGTTGTGCATAAAAAACAACCCTAACATCAAAGATGGCTGCCAATTTCCTTAGATATGCAGTTAGTTGACCAAGATAAATGCCACAAAATCTAGATCTATGCAGTTAAATGCATTAAACAACAAATAAAAGAAAGATTTGCTCGATGCATCCAATAGACAAGAAAAGAATATTTTTAAAGAATTTTGTATTTATGACAGCTGGGAAGGGAACATAGAAAGATGTTACCAGTCCCCCTCAATGGGACGGTTTCTTATATGTTCTCAGCGCTTCAGATCTAAGATCTCTCTCTCTCTTGATGGTGTAGAAAATCCAGACAAAAATGGATCTCAAAGGGATCTCACAAGCAAAAAGGTAGCAAAATATGACAATGATGGAGGATCAAAGTTAGACCAAAAGTATAGGTCTAGAGAAATCTTTAGGCAACAAAAGGTAGTGAATGAATGGAAAAACCCTTCTATTTGTAACAAAATATTGAGTTAGTCTAGATATTGGTGCATAATTAAAATATTATTAACCAAATCTAGATCAAACTTTTATGGAATATTTATTATTTTTGTTGGAGGGAAAAAAAATTTGAATTTGATCAAATCCTTTTATTTGTAAATAATAAATAAATAAATTATTTATTTATTATTTTAAGAATGTGGTTGAGTAATAATTAAATAAATAGTGATTTATTCAATTATTTATAAATGATTTAGTCAAATTTAACAAGGAATATTATTTAAATAATGTTTACATAATTATTCCTAGAAAATAATAAGATAAATAGTGATTTATCTAATTAATTTCCTTGTTTTGGGTTAAATATGACCAGGAATATTAATTAAATTGTTGTTTAATTAATTATCCCTTGAGGAAAATCAAACAAATAGGGATTTATTCAATATTTCCTCATGGTGTTTCTTGTTTAGACCATAAACAACTTAATAAATTATGGATTACTAAGTTATTTTTCATAGTGAGAGCAATTTTACTTAGGGTAAAATTGGTCTTACATGGTGTACTTTGGTCCATCTAATAGTAACAGGTTAGATGACCAAAAATTGGTGTAACAGATTTCCCCTCAGCGTGTGAGTGTTAGGAGCTAATCGTATGACCAAAGTACGTTGTAAGAACTCAATCACTAGACACCGAAGGGGGAGTCAGAGAGAGAAATATAAGGTAGACTAAAGCGCTAGAGGACAAGAACCTGAGGAGGCGAGACTTACAAGTGTGACAAGTCTCTTTTATGAGTGAGTTCTTGTTTTACATGAGGTGGGGGAGGCATACCTATGCCTACCAAGGTAAAAAATTACAAATAATAATGTGTCCAGTAAACAAGGGACCAAACTATATAGTACATGTTGGCATAAACATGAGCCAGATAAATACATGATAATGGATCCCACATATATATTATTCCTGGGACAACAACCAGGACTTATACAATCATATCTGAGTACATGATATATAAGTACAACCAAAGAGGCCCTGTAAAATAGGAAAGGGATCTGAAAATCTTAATGATACATGCAAACTAAAGAGGCGCTACAAGCGGCTGAGGCTGGAACCATCAAATCTGTGGAGTAACATCCAAGGTTGTAGTAGAGAGGTTATCAGGGCATTTTGGGGGCTACTTGAAGGGCCACCCCCTCATGACGTCTGAAACATCTCATACACACCAGGGAATCAATGGTACGATTTGCTGAATCACTAAACCACCAAGTATACTGATCTCGATCATGCTGTAAGGAGATGGAGTTGAGAAACAATCAAGTCAAAGGGAAATCAAGAGTCCCTTTGCCTAATCCGAGGCATCGAACAAGAGTGGAAGCTGGAACCAAGGTACACTGCCCTCTAGACCTGTCTTCTAGAATGAATAAGCTGATGTCGACAGAAGGAGTTCTGCCATAAGTGAGGCAATAAGGGACCCCCAAATAAGGCATGAGAGATAATAGTAGAGCGACCGATAAACTAACACCAGGGATAATGGTGGAATGGGGGGTACTGAGTAGCGGGCTGACGACTTCCCTTTTTAGAGCATAAAGGGCATGGATGACCTGGTAGCACTAACACAATACCGGAGGGGATAAGGGACAGTATGATTGAAGACCAAAATGTGCAATTGTTGTGTAACCAGCTCCAAAAATAGAAGAAAAGAGATATCAATGCCTTAGAAATAAGCCACTTCGAGGGGGAAACCTCCAATACATTACATAAATGAACAAATCTTGGATGATCCAATTTACAAAACCTCCTTTCTATATATAGGAGTCCATGGGGCCATAATGTAATCCTAGTGGGCCACAATGTAATCCTAGCCGACCTAACAATAATAATTTAAGGGCACAATAATAATAAAATGGGGGTCACAAGGGTACAATAATAACAATAAGGGGGTTACACTAACAACAATAAGGGACTATACTAGTAATATAGGGACCTAACATGCCCCTCTCCTTCAAAAAATTGTTGTCCTCAACACTTGAGTAGCTCTGGGTGCTTCTGTATAAAATTCTCATCCTCCCATGTAGAATCTTCAGTGGGTAAGTTCTTCCACTTGATGAGATACTCTGAAATTGATCGATTCCGTAGTTTTCGATTTCTTGTTTCCGTGACCGCTTCAGGTTCCAATATGATTTTTCCTTCCTCATCAAGTTCTGGTAATATTGTTTGAACTGGAATATTTTCACCGATAACCCTCTTTAAGCATGAAACATGGAAAATTGGATGTACTCGCGAAGAATCGGGAAGCTCCAATTTGTATGCCATAGTACCAATCTTTTGCAACACCTTGTAAGGACCATAGTACTTTGGCGATAATTTATTATCCTTCTTTGCTTGCTTGAGGGACATTTGTTTGTATGGTTGTAGCCGTCAAAATACCCAATCTCCTACATCAAAACTTCTCTCGCTACGATGTTGATCTGCCTGTTGTTTCATTCGATTTTGTGCCAAATTCAGGTTATCCTTTAAGAGTTGTAGAACTTCTTGCTGATGCTCGATGTGATCTTCCACCGCTTGAACCTTCGAATTTTCCCTTAAAGATGATGTGATGGATGGTGGATGATATCCATAAAGTGCCATAAATGGGGTCATTTTTGCTGCAGTATGGAAGGAAGTGTTATACCACCATTCAGTGAGAGGTAACCACTCGACCCATTGTGTTTGTTTATCAGATACAAAACAATGAAGATATCCTTCCAAAAATTTATTTACTATCTCAGTTTGACCATCAGATTGAGGATGATAAGATGAGATATGAGCTAATTGAGTACCCAAACAAGAAAATAACTCCGTCCAAAAATTTCCAGTAAAAATGGGATCTCTTTCACTCACAATAACCCTTGGGCTTCCATGTAGCCTTTGAATTCTATCCATAAATGTAGTAGCAATTGTACTTGCTTTAAATGGATGAGATAATGCACAAAAGTGTGCATACTTAGTAAGTCTATCAACTACCACCATGATGACACTCTTTCCTTCGGACTTAGGTAAACCTGTGAGAAAATCCATTGAAATATCCTCCCAACGTTGACTTGGAATGGATAAAGGTTGTAGAAGTCCCGAGGTCTTAATTGTTTCCACTTTATTCTGCTGGCAAACCAGACATTCCGCCACAAACTTTTGAATATCATATTTAAGGCCATCCCAAAAAAAATCTTTCTTCACCTTGTGGTAAGTTCTTAAAAATCCTGAGTGTCCTCCTAAAGGAGAAGTGTGCAATTCCAAAAGAATATTTTGTTTTAGTTGGGAATTATTAAAAAGATATAAGAGATCTTTGTACCATAAGGAATCATTTTTCCAAATAAATGTATCAGATGTACTAGGATCTTGCTGCAACTTTTGAATGAGTGTCCATACATCTTTTTCCTTCTTCCATTCATCTCTTGCTTCAGTTATCCAATCTGGTTGGATAATAGAAATGGCACAAAGCAATGCTTCCACCTCTTCATTCTTTCTTGAGAGGGCATCTGCAACAACATTAAGCTTTCCTTTTTTGTAGATTATTTCAAAGTCATAACCCAACATCTTTGTGACCCATTTTTGCTGCTCTTCTGAAGATAGTCTTTGTTCCAAAAAAGTGTTTAAGACTATCATGATCAGTTTTTACCTTGAAGTGTCTTCCCATTAGGTAAGTTCGCCATTTCTTTAGTGCATGCAGTATTGCTAACATTTCCTTCTCATAAATAGGTTTCTGTAAATACTTTCCTTTGATTGGATGACTTTCAAAAGCAATGGGTCTTCCTTCCTACATTAAAACCGCACTAATTCCATTTCCTGAGGAATCACATTCCACAATAAAGGTTTTCGTGAAGTCTGGCGTAGCTAAGACCGGTGCTAGGCACATTGCCTCTTTAAGACGTTCAAAGGCCTTAGTTGCTTCAGGAGTCCATGAAAATGCATCTTTCTTCAATAATGTTATTAGAGGTGCTGCTATTCTCCCATAATTCTTAACAAACTTGCGATAATACCCTGTTAACCCGAGAAATCCTCGCAACTGCTTTATGGTTGTTGGGACTTTCCATTCCTTAATGGCTTTAATTTTGTTAGGGTCTACCTTAACACCCTCGTGAGATACAATATGACCCAGATATTCCACCTCTTGTACTCCAAAGAAACATTTGGATGTTTTTGCATATAATTGTTTCTCCCGCAATAGTTTGAGCACCCTGTCAACATGTTCAACATGATCCTTCCAAGACCTGCTATAGATTAGTATATCATCAAAAAATACTAGCACAAATTTTCTAAGGAAGGGTTTGAAAATGGAATTCATCAACCCTTGAAAAGTAGAAGGTGCATTGGTAAGGCCAAAAGGCATGACCAAAAATTCATAATGACCCTCATGAGTTCGAAATGCTATTTTTGGAATATCTTCAGTCTTCATTCTAATTTGATAATATCCTGAACGAAGATCCAACTTGGTAAAATAAATTTCTCCATGTAATTCATCCAAGAATTCATCAATCACAGGAATGAGAAATTTGTCTTTAATGGTGAGTTTATTGAGCTCCCTATAATCCGGACACATTCGCCATGATCCATCCTTCTTGTGTACCAATACTACAGGAGCAGAGAAAGAACTTTGACTAGGTTGAATTATACCCGCCTCTAACATTTCTGCAATCATACGTTCAATTTCGCTCTTTTGGAAGTAAGGATATCTATAAGGCTTGATGTTTGGAGGAACACTTCTTGGAATAAAATGAATAGCATGATCATGATCATGAATAGGTGGGAGTCCTTTGGGAGTTTCAAACACCTTGGAATTATTGTCCAAGACTTGTTGGAGATCTGCAGAAATAGATGATTTAGATGTCGGAACTTCTAGTGAGCATAATTGTGCAATTACGCCTTGTTGTTCTTTCTTTAGAAGCTTTGTCATGACATTAGAGCTTATTATCCTTCCCGACTTCCCTTCAATGCCCCGTAATTCGACTTCCTTTCCTTCTGAAATTTTTTTTCAAGAAAAGTTCTTGAAAATTAAAAGCTACCATCCCCAAAGATTGTAACCATTGTACTCCTAGTACAACATCAGCACCTCCCATAGGAATGGAAAGCATTGGACTAGTCAATACATATTCCCCCATGGTTAGCTTGATATTAAGGCATTTTCCAGAGCAATTTATAGTTCCTCCATTTGCAACCATCACTTGACATTCTGGTGTTGGGTATAGGAAACAATTTAATTCCTTGGCTACCTTACAATGAATAAAATTATGGGTGCTACCCGAATCAATCAACACTATTACCTTTTTCTTCTTGATATGTCCTTCTATCTTGAGAGTTTGAGGAGTGGTAATTCCTGCCAATGCATTACACGATATGGTCGGACTCATTTCTTCCTCTTCTAGGGTTGTTTCCTGGTGTATATCCTCTTCTTGTTCATTTTCTTCTTCCTCTTCACAATCTATGTAAAATAATTTCTTCTCAGCACACTTATGACCTTTAGTGTATTTGCTATCACAACTGTAGCAAAGCCCTTTTGCTCTTTTTTCTTCCAATTGTTGTGGTGTCAACCTTGTAGGTTGTGGAAATCTAAACGTAGCAACACTTCCTTCTTTATAGAATTGAGTGGTAGGCTTCCTTGTCGCCATTATTTTACATTCAACTTTTCTTGCCAAACTGAATGCCTTCTCCAATGAATCCAGTTCCAAAACATGAACTTCATGTTGGATGTTATCCTTTAAAGTGCCTATGAAGAGATCGATCCTGTGTTCCTCTGGAATATCAGTTACCCTTATACTCAATTTTTGGAAGTCCTCAATGTGCTGCCCCACTAAACCCTTTTGTTTGAGATTTATCAATTGGCTAAAGAAGGTGTTTCTCTTCGTATCCTCATAATGTGCTATCATTTCCTCCGTAAAAATTGACCAAGTGACCATTTTTTTACGGGAGCAAAGCCATCGATACCATACAAATGTATTTTGTTCTAAATGTAAAGTTGCAATGCGTACCTTTTGTGTGTTTTGCACGTTATGGAGATCAAAATATTGCTCCATCTGTAGTATCCATGTTACAGGATCCTTTCCATCAATATTCCTCATATCCATTTTTGGAATATGGTGGTTCTTCCTGCCAACATTAGAGTTTATGAAATCACGATTAACATTTAGTTTTTTCTCATCATGAGGTTCTTCTACTATCTTTTCACCATTAGGAAACATTTCTTGTATCAACTTTGTCAAACCTTCGATGTTTGTTTTTAGATCATTCTTCATGTTTTCCATCTTAGCTTCCATGCCAGCTTCCATGCCATCCATCTTTGCTTCCACACCTTTCTTCAAAACTTCCATTTCATTTTTTGTTGCTCTTTGCGAGAGTGAAATTTTTTGCACTTGCTCTTGCAATTTTGATAGATCATGTTGCAATTCTTCATCTTCATGAGTCATAGTAGAGCCTTATGAAGGCTTAATGGGTGTTGAATTATTTTTAAGGGTCATATTTTAGAACCCAATAATGATATCTATTCTACAATATGCCCTTGGAATCAATTAAAATTGATTCTTCAAATAAGACTTATGCAATTCGAAAAAAAATACACACCTTTTTCTTGCTTTTGAAGAGCTCGATACTGAAATTGGATTATCTCTGTGATTGCAGCACTTAAATATATAAATTTTGGCACTGATATAGCCCTCTGAATTATCTTTTGAATGCCACAGGTCTGACCTAATTTGGATTCTCCAAGACAAATTTGTGTCCAATCTCCCACAATGACCTAATTATGGACTGGTTCAGTAGAGAAAACTTGTACGACTTGCCACGTATCACTGTTTCATCCTTTGTCTCTGAAATTGATAGAAAAGAAACTACAGTCTGTGTAATTTCAATCACTTTTTACGGCACTCCAATCTGATGCCCAGAGAGAGAGTTATTTAACTTTTCCCACGATCACCTCTTTGAGATGCAATTCAGGAGCCTGAAAAAGCACTACCTTCCACATATCATATCTCCAAAAATATTGCGAAAAAAGCTCTGAATTTTTTTTATGAATTTCCTCAGGATTTCAGTTTCACACCATACGAATTTCAGATTCTGAACCTTCGTAGAAAAAACTTTATAGCGAAAATTCCACGATGACCTTTTTAGGAGCCTGAAAAAAGACCTAACTTCCACAGATCATATCTCTAAAAATGTTGCGAACAAAGCTCTGAAATGTTTAGCCAATATTCCTCAGGATTTCGGCTTCGTACCCCAGAAATTTCAGCTTCTGAAACATCGTAGAAAAAACGTTTTAGCGAAAATTCCACGATGACCTGTTTGGAGCAGCAAAACCATAGAATCCAAAGCTCTGATACCAAATGTTGTGTAACCAGCTCCAAAAATAGAAGAAAAGAGATATCAACGCCTTAGAAATAAGCCACTTCGAGGGGGAAACCTCCAATACATTACATAAATGAACAAATCTTGGATGATCCAATTTACAAAACCTCCTTTCTATATATAGGAGTCCATGGGGCCATAATGTAATCCTAGTGGGCCACAATGTAATCCTAGCCGACCTAACAATAATAATTTAAGGGCAAAATAATAATAAAATGGGGGTTACAAGGGTACAATAATAACAATAAGGGGGTTACACTAACAACAATAAGGGACTATACTAGTAATATAGGGACCTAACAGCGACACAAAAGAGGAACAAAGAAATGAAGAATGGAGTACAATAGCGAGATACAAAAGGACTTGGGATAGACTTCATTGATGCAATGATGACTCAACTCAGATGCTCTAAACAAGGGCAACTTGATGATGCTTCCACACAGAACAGGCCTGATGGGGAACATAGAAACATGAGTACAAGATGGTTACTCACGACGAAAATCGACACGAGCATGGACAAGTATGAAGGCAAATTGGTGCCCCAAGTACAAGTGTTGCAAGTGAAGAAACTCAATTTTGAGGAGTGGTGAAGTGACCCTTCTTGGAAAAAATGTGTCCAGGTGAAGTATCAAATCACAAAAAACTAAAGGATACCCATTGGAGAGCTCAACGAGAGCTTTCCAATGGTGTTGACTATTTGTCAAACTAAGATATGGTTTGGTCGCAACTGGCGAAAGAAAAACCTAGGGTTTCTCTTTTAATAGGGAATTTTCTCTCTAATTTGATTCATTTGCAAGTGTATTTGTGGTGAATGTAGAGAGGAGAAAAAGGCCCTAAATCTTGCGGCAATCATAGTGGACAAACCGATCGTTGGAATCGAGATCCATCAGTTGCAGGTAAGCGACCTAACCCTACTCTTTTAATTCAGGGGATTAAAGTTCCAGATTAGGCACCTAGAGCCTAGGAACAGGCCAGGTCACACTTTTTGGAGTCTGTTCTGCGACCTGGGTAGCAGGTACTCGGCAAAAAACTGCGACCTGTCCCAGGAAATCACCTGAAAAGTGCCAATTGTAAGAGAAAGGGGTTTTCAGTGTTGTTTTTGGATGAGATCTGGGATTTTTATGGTTGAGGGGCATAGGTTCCCCCAAGCATGTTATGGTCATGCCAAAATGTATTTAGAAAAGGGGAATCTAAACACATTTTTATGATGTGGTGCCCCATTTGTTTTCGTTATGATTATGTAGTTCGAGAAAGGGAATGGAAGATTACCAATATCTTTTGGTACTGCATATATGAAGAAAATGGACTAAGTTTATGGGTTGGAATACATGGTGTCACTATCCCAAAGAGTGGATTTGGAGTTAATGAACTGGTGCTCTCGTAGAAAACCCACAAGTAGGTCAAAAACAATGTCTAGAGGACCAGGTTGCTGATGTAAGAGGAAGGAATGATAAGGGAGATCATCGCTAGAGTGATTGGAAGTGATATTGGACTCTAGATGTTCTTTGAAATGGGGATGAATGATGGTACTAGAGTCAACATGACCAGATGCACTATCAGGGTTGTTGAGAATTGCTTCTCCTGGACTCTTAAATATGGGTGCCCCCTTACCAAAACATTGTGTGTCAATGTAATGACCACAAGGTGTATGTGGTTCGAATGTATGGTTTCGATGTAAGGGGTGGTGATTTCTTCCATAATGTCATCATCGTAATAGAAGATGAGGTAAATGGTGGAAGAAAAACCACCTGATGCGGCGAAGCTACCTGACTCATCATCATGAGAAGAAAGGTTCACATGTGCATCGTCACAAAGGGTAACAAAAGAAAAATTAGATAAGGGATCCACTGATGTTGAGCCCAGGGTGATTGTTGAAGGGAGGTCAAGCGAAACAGAAGGGGAAGTCCCAGAGGGACCTTCCACCATGGATCTCATAGATGATGACAGGTAGAGGATAGTGGTCAAAGACTCCATCATCTCGACATCAGGAGGGGAAATGTCAATGGGATTAGAGGTATCCTCAGGTTGTCCTAAAGCATACTACACAAGTATGGGAGAGGCGGATTGGTTCTGTTCAGTCTCGTTCTCCCGAACTACCTCCAAAGAGGTGCGGTAATGCTTGAGGCAGGGAAAAATATGGGTATAATGGCCATGGAGATCACACAAAGAACATGGGTGGTTGGTGTGAACAGTCTTGGGTTTCTTGGCTAGATTTGAGGAAGAAACAAAGGCTTTAGGGACCTTAGACTCAGGAAACGCGACATTAACCATGGTCTTGATGTGAGGCAATTCAGGATAATGATGGGTGGAATGACCGACAACATCACACAAAGCACACGGAGGGGAACACTTTGGAGGCTGAGGAGGAGCAGTGGTTGTTTGGGAAACTTTGTCCTTAGGTGCCTTCTTGCAAGATTTTCCCCCCTCGCCTAAAGCTTTTGCAACAGGAGTAGGTTCCTGTTGAGGTGGTTGAGGCACAGAAGCAAAGGCAGGGGTCATGGCGACCGGTTGGACCGGGGTCAAAGTAGTATAAGGTTTGGGCTGACCAAGCAGGATAGGCGCTGGGGATCGATGTACTAGACTGGGATCCCCAGGGTCATGTTAGTAAGATATAAGGTAGCCATAACATGTACCAAAAATACTCAAGGAAGGGGAGCTAGAAACGGTATCTGACCAGAGGGGTAATGGCCAGGCTGGACATCTCTGAGATGGTTAAGGCCAGGAGGAACCATTCTAGGAGGGTTTATAGGCTCATGGATACCAGCTGCAGATGAGGGGCCTTGAGGAGGGGGTCCTAAAGGCTAAATCGAGGTGCTAGGAGTAGGTTGAGGAGGGCGAGGTTGCTGACTAGTCAAACCATATTGTTTTAGGTCGGACTGAGACGATTGGATCATGCAAACGTTCGACGATCTGGGATCAGAGATAGGAGAAGAACCAGGGAAAGAACCAAGCAGAGAGGAATCTTTGTAGACTCCAGGTGAGACACTGGTCGAAGGTTTGATTATCTGTTTATTGGCCACCGAAGAGATGATGGACTCAGGGGAGGTCTAAGACTTCAGTTCACAATATGTCAACTGGTCGATGGTGACAATCTTTCCATTATGAGGAAAGCACATCTTATGGTGGACCGCAGATGGGACAGAAGAAATCGCATAAGTGTAGCTACAACCTAATAGAATTTTGTAGTCTAAGGGAGCATCAATGACTTCTACGTCAACCTAAACAGTCTTTCTCGCAAGAGTAATAGGAAAATTGTAGAACATTCCAAGGGGTTGGGAAGAATGGCCATCGCATGCTCAGAGGGTGATAGTGGAAGGGGCCAACTCAGGAGATCCGAGTTGCTTCCAAACCAAAGTGGACATCACATAGGTGGATTTGGAAGGCGACAGAAGCAGGAAGGGGGGGATGTTCTGACTGGTCAACACAGAAGATGATCAAACGATAATCCGAAGGATACAAAGTGCCCATGGCAGTTCGTAGAGCCTTTTGTTGTGAAGGGCATGACTGGAGGAGTTCCAGCTTTGATATGGCAGCAGGGGATTGTACCAAATCATCTACTATACTATACGAATGGGCAACTTTACCAGAAGCAGTTTTTCGACATAATGGTCCCTTAGGGATCTTGGTATGAACCTCTAGCTTAGGCTGAGGGATCTGTAAAGGACCATTCGGTGTCGAAAGAGGCTCTGTGGGACCTGAAGAAGGGGGATCAGGGGCAGACGTAGTGGGGGTCTTGTTGTACTGACGAGACTGAGTCTGAAGGTTGAAGTCAACGATAATGGGTTGGTCAGAGTTCATCATGAGAATCTGGTAATATGAGGTACTAGATGGAGGAGGTTGAGTGGCCGCTTGACTTTTAGGGGGTTGGGTAGCCATGAATCCTTGTTGGGGGAAAGGATTGGTGAACACAGCCGGTTGGATAGGTGTAGCATTACGAGGAACCGAAGGGGAGGCTTGTTGTCCTCAAGACATTGCTTGAGCTTCCCACATCTGCTTCATCTGACGTAAAATAGGACAATCGTGGGTATAGTGACCATAGACACTACAACAACAACAAGGTTTATTCATGCAAACAAGCCTATCCTGCTTAGCCTGAGTGCCCTGTTGCTGGTTAGCAGTGTTAGGTGTATTCCCTTAGGGATTGGGTCTTGTATTACCTGGGGTAGATTGGTTTTGGTTGCCTTTCCTCTTTGTTTTGGAAGTAGGAGGATCATTCGCGCCCTGTTATGCATACACCTGACCCTAGGGGGGTGGATGTTGTTGCGGGGGTTGAGAAGGAAAGGGAGGCTGAGGTGCTAATGCTGGAGGAGATGGAGCACTAGGATGTAGATACAGATAATAAGGAGGTTTGGAAACATTGTGGTAAATAGGTTGGGAAAAAGGAGGAGGCATGCCATATCTCGGATACATGCTACCGAGAGGGGGAAAAGTGGTAGAGGAGCTGGCCCCTCCCTCAGGGAAACCATAACCCATGGGAGGATGATTGTATAGATGAGAAAGGGCTCCAACGATACCGTCAGCGGCATGGGATGCCCCTGGTGCGTTGGCGCCACCAGGTCTAGGGAGATCAGGTAAGACAATATAAACATAACCAGACTATGCGTAGATTAGGGAATATTTCAATGAAATATGGAGGGCATCTTCTTAGATCTGAGGGAAATGAGATGCAACATATTTTCCAATAGTAGGAAAAAGGGATCTGAGAAACTAGTCCATGTAGACATGGTCTTCGAAGGTAGGGGCTCTAAATAGACTCTTTCTTCTCTACCATTCCTGGACATGATTAGATAGGCGGGTCACAGACGATTGACGGAAAGAGGTCAAAATTTCGGTACCAATGTCATAACGAAGGGGAAGCTGGAAGTAAGACAGAAAATCACTGGAAAGAGTCACAAAAGTAGTATGAGAGGAGGAGGCCTGGTTGACATACCACTTAGAATCTTCTCCAGTAAGTGTATGCTGGAACAACCGAAGACGGATAGAGTCATTGGTGATGGAGTTAGACAAACACCACATGTGGAAAGAATGAGCATGGTTTGTAGGATCCTCTCCAGCAAGACCTTCAAACTTAGGGATGTCGGAAGGGAGCTTGGTTGGCATAGCAGTCCAACCAAGATCATGGTGTATGGGGTCATTGATCAACTGGTTAAAATCTGGAAGACTGAGACCTACCATATAAGGGAGCAAGGGAGCAGTCGGGATAGTTCTTGTTGCGGTCCCACTAGTAGTATTCCCAACATTAGGGATGGGGCTACCACTAGTGCTAGGTCTTGAACCAGACATGGTGAAGGTGACAGGAGGAGAATCGGGGATAGAACCAGAAGGGGAGCCAATGAACCAGAAGTAGAGTTAGAATGGGGACTTGGTGGAGGATGAGCTCGAACCCTACGCGGAGGAGTAAGTCTTCCTACCGAAAACAGAGGATGAAGGCCAATAAGTCTCTGAGATAAATTCCTTGGTGGTGTAATGATGGAAAAATAGACATGGATCACAGAATAAAGAGAGACCAACAAGGGAAAGGAGGTGCAGGATCAAATTATTACAATTTTGAAACAAGGGCGGGGAGGTGCAGGATCAATTTATTACAATGTTATATTCTTGGCATGGCGGCGAAAACCAGGCACTCTTCACTTAGGGTGTGTGCGTATGTGATAAGTGTGTTAATTTTAATTAAACCCAGACATGTGTAGAGAAAAAATAAAAAAGGTGCTTTATAACTGTAAATAAATTTGAAAATAACAGTCAAGTAAACTGAAATATGATAGAAAATAAACAGCTAATTATGCATCAATTTAAACCCAAGGAGGAGGGCTTCCCAAAAAATAGTCTATGGGTGGGACAAATATAGTCAAAACACACAAGATGGCCAATGGATCTAAATTCGGGAGGGACAGGGATCTAAAGGTCATATCTGCTGGAAAAAGGTGTAGATAACAACAAAAAACCAAAGGGAAAAGTGCTGCAAATGAGGTGGAAAAAGGATACAGCCTGAAGGGAAACGGAAGGAACCCTAGAGGAGGACCAAATAGAACTAAAAATATGTGTTTTTAGATGGATGACTAACCAATCTGAAGAGGATTTGAAAGTATAGGATCAGATCTGAAAAATGGTTGAACACACTGAAATCTCAGACGACCTGCTTCAGCTAAACTTCTCCTAAAAAGGTGGAAGAGTATTCAGGCCCTAAAGGGCTTGGTTTCTACTTTGAAGAGTAAAATAGAGTAGGTACAGGTCCAAAACAGGTGCATACGGAGGTCAGAAAACCCTGAACGGTAGCCTAGACAAACCCAAAAAAATCACAGAAAAAATCCCAGAAAAAGGACAGGTTCTGACATATTTTCCACTGAGGTCGCAGTTTTCTGGCTATTTTCTAAACCCTAAAGGTTGAGGTTGCAGGTTTTGGCCCAAAAAGTGTGACCTGCACTTCCGTCACTCTTGGGAGCAGGTTTCAGAAAAAAGTGGTGTCTCAGCTACAGCTGATACCTGTCACCTGCGCAATAGGCCCAGAAACACACGGAAGTTAGAATTTTTACTGTTTTAGGGTTTTAAAGGTTAAAAACAACATCAAGAAAAGAAAAACAAGAAGTTGAAGAAAAAACCTAGGGGTTGAAGAAGTTGGTCATGCAGGGATCTGAAAAAATGACAGTGGTTGTAATCATAAACCCTTGTGGAGTCGTCATTCGTTAGTGTGAATTCTAATCACAAGCGTACGAAAAAATCTCACTTTAGCTATGCATAACAAACATCCCTAACATCAAAGATGGCTGCCAATTTCCTTAGATATGCAGTTAGTTGACCAAGATAAATGCTACAAAATCCAAATCTATGCAGTTAAAGACATTAAACAGGAAATAAAAGCAAGAGTTGCTCCATACATCCAATAGACAAGACAATAATTTTTTTAAAGAATTTTGTATTTATGACACCTGGGAAGGGAACATAGAAATATGTTACCAGTCCCCCTCAATGGGATGGGTTCTTGTATGTCCTCAGTGCTTCAGATCTAAGATCTCTCTCTCTTTATGGTGTGGAGAACCCAAACAAAAATGGAACTCAAAGGGAGCTCACAAGCAAAAAGGTATCAAAATATGACAATGATGGAGGATCAAAGTCAGACCAAAAGTATATATCTAGAGCGATATTTAGGCAACAAAAGGTAGTGAATGAATGGGAAAACCCTTCTATTTATAACAACATATTCAGTTAGTCTAGATATTGGTGCATAATTAAAATATTATTAACCAAATCTAGATCCAACCTTTATGGAATATTTTATCATTTTTGTTGGAGGGAAAAAGAATTTGAATTTGGTCAAATCCTTTTATTTGTAAATAATAAATAAATAAATGATTTATTTATTATTTTAAGAATTTGGTTGAGTAATAATTAAATAAATAGTGATTTATTCAATTATTTATAAATGTTTTAGTCAAATTTAACAAGGAATATTATTTAAATAATGTTTAAATAATTATTCCTAGAAAATAATAAGATAAATAGTGATTTATCTAATTAATTTTCTTGCTTTGGGTTAAATATGACCATGAATATTAATTAAATTGTTGTTTAATTAATTATCCCTTGAGGAAAATCAAACAAATAGGGATTTATTCAATATTTCCTCATGGGGTTTCCTATTTAGACCATAAAAAACTTAATAAATTATGGATTACTAAGTTATTTTTCATAGTGAGAGCAATTTTACTTAGGGTAAAATTGGTCTTACATGGTGTACTTTGGTCCATCTGACAGTAACAGGTTAGATAACCAAAAATTGGTGTAACACTTTCATTATTGAGCATCCATCTACTTCTTATCACTTCCTACATTGGGTAATTAAATGGCCAATCTATTGTTAAGCAATATATTGATGATAATTGTATTGATGGAGGTTGACAAGTGTTTTGTTATACCATATGTCCCAAATTTTCAATAGTTCACCTTAATAGTAAAATTCCATAGTGTTGCAACATTGAAATTTGGATGTGTTTCAACATTGGTGTTGCAGTTATGGATGTGTTACATCACTTAAATCTCTCGTATTACAACAATGGAGCTTAAAAACTTGCACTTTGGTCATGTTGCAACAACGAGGTACTAGAGGTGTTGTAGTGATATAGGGGTGTTGATGCAACACAAAGGTATAGTAGCAACACAAAGGGTATTGCAACCATTTTCATTTACTACCACTTCAAATGGTATTGCAAAATTTTTCTAAATACATAATAATGAACATTAAAATGACATATTTGGAAGATAATAGTAATTTTATTAAAATTGCATCTTTATGAGCGAAATGGGTGAAGGGGTGGTATGAAAATGAAAAAAAGTACTAAAAAATGTGTTGGATGGGTTCTAAAAATATGTTAATTTGGGTTCCCATTAATACATACCAAAAAATCACCTTGTTAATGCCTTCCTGAAGTAATCCACCACCTACACTAATCTCATATCCTCTTCTATAAACATATCCACTCGATACTTTCTCAAAAGGACTACATTCGTAGGCTTCTTCAACTTTTTTATATTTTCCAAAAACCAAATCCACTAGCACTCCAATCCACAAAGCCACTAAATATTTCATAATGATGCCCTTGATGATTAAATCCAACCCACAAACATCACAACACTCAAATGAATGAGTGTTATGGCTTGCGATTTTCTACATATCTACTCCATCAAAACCTTGTAATTCTAAATCTAAACATTAAATACCATTTTTTCTGACTTGATCACCTTCACCAACCTCATTAATAAATAGACTAGCATCAACCGTTTAAAAAATTAATCCCCCGCCCCAATGAAACCAAGTGTACACATTATTATAGGTCATGTTCTTTTATATTTGTTATTAGTTTTAGCCTATATCCCATCTTGGCCCAATTTGTCTCTCAATCCTAAAGTTGAAAGTCATACTTTTTGGGCCTTAATAACTAAGAAATTTTTATCTCCTATACTATATCCTTACTCTAAAACATGCTAAATATTTAAAAATCCACCCCTTTTCATAGGGGTCCTCTAAACCATTTCATCCTCATACTATTGTTTCATCCCCCCTCCAACACCTAGTATTCACTATTTGTTATGACTACACACATCTACATAATACATTGCAAAAAATAGGTGAAGGTCATAGAAACATGCATATTCATCTTATAACCAATCAACCATTATGTTAGTAAGAGGGAAACTACCTTTCTGGAGACCACCAATGGCATAGGGATCATGATATATTCAGAATTATATGCAACCCCAAACCAAAGTTGATAGTGATTTGGTTAATTGTATTATAGAAAATAAGAGGGACAAATATTTGAAATTGGAAGGAATTATTCTAAGATGAAAAACATGGTTTATGCTACTATCGATTATCATGTTTAGTATTCATTTTTTATCATCACACGCACTTGCACAAAAAATTTCATAGAGGAGGAGTTCAATCAAGAATGAATATTCATGTTGTATGAATCAACCATTATGTTAGTAGGAAATTCCTTGACTTTTTTCACAACCCTATTCACATAAGTATCATGGTAGTTCGGGATCATTATTTAGTTAGTTATAGGATTTGCAGGGGAAAATCTGACAACACTAGCAATGATTCCTTGCCACGTGACTTGTAATATGTCTATGTTAGCCATAGTTTAAGTGTGATTTTAGAGATCATAGAAAAGGAGTCAAAGGTGGAGCAGAAAGGTCACTACTCATGGTGTAATGAGGACCACCCCATTAGTTTAATACTTTTCATAGGTTAGTAAAATTAACCTCATTTTGGGGGGCTTGAGTTATACTATGCAAAGAAGATTGAATCACACAAGTAGTACCTTATAATCCTAATAACAAAAAATGTAATAAAAAACTCATAAAATATGTTATTAAACATATTTTCCAAATCAAGAACATAGTTTCTACTTTAACGTATTCCTTACACACAAAAAATCGTACCAATAAATTGTTATCACCTAGAAATATTACTTTCAAAAAATGCGATTTTGGTAAAGATGATCACAAAAGGCCACAAAAAATTTAGAAACAAATTTATTAGAGTGATAGAATCAACATAGATGCTTAAATTTCTCTAATATATTTGGATTTGGAGACTTCTGACATAAATTTCTAACATGGACAATATGATGGCAAAAAGTGAGACCTCCTAAAAGGAGGGACCAAACAAGAAAGGTTTATGTGGGTTACATGGGAGATTTCCAAACAATTTATAACCTAAAAGGCCAAGTCACATTATCTTGGACTTGAGACTTCAAATATTATCCAAATATGTATTCAATATTATCTTATGCATGAACCAACAATAATCATCCACTAAGTTATTCTTAAGTAACTTATACTTCAAGAAGGTTTTGTATGAATCCACTATCAATTGATCCATCAATTCCTAAGGATCTAAATGCATATTGTGAAAAGAAGTGAGTCTAGTGTTATGTTCATGAATTTATTTAACTCTAATTTATCAAAATAAATTATTTAACAACATATAATAATCCTTTTCAATGTGATTATTAATAAACAATTTATTATGGCTTAAACATCTACTTCGTTGAACAAACCTATGTTTCCTAGGCGCAATGATTTTGGGAGGATATACTTAAATATGAGAGTAAATAACCTTACCAAACTTTTGTAATATAGGTATAGTATTTTTTTTTTAGCTGAAAATAATTGTTTATTCACATTATGGACACAAATATAATTGACACAATAGGATGCTAAGTGGTTTCCTCTAGGGAAACCAACCACCCACCAACTATAAATTTCACCAACTCTAGGCATTGGTCTAGTAAAAAAGAACATAAATATCCCATAATAGTTCCAAACATCTTATTTTAATTATATACCTAATTTACTTTCTATATAATTATTAAATAAAAGGAAATTAAACCATAACAATGATATTATGCCTACAATTGTAAAGGTTGTGTCTCTATCCCGTTCTCCTCAGTATCAACGGTAGGTGCAACACATTTAATCATTCGGTCAAGTACCTAGTCCTCCTATTCCAAAATGATTGGACTAGTAGGAGTGCCCCTACATATCTCTTCTTAGCTATGCTTTTTTCCTCCATTTGAGATTGATTCTACTTTAAAGCTAATACAATATTCTCCCATGTACATTAACGCAAAATTACCTTCAAATATTCTTAATGAATGCAGTATGTCTTCATGGATGGAGAGCTTGGGATCTTTCCATGGTTGGGGTATAATAAATTTATTCATCTAAAATGTATTTTCATTCTTGTATAAATTTGTTTCTCGGGTTCATAAGTAGATGGGCTATATTAATAAACCTTTAACTTAGCTAAAATCTAGTACTTAAATATGCCACTATGTCTTTCTATCACCTCCTTCTCTGCACCACCATTAATCATTGTTCCTCATAATGGGCCTCACAATTAGATACAAATTAAGACCCATATGGCCATCCTTTATCACATTTAACCTCTCTCTTAGCGTTTTATAACATATTTTTTATCTGTAATGTGTTCATTAAAAATGTTTAGAAATAATTTCATATTACATGTCTAATATTATTTATTTTTGCAGAATATTGAGAAAATATTGAGTAAATTATGAATGACTCATTCCCTACCACATGATGTTATAGGATGGACCAATAAATTAGAAAAATATCATGAAATAATTATCAAATTCTGGAGCCCCACTAATTGAAAAAAAATAGGAATGTATTCCTTGTCATTAAATGAAGATTCCTACAGTTGGGAACCAATCCACTTTTTGAGGGATTTTGGAGGGGAATTTTCCTCATTTCAAAGAGAATGCTTCCCCATCAATTTTTATAGGTACCAATTTTAATTTTCATCTAGGGGCATGTATTTCTTAGTCTTCTTGTTGAGAAAAAATGTTATTTAGTAGCTCCACTTTCATTTCTTGCAGGGATATACTTGGATTTATTTAAATAATGAAGTTTGGTGCCATTTTTAGCTTCTACAGCTTTTTATACTTCATATTTCTTTGATAATACTTGGTCTTGGCCATCCCAGGAGTCTCAAATCCCTATTGTGCAATTTATTTATTTCCTTTAAATGTCTTTTTCACTTGCATCTCTTTTTTTTCCTTTAGTGTTCATGCTTCCTTTGTTGTAGGTTATATTGGTTAAATGATTGAAGTGAGTTTTTTTAAGGTTATTTACAGAGTCACACCAATGATTCATCCTTATAATAGATTTTAAAATTCATATTCATCATTGAGCTACTTGGATTGGTTTACTAATTCACAAATCTAGAATTTCTGGAAGTATCTTGTAGCAAAATAGTAGTAATTTTGCTAATTTTTCGCATGTGTTAATGAGCTTCATTCAAGTTGATTACACTTGAATTGGAGCTTAAAAAAATCCAAATTAATAACAAAATTTACCATAAAACGCTTTCACTTTATTAGCCTAGGCATTTGGGCACTTCGATAAGCTTACTAGATCATTTCTCTGAAATTTTTGGTTTCTAGTAGTAATTCTTTGTTATTTTTTAGCACATGTTAATGAGAAGTTTTTGAGTTGATTCCACTTTTATTGAGTCATAAAAAATTTTTACGTAGCATTTGAACTGGATCATGTTAGGCATTGTATAGGTAAAATATCTCACTAATTCTTGAATTTCCGTTTTTTAGAGTATTAATTTTCTTCTATTTTTTAGCACATTTTAACAGGGGTATTTTTGAGTGATTCCACTTGGGTTGGAGTCATATTACATCATAATAAAAATAAAAATAAAAATCCCATCTCATTTGCATTTGATTTTATTAGGCATTCGACAAGTTAACTCGATAAATAACAATCTTGTAGCAATCCTCTAGCAATTTTTTTTCAAGATCTTCCTTGCCCAAATTCACTCTAAAATCATGGTGGAAGTAGATTTATAGCCTATGAATTCTCTCAAACCACTTTGGTTAAGTTTAGGCTTGTTTAGGTCTCCATTTAGCTCTTATATTTCTTGCTTCTTGAATTTCGGTTTCTGGAATTAGTCTAGATTTCCTTTCCGCAACTTACTTTAAGCAAAGTGTGTTTTGCTTCTTGCAAAAGTAACCTAGGAATTATATTTCCTGCAAAATAGAATAGATTTATTTTAATTCCATTTATTTTCCATCAATATAGGTTATATTTACTTGGTTTTCATTGTTATTTACATTTTTTCAAATATAATAGAATTTTTTTTTGTCATTTACTTTCCAACAAAAGTAGAATAGGTTTGCTTATTGTTATTTACCTTTCGCAACTTAGGATTGAAAGCTTACCTATATCTTTTCTCATTTGAAGTTGTTTCATTTCCTTCTTTCACTTGCATCAAAGGGAGTCAAAATAGGAAGAGGAAGGTGTTTGTTGCACATACAATGTCTTCCCCTTTATTGCACATACAAATGCCGAGGATCAATATACGACCATATTTTATGCACATTGTTATGAACCTTGCACCATAAAAGTGATAACAAAGCAATAACTATAGTCCACTTTGAGAGGAAAACCTCATTTTACAATGAATATAATGTATAAGACATATTTAATGATCCTAATACTAGGTCTCCTTAGTATATATATAGGAGACAAAGGGTACAAATATAATGAAATGGTATAATGAAAGGTTATAATTAACATAAAAATGAAAATTTAATAAAAAAGTAATAAATCAATGTAGAAGTCCTAATAATAAATTTAGGTTAACATGGGGCTTATTAGGGCTTAACATGCCCCTCCTCTTCAAACAAGTGTCTTCATAAACACTTGACTAATTGCGGGTGTTTCTACATGAACAATTCATCTTCCCACATTGCCTCTTCCATTGGTAAGTTCCTCCATTTGATGAGGTACTTAGCATTTTTATTGATTCCTCGGGTAATTAATCCTTGTTTCCAAGATTTAATTTGATTCTAGTATAAATTTCCCTTCTTCACTAATCTCTAGTAAAATAGATTGGATTGGGATCTTCCCTTCTTTGAGCAAGAAACATGGAAAAATTGGTGTACTTGTGAAGATGGAGACAACTCCAATTTTTAGGAAATGCTTTCAATCTTATGAAACACTTTATAATCCCCATAATACATTGGCCTAATTTGTTTTCCTTCTTTTGTTGCTTGAGGGACATTTGTTTGTATGGTTGTAGTCTCACAAATACCTAATCTCCCACTTGAAACTATATTTAATTGTGATGTTGATATGCTTGGTATTTGATCCTATTTTGTGCTATAACCAATTTGTCCTTCAATAGTTTTAGAACCTCTTGTTAGCACCCTATGTGGTCCTCCCCTTGAGAATTTTCGGTCCCTTTCACGAGTGATGGGATGTATGGAGGATGATACCCATAAACTGACATAAATGTGGACATTTTTATAAAGTATGGAAGGATGTTTAGTACCACAATTGTGCCAAGAGAAACCACTTGACTCATTTTTTATGTTTATCATATGCAAAGCAATGTACATATCCTTCTAAAAAATTATTCACAATATTAATTTTCTAATTAAATTAAGGATGGTAAGAATTAGGCAATTGAGTACCCAAAAAAGAAAATAATCCAGTCCAAAAAATTCTAATAAATATTGGATCTTTTGTCACTTACAATAATCTTTGGTATTCCATGTAGCTTTTGTATTGTTTCCATGAATTAATTTTCAATTGTACTTTCTTTAAAAGGATGAGAAAGAGATAAAAAATGGATATACTTTGTCATTCGATCTACCACTACAATAATGACATTATTTCATTTAAATTTGGGTAAAACTATAATAAAAATCATTGAAACGTCTTCCCAATGTTGGCTGGGTATGGCTGACAGTTGTAGGAGCCATGGGGTCTTCATTGTCTCTCCCTTATTATGATAGTATACCACACATTTAACCACTTACGTATTTTCTTTGAGACCTTCCCAAAACAATGTTTCTTGATCACATGGTATGTTTTCAAGAACCTTGAATTTCCTCCTACATGATAAGCATGTAATTCCAAAATAACCTTTTATTTGAGTTGAGAATTATTACATGAGTATAAGCGATCTTGATACCACCAAGATATTTTTTAGGGGAGAAATATAGCCAAAAGGAGATTTTTTGAGATAATATTTTGAGTTTGGTGAATATTTTACATTATTTAAATATCTCATATTTTTCCTTATTCAAAAACCTATTATTTTCTTTTGGTATAGATAGAGACAACATATATCCCATAAAGAATCATATTCGGAAGACAAAATAAATTTGGAATCATATTCACCTATTTTCAAGCAACATAGACAAATTTCCACCATATATAGTTTTCAAGCCCATAGTATTCATCCATTGTATTTGATGTGATGAAGTTCATTTAAAGGTTAAACAATAAATACTCTTAAAACCATTGTATTCAGTGGCCTATGGTATTCACCCATTGTATTTGATGTGATGAAGCCTGGTTGAAGGTTTGATATACTCCATTATAAGATTCCTCAAGTGGAGAGATTGGCCACAGAGAATGAAGTTATATCGTATGTATTTTCATCACTTCATATTAAAACCCATGAAATAATAGATATTCACACAATCATTTTATTTTAAATATCAGTGCATTAACATTATATATTTTATTTCATGGAAATCATTTAAATCAAAATTTAGGAAATCTCATGAAGAAAAGTAATGGTTGGAGTGGCCTAGGAGCTTCCCCTGATCATCAAATCACAGTTGGGGGTCATTATTCATCTTAACTGAGTCAAAGTTGCAGCGGGGATAAAAAATGAGGAGGGAAAGTTGTTAGGTCTCTATATTACTAGTTTAGTCCCTTATTGTTATTAGTGTAGCCCCCTTATTGTTATTATTGTACCTCCCCCTTTTTTTTTTTATTGTACCCCTGTAACCCCAATATTGTTATTATTGTGCCCTTACATTGTTATTGTTAGGCCAGATAGGATTATATTGTGGGCCCATGGACTCCTATATATAGAAGGAGGTTTTGGTCATTTGTATCATCCAAGAATTGTTCATTTATGTAATGTATTGGAGGTTTCCCCCTCGAAGTGGTTGATTAATAAGGCATTGATCTCTCTTTTCTTCTATTTTTGGAGCTGGTTTCATAACATTTGGTATCAGAGATTTGGATTCTATGGTTTTGCTGCTCCAAATAGGTCATTGTGGCATTTTCATAATAACTTTTTTTCTACGAATGTTCAGAAGCTAAAAATTTTACAGCGCAAATCTGAAATCCTGAGGAACCTCCTGTAAAAATTTCAAATCTCGGTTCACAACATTTTCGGAGATATGATCTGGGGAAGTTAGGGTTTTTTCAGGCTCTCGAATTTCAACTAAAACAGGTCATTGTGGAATTTTCGCTATAAATTTTCGTATACGAAGTTTCAGATGCTAAAATTTGTACAATGTGAAGCCGAAATCCTAAGGAACCGCTTGTAAAAATTTCAGATCTTGTTTCACAATATTTTTGGAGATATGATCTATGGAAGTTAGGATTGTTTCAGGCTCCCAAATTTCATCTCAAAGAGGTGACCGTGGGAAAAATGTCATAACTCTCTCTCTGAGTGTTGGATTGAGATTTTGTAAAAGGTGGCTGCAATTACACAGAATTTTGTTTTCGATATATCAATTTCAGAGCTAAAGGAGGAAACAGTGACATGTGGCAAGTGGTACAAGTTCGCTCTATTGAACCAATCCATAATTAGGTCATCGTGGGATATTGGGCATAACTTTGTCTTGAAGAATCCAAATCAGGTCAGACCTATGGCATTAAAAAGAAGATTCAGAGAGATACTTTAGGGCCAAATTTTAGATATTGAAGATCCGAAATCACAGAGATAATTCAGTATCAATATCGAGCTCCTCAAAAGCAAGAAAAATGTGTGTATTTTTTTCGAATTACATAAGTCTCGTTTCAAAAAATTAGTTTGAATTTATTCCAAGGGCATATTGAAGAATAGATATCAGTATTGGATTCTAAAATCCCCCCTAACAATAATTAAACACCCATTAAGCCTTCAGAAGGCTCTACTATGACTCATGAAGACGAAGAAACACAACATGAGATATCAAAATTACAAGAGCAAGTGCACCGAATTTCGTTGTCGCAAAGAGAAACAAAAAATGAAATGGAAGTCTTGAAGAAATGCATGGAAACTAAGATGGATGGTTTGAAGAAAGGCATGGAATCTAAGATGAATGGTTTGGAAGCTAAGATGGATGGCATGGAAGCTAAGATGGATGACATGGAAGCTAAGATCGATGAAAAAATGAAAGACAACATGGAAAACATGAAGAATGATTTGGAAAATTTGATACAAGAAATGCTTCTTAATGGCGAAAAGATAGTAGAGGAAACTCATGATGAGAAAAAAAAAATGTTAATCGTGATTTCATAAACTCTAATGTTGGATGGAAGAACCACTATATTCCAAAGATGGATATGAGTATGTTTGATGGCAAGGATCCCGTAACATGGATACTATAGATGGAGCAATATTTTGATCTCAATAATGTGTAAAACACACAAAAGGTACGCATTGCAACTTTACATTTAGAACAATATACATTTGTATGGTATCGATGGCTTTTCTCCCGTAAAAAATTTTCACTTAGTTAATTTTTACGAAGGAAATGATAGCACATTATGAGGATACAAAAAGCAACACCTTGTTTAGCCAATTTATAAATCTCAAACAAAAGGGTTTAGTGGTGGAGCACATTGAGGACTTCCAAAAATTGAATATAAGGGTAACTGATATTCCAGAGGAACACAAGATTTATTTCTTCATACGGACTTTAAAGGATAACATCCAACATGAAGTTCACGTTTGGGAACCTGATTCATTGGAAAAGGCATTCAGGTTGGCAAGAAAAATTGAATGTAAAATTATGGCAACAAGGAAGCCTACCACTCACATATATAAAGGTGGAAGTGTTGCTACTCCTAGACTTCCACAACCTACAAGGTTGACACCGCAAAAATTGGAAGAAAAAAAGAGCAAAAGGGCTTTGCTACAGTTGTGATAGAAAATACACTAAAGGTCATAAGTGTGCTGAGAAGAAATTATTTTACATAGATTGTGAAGAGGAAGAAGAAAATGAACAAGAATCTTCAAAAGAAGAGGATATACACCAGGAAGCAACCCTAGAAGAGGAAGAAATGATTCTTACCATATCGTGTAATGAATTGGAAGGAATTACCACTCCTCAAACTCTCAAGATATATGGACATATCAAGAAGAAAAAGGTAATAGTGTTGATTGATTTAGGTAGTACCCATCATTTTATTCATTGTAAGGTAGCCAAGGAATTGAATTGTTTCCTATACCCAGCACCAAAATTTCAAGTGATGGTTTCAAATGGAGGAACTATAAATTTCTCTATAAAATGCCATAATATCAAGCTATCCATGGGGGAATATGTATTGAATAGTCCAATGCTTTCCATTCCTATGGGAGGTGCTAATGTTGTACTAGGAGTACAGTGGTTACAATCTTTGGGGACAGTAGCTTTTAATTTTCAAGAACTTTTCTTGAAATTTTTTTGAGAAGGAAAGGAAGTCGAATTACGGGGTATCACAGGGAAGCCAGGAAAGTTAATAAGCTCTAATGTCATGAAAAATCTTCTAAAGAAAGAACAACGAGGTGTAATTGCACAATTATGATCACTAGAAGTTCCAACATCAAAATCATTTATTTCTGGAGATCTCCAAAAATTCTTGGACAATCATTCCAAGGTGTTTGAAACTCCCAAAAGACTCCCACCTATTTGTGATCATGATCATGCTATTCATTTGATTCCAGGATGTGTTCCTCCAAACATCAGGCCATATAGATATCCTTATGTCCAAAAGAGCGAAATTAAACGTATGATTGCAGAAATGTTAGAGGCTGGTATAATTCAACCTAGTCAAAGTTCTTTCTATGCTCCAATAGTATTGGTGCAGAAGAAGGATGGATCATGGCGCATGTGTCCAGATTATAGGGAGCTCAATAAGATCACCATTAAAGATAAATTTCCCATTCCTGTGATTGATGAATTATTGGATGAATTACATGGAGCAATTTATTTTACCAAGATGGATCTTTGTTTAGGATATCATCAATTAGAATGAAGACTGAAGATATTCCGAAAACAACATTTCGAACTCATGACAGTCATTATGAATTTTTGGTCATGCCTTTTGGCCTTACCAATGCACCTTTTAAATTTCAAGGGTTGATGAATTCCATTTTCAAACCCTTCCTTATAAAATTTGTGCTAGTATTTTTTGATGATATACTAATCTATAGGAGGTCTTGGAAGGATCATGTTCAACATGTTGACAGGGTTCTCAAACTATTGCAGGAGAAAAAAATATATGAAAAAAAATCCAAATGTTTCTTTGGAGTACAAGAGGTGGAATATATGGGTCATATTGTATCTCACGAGGGTGTTAAGGTAGACCCTAACAAAATTAAATTCATTAAGGAATGGAAAGTCCCCACAACCATAAAGCAGTTGCGAGGATTTCTCGGGTTGACAAGGTATTATCACAAGTTTGTTAAGAATTATCGGAGAATAGCAACACTTCTAACAACATTATTGAAGAAAGATGCATTTTCATGGACTCCTGAAGCAACTAAGGCATTTGAATATCTTAAAGAGTCAATGTGCATAGCACCGGTCTTAGCTACGCCAGAATTCACAAAAACCTTTATTATGGAATGTGATGCCTCAGGAAATGGAATTTGTGCTGTTCTAATGCAAGAAGGAAGACCCATTGCTTTTTAAAGTCATCCAATCAAAGGAAATTATTTACAGAAATCTATTTATGAGAAGGAAATGTTAGTAATACTACATGCACTAAATAAATGGCGACCTTACCTAATGGGAAGAAAATTCAAGGTAAAAAATGATCATGATAGTCTTAAACACTTTTTGGAACAAAGATTATCTTCAGAAGAGCAGAAAAAATGGGTCACAAAGATGTTGGGTTATGACTTTGAAATAATATACAAAAAAGGGAAGCTAAATGTTGTTGCAGATGCACTCTCAAGAAAGAATGAATAGCTGGAAACATTTCTTTGTGTCATTTATATTATCCAACCATATTGGATAAGCAAAGCAAGGGATGAATGGAAGAAGGACGAAGAAGTGTGGGCACTCATTCAAAATTTGCAGCAAGATCCTAGTACATTTGATACATTTAGTTGGAAAAATGATTTTTTATGGTACAAATATTGCTTATATCTTTATGATAATTCCCAATTAAAACAAAATATTCTTTTGGAATTGCACACTGCTCCTTTAGGAGGACACTCAGGATTTTTAAAAACTTACCACAGGGTGAAGAAATAATTTTTTTGGGATGGCCTTAAATCTGATATTCAAAAGTTTGTGGTGGAATTTTTGGTTTATTAGAAAAATAAATTTGAGACAGTTAAGACCCCGGGTCTTCTACAACCTTTATCCATTCCAAGTCAACGTTGGGAGGAGATTTCAATGGATTTTATCACAGGTTTACCCAAGTCCGAAGGAAAGAGTGTCATCATGATGGTAGTTGATAGACTTACCAAGTATGCACACTTTTGTTCATTATCTCATACATTTAAAGAAAGTACAGTTGCTGCTACTTATGGACACAATTAAAAAGCTACATGGAAACCCAAAGGTTATTTTGAGCGATAGAGATCCCATTTTTACTGGAAATTTTTGGACGGAGTTATTTTCTTGTTTGGGTACTCAATTAGCTCATATCTCATCTTATCGTCCTCAATCCGATGGTCAAACTGAGATAGTGAATAAATGTTTGGAAGTATATCTTCGTTTTTTTGTATCTAATAAACAAACACAATGGGTCAAGTGGTTACCTCTCGCTGAATGGTGGTATAACACTTCCTTCCATACTGCAACAAAAATGACCCCATTTATGGCACTTTATGGATATCATCCACCTTCCATCACATCATCTTTAAGAGAAAATTCTAAGGTTCAAGCAGTGGAAGATCACATCGAGCATCGACAAGAAGTTCTCCAACTCTTAAAGGATAACCTAAATTTGGCACAAAATCGAATGAAACAACAGGCAAATCAACATCACAGTGAGAGAATTTTTGATGTAGGATACTGGGTATTTTTATGACTACAACCATACAAACAAATGTCCCTCAAGTAATCTAAGAAGGATAATAAATTATCGCCAAAGTACTATGGTCCTTACAAGGTGTTGCAAAATATTGGTACTATGGCATACAAATTGGAGCTTCATGCTTCTTCGAAAGTGCATCCAGTTTTCCATGTTTCATGCTTAAAGAAGGTTATAGGTGAAAATATTCCAGTTCAAACAATATTTCCAGAACTTGACGAGGAAGGAAAAGTCATATTGGAACTTGAAGCGTTCATGGAAACAAGAACTCAACAACTACGAAATCGATCAATTTCAGAGTATCTCATCAAGTGGAAGAACTTAGCCACTAAAGATTCTACATGGGAGGACGAGAATTTTATACAGAAGCATCCATAGCTACTCAAGCGTTGAGGACAACACTTTTTTGAAGGATAGGGGCATGTTAGTTGCCTATATTACTAGTTTAGTCCCTTATTGTTAATAATGTAGCCCCCTTATTGTTATTATTGTACCCCTATAACCCCAATATTGTTATTATTGTGCCCTTACATTGTTATTGTTAGGTTGGCTAGGATTATATTGTGGGCCCATGGACTCCTATATATATAAGTTTTGGTCATTTGTATCATCCAAGAATTGTTCATTTATGTAATGTATTGGAGGTTTCCCCCTCGAAGTGGCTGATTTCTAAGGCATTGATCTCTCTTTTCTTCTATTTTTGGAGCTGATTTCATAACAAAAGTGGTGCTAGAGGCTTGCTATAGGTGGTTGCTACATGAGCCTTGTATTGCTACAGGAGGGCCTGTAATACTACAAGAGGCACTGGTACATATGGTCAATTTTCTGACACTTTAGTTCTAACAGTTTTGACTTATTGTCGGAAAGTTCCCCAATTTTTCTCAATTTTTGTAATCCCACTAACAAGTGTCACTCTAGCAACATTTAGGGAGTTTCGTTGGAAGAGCGACGTTCTGGGGTATCATCGAAACGTTTGTGAACCAAGCGTCGGAATAGCAACATTTATGAAACAAGTGTCGGAATAGCGACATTTGTGAACCAAGCGTCAAAAGTCGTTGGAATAAAAACGTTTGAGGAAACTGTAGGAAGAGCGACGTTTGTGAACCAAACATCGAAATAGCAACGTTAATGACAGAAGCATCAGAATAGCGACGTTTGTTAACCAAGCGTCAGAAGCTGTCGGGATAGCAACGTTTATGAAACATATTGGAAACATTTTATTTTTAGAGAACTAGGTATTGGTTATGAGGGTATGTGTTTGTGGGTAATGCCACTATTACCATGTATACCAAACATAGAAAAATTAGATAATTTTGTAAGCCTCGATTTGAATCGCTCACAATATCCACACTTAGGGAATCTTATGGTATTTTGAATAACGACGTTTATGAAATAAGCATCGTAATAGCGACGTTTATGGCACCCAAGTAAACGTGTTTGGGTCGGGTCGGGTGAGGGCACCCAAGGAACGTGTCTGGGTCGGGCCGTGTCGGGTCGTGTACTAAGGGAGCCCAAGGAACACGTCCGGGTAGGGTTGTGTAGGGTCGTGTACTGAGGGCGCCCAAGGAACGCGTCCAGGTGGGGTCATTTCAGGTTGTGTACTGAGGTCACCTAAGGAACACGTCTGGGTAGGGTCGTGTACTGAGGGCACCCAAGGAACATTTCTAGGTCGGGTCGTGTACTAAGGGTGCCCAAGGAACGTGTACAGGTCTGGTTGTGTGACCGATTCATGTGAGGGCGCGCAAGGAAACTCATTCGGGCAAGTCGGCTTGGGTCTGGTCGGGTCGTGTCGTGTGAGGGTGCCTAAGGAAATGTGTTCATGTGGGTTGCGTCGAGTCGTGTGATGGTGCCCAAGGAAATGCGTTCGAGTCAGGTGATTAGGTCAGGTCATGTCGTACTGTGAGGGCACCCAAAAAAACATGTTTGGGCAGATCGGGTCGAGTCGGGTCGTGTCGTGTAAGGGTGCCCGAGGAAACGCGTTTGGGCTAGTTGGGTTGGGTTAGGTCGTGTGAGGGCGCCCAAGGAAATGTGTTCGGGGGGGCCGGGTTGGTTTGAGTCGTGTGAGCTAGGGCGCCCAAGGAAACGTGTTCATGCAGGTCAGGTCGGGTCGTGACGTGCTAGGGTGCCCAAGGTCGAAACACATTCAGGAGGGTCGGGGAAGTTCGGGTCATGTCGTGTGAGGGCGCCCAGGGAAACACGTTCGGGTGGGTCAGTTCGTGTGAGCTGGGTGCCTAGGGAAACAAGTTCGGGTGGGTCAAGTTGGGTCGGGTGGGGTCATGTCAGGTTGCGATGTCAGGTTGGGTTGTGTGAGGTTGGTTCGGGTGAGGTCGGGTCGGGTCGGGTCAGGTGGGGTCATGTCAGGTTGGGTCATGTGAGGTCAGGTCATGTGAGGGCGCCCAAGGAAACGCGTTAGGGTGAGTCGGGTCAGGTCGAGTCGTGTGAGGGTGCCCAAGGAAATGTGTTCGGGCGGGTCAGGTCAGGTCGTGCAGTATTGTGAGGGTGCCCAAGGAAACGCGTTCGAGTGGGTTGGGTTAGGTCGGGTCAGGTCGGGTCATGTGAGGGCGCCCAGGGAAATGCGTTTGGGCGGGTTGAGTAGGGTTCGATCAGGTCGTGTCTTGTGAGGCCACACAAGAAAATGCGTTCAGGTGGGTTGGGTCAGGTCATGTCATGTGAGGGTGCCCAAGGGAACACATTCGGGCAGGTCAGGTCGGGTCGAGTCATGTCGTGTGAGGGCGCCCAGGAAAACGCGTTCGGGCGGGTTTTCTCGGGTCTTGTCATGTGAGGGCACTCGAGGAAATGTGTTCGGACGGGTTGGGTCGGGTTAGTTCGTGTAAGGGTGCCCAAGGAAACGTGTTTTATCGAGTCGGGTCGGTTCAGGTTGGGTCGTGTGAGGGTGCACAAGGAAATGCATTCGGGCGGGTTGGGTCATGTGAGGGCGCCCAGGGAAATGCACTCGGACGGGTCGGGTTGGTTCGGGTCATGTGAGGGCACCTAGGGAAACACGTTCACATGGGTCAGGTCATGTGAGGGTGGTCATATAAAATATGCTAAGTTGTGACCGCCCATGTGCCTTGTACTGCACGTTTGTGCGATTCGTTTTACGTTTTCTCCCTCGTGCCTTCGTTCGGGCTAGTCGGGTCATGCAATGTGATGGCGCCATAGGAAACACGTTTGGGTCAGATCATGTGAGGGATTTCATATCAAAAATGCTAAGTTGTGGCCGCTCGTGTGCCTTCTGCACGTTCATGTGACCCGTTTTCTGTTTGCTCCATCGTCATGCCAGCTTAATCGACGGTCAAGCATGTTGGGTCAGGTCGGGTCATGTGATGGTGCACAAGGAAGTGCATTCAGTTCAGGTTTGGTCTGTTCGAGTCGTGTCGTGTTAGGGCACCTAAGGAAACACGTTCAGACGGGTCGGGTCATGTGAGGGCGCCCAAGGAAACACATTCGTGCGTGTCGGATCAGGTCGTGTGAGGGCACCTAAGGAAATGCGTTCGGGTGGGTCAGGTCAGGTCGTGTCATGTGAGGGCACCCAAGGAATCGTGTCCCGATGAGTCGGGTCAGGTCGGGTCTAGTCGTGTTAGGGCACCCAAGGAAACGCGTTCCAGCGGGTCGAGGCGGGTCAGGTAATTTGGTTGGATTTTGCTTGACTACAAACAATGGTAAACAACCTGCATCAATGTTTCTTTCCTTTATGAAAAAACCAACATGAATAAGAGTGTGTGATAGGTAGTGTTAGCAAGTTCTAGATGTGCTAAGGAGGGAGTGACAAGGCTAGGTATGCTAGGTACCCCTAACCCATGTAAACCCCTAAACCCTAAACCTCTAAACCCTTAACCCCTAACCCCTTAAACCTACATCAATGTTTCTTTCCTTTATGAAACAACCAAAATCAATGCCTTCCAAAAACAACTCAAAACAGAAGAAAACAAGTCTCCATTCTTATCAAGTCATGTTGGGGCACTAAGTAGTTGAATATAATCTATAAAAGAAAACACCTCCAACATTTCAGAACGAAGTATGAACAAAATGAACCATTACTTAGACTGCATTGTAAGCGGCCAAGAAACCAAATTTATCAATGCGAGGATCTACAATCTCCCGACCCTAACATGTTTTCTTGGGCGCCCTCACACGACTCGGCCCACCCGAATGCGTTTCCTTGGGCACCCTCATAGGGCTCGAACCGACCCGACCCACCCGAATGAAGGCATGAGGGAGAAAAGGGAAAATGGATCGCACGAACGTGCACAAGGCATAGGGGCGGTCACAACTTAGCATTTTTTATATGACCTCCCTCACATGACCCGACCCAAACCGGTCAGTTCAGGTCGTGTGAGGGTGCCCAAGAAGGAAACATGTTTTCTCCCTCACTCCTTCATTCGGGAGGGCCGGGTTGTGCCATGTGAGGGAACCAGAGGAAACACGTTCGGTTCGGATCATGTGAGGGAGGTCGTATAAAAAATGATAAGTTATGACTGCCTACAGTGTGCCTTGTGCACATTCATGTGACCCATTTTCCGTTTTCTCCCTCATGCTAGCTTAATCGACGTTCGGGCGTGCTGGGTCTAGTCAGGTCGTCTGATGGTGCCCAAGGAAACGTGTTCAGTTCTGGTCGGGTCCAATCGTGTTGTACTGTGAGGGCGCCCAAGGAAAATCGTTTGGGCAGGTTCGTTTGCTCCATCATACCATACTGGCCATTTATAAATGGGTTATGTTGACATAAATTGAAGATTCCTTGATGTGAGTTCATGAAATGGAAATTTAGTACAACAAAAATCAGAATATGATCTTGGTTAATAATATTTTACTATGCACCATTATCAAGGATAACTCAATATTTTGTTATAAATAGGATCAGGGTTTTCCATTCATTATTTACCTTTGATCCTTTTATCATGGTCGAACTTTGATCACTTTTATTTTATTTTTGCTTATTGAGCTCACATTGAGTTCAACATGTCCTAGGTTTTCTACACCATTGAGGGAGATAAAATTTGGATCTGAAGCATTGAGGAAAACCAATAACCCATCCCATTTGGGGGGACTGGTAACATCATTATTTGTTCCCTTCCCAGGTGTTAAACATAAAATTCTTTATATATCTTGTCTTGTCCATTGGATATTTGGAGAAACTTTTATTTCATTTTACTATTTAGATTATTTTGCTGAACATAATTATTTTTTTTCTTTATAGGATAATTTGCATCAATGGCAGAAAACATTAGAGGTGGAAAACAAATTGAAAAGGCTGAAAGGGGTGATGGTAAAGTTTATTTCCCTTGCAAAAATTGTTGTATGAAAAACAATGTTAGAGTTTTAATAGAAACAACAACAATACATTGTAGGAAATATGGGCACATTGATGGTGGATCAAATGACTATCGTCCCGTGGTAATTAATTATATATCTTCATTTTGATTATATAGTAAACTTTTATATTATTTTAATATTTTTTATATATGCACTAATGTTTAATGATTGTTTGTAATTTTTATAAAGGGACAGTTGACCCCCAACTTTTTGCAGATCCAGCTTCCACAGCTAAATAGTAGTAGATTAAATGATGTTGCACCAGTACAAGAGAATATTGTAGCAAATATTAGTATTGGAAATGATGTTGTACAGGGTAAAGAACATGAATCGAATGATGAAGATGATTTTAATGATCCCATGGAGGTAGATGATGACAATAATGAGACAGTTCACATTAATGATGGGAAAAATCAAATGCTCCAAGACTTGTATGGTGAGTCAGATGATCATGGTGGATATAGTGACGGTGTTTATGATGTACCTCTGATTGAAACGTCAAATGAACTACTTTTTGAACACTCAAAAGAAACTCTTCTCTCCGCTACATTTTTGCTAGTGAACTTAAATGTTATGAATATTTGTCGAACAGATGTATGACACAGATCCTAAGGTATGCAGTATGTATATATGATCACATATATGTAAATGTTGATTATTTTCCCTTTTTCAGTTGTAATAAATATGTAAAATAATAATTCAATACTTATATATGATTAATAATCTTTACATTAACTAGTTTTTGTTTATGTTGTAGATCATTGGGTGAATTTTTCTTACCATCGCCAAATACTTTACCTCGCACATATCGATATTTACGTGCTATTATGAAAGACTTTGGAATGGAATATAACACTATAGATGCATGTCCTAAAGATGATATTATATATTACGAAGAACAGGCGTCGAAAACAGAATGCCCGAAATGTGGTACCATTAGATATCGAACTAATCAACTAACAAAAAAGGTGCCTCAAAAGGTTCTTCGTCATATTCCCATAATTCCATGTTTGCAGCGAATGTTTAGGTGTAAAAGCATAGCACATTTTATGGATTACCATTCAAATAATAGAAGTGGATATGGTGTGCTTCAAATGCCTGCTAACGGTTCTACATTTAGGGAAATCGAGGAAAAATATGTAGATTTTAAAAATGAACCTCGTAATGTCAAGCTTTCATTGGCAGCTGATGGTGTTAATCCATTCAGATAGCTTAGGTCTACTTACTCAGTGTGGCCTATTTTCGTTATCAACAATAACATTCCTCCTTGGATGTCAACAAAGAGGGAGCACATAATTTTGACTTTGATTATTCCAGGTATTTGATACATTATTTTTTCGAATGTAACATTTTCATTTCTCTCATTGTTTGAATAATATATTTTATTTATTTACTTACTTATATATACATATATCATGTTAGTAATTATGTACCGTAATTCTGAACAATTAGGTAAGTAACAGGTCAAATATATGAATGTATATATTGAGCCTCTTATCGATGAGCTAATAAATTTATGGAATGGCATCACTATGTATGACATCACAAACCAATCAAGCAGAAGAGATTTCAATGTCGTGTAATGCTTTTATGGACAATTCATGATGCCCCAGGACTAACACATTTTTGTGGTATGTAATATTTCGTTTCACTTTAATATAATATATAGTTATCTAAATTAGATATACCATATTGCATGTTTAAAAAATGATCTCATTGTATAATTTTTATTGATCCATCTATTGCAGGTCTTCAAACAAAGGGTAGATTTGCATGTCCAATTTGTGGCCCTAAGATGAAGTATCGTCATTTTCCAAACTTAGGAAAGATGGTGTTTGATGAGTTTAGGAACTTCCTCTCTAGGAACCACAATTATCGTACTACTGAAAAACATATTTTCAATTATAAATAAGAAATTGGATGAAAACCACGAAGAATGACACCTCGGTTGTGGAAGTTGGAGTATAACAGAATTAATAATCGTCAAGATGGTACATAATTTGTCTATATATATATATATATATAAATTATTTATATAATGTTTGGAATTTCTGTTTTAATTACTAAATTTATTTTATTGTATTTGATAATTTTTGTTATGATTTATTTTATTCTTTGATATCAAGGTCCTCGTCATGAAGGTACTAATATTGTACTTCCACCTGGAATGAAATGTTATCCTTATCAATTCATGAGGTTTCCCTATTATGAGGACCTAAAAATAGCTCATTTGTTTGATATAATGCATATCGGGAAGAATGTGACAGAATCGTTATGGTGAATCATAGATGGTGCACATGATAGAGATAAAATTGACAAAGTTTATGCTAACATGGAGAAATCGAATTATCCAATGAAAAGTGTGATTAGTCGATCAAATAACAATAGAGGTCGAAATTATAATAATATTCCATGGTTATTAACATAGCAACAAAGAAATGATGTAAAAGAGGTCGTTAGAAGAATTAAATTTCCAACAAGTTTTGCTTCAAACATAAATAATATCTTAACGAAGAAAGGTGACTTTAGTGGGGTGAAAACACATGATTGGAATACCTTTGTTAAGGTAATTTTTTTGGTATACATTTTTGTATATTTTTTTCTTGAATACATATTTTAAATTTTCCTTTTTTCTGTTTAATTTGGAAAGCCATAACGATTCATTTTTTATTGTTATAGTATGTTCTACCTATATCTCTCCCAAAAGACTTTGACAACAATGTTAAACAAGTTATATATGGTCTTATTAAATACATGAGGTAATTATTTTTTATTTATACGAAAAATCTCGGTACAATTATTTTTGTACTTAATTAGATGATGTGTTAATTTACTTGTAATGTAATATATATTATGTTTCATTGAAATAACCTTGTGTAATGATTTGCATATGGTTTTCATTGAAATAAATCCATCAAGATGAAATAAAGTATTGGAAGAGATAAATTCCTTGGCTAATATGTGAAATGAAAAAGTATCTACCTCCAACATTTTTCAATGCACAAGAACACTAATTGATACACCAAGTTGAGGATATTGAAATGTGTGGACCAGTACACACAAGGTCAATGTGGATGGTGGAGAGGCACTTGAAATCCATGAAGGCTTTGGTTAGACAAAGAACATGACCTGAGGGTTATATGATGGAGGGATATGTTGGGTATGAATCAATGGTGTATATTAGTCAGTATCTTCCTATATTAGATGCGCCAGCTATGGATGATGTGGATTGCATTTGGGATGTGAAATCCATCAAAAAATTTGAAGGGGAGCACCTGTTGGGAATGGGTAGAATGAAAAAAGTGAGAGGTAATTTATATTCATTTAAGTCTTATTCTTTTATCATTTATTAATTAATATAATTTACCATGGTTATAAGTTATATTTAATATTGGTGAATTATTATTTTTTTATTCAGGTGCTCAAGATTATGAGGCACTAATTTTATACATTGCAAAAAATCTTGAGTTGATGAGTGAATGGATTGAAAGATGTAAAGAACATAATGACAGTAGGTTATCATGGCAACTACTGTCTGAATTGGTTAGAGAAGCTTATCGTAGTGGAGATGGAAATGTTATGGACAGGGAAATTGATTTAGCATATGGTTTGAAAGATAGAAAGGTAAGCAATTAATTCACCTATTTTATTCAGTAATTATTTTATATTATATTTATAATGTGAAAAAAGGTTTGATTTTTTAGATAATTTTCAAGCTGTGTAAATTATATGATTAATTATTAATTAAGAATGCATCTTTTTCATGTTTGGCATATTGCAGTTGAAACACCACAAGGCTATGTGGTGCAATGATCGTAAATTTCACATTAAATAGTTGGATGATAACAGGAAAAATTCTGATAGTGGGATAACTACAATATTCCATGGCACTAATGTTTCCTCCAGGAGTGACAGACATCCTCGAGAACCTGAAAATAGATATTATGGGTTTTTAGATGATATATTTGAGTGTGACTTTAATTCCTTCAAATTATTTTTGTTCAACTTCAAATGGTATAGGCTATGAATGAGTGTACGTGATGATGACATAACTCTTATTCAACATGAAAATGGATTTCCAATGGTTAAAACATTGCAGTTTGAAGCAGGAAAAGATCGCTATGTTTTTCCAAGCCAATGTGAACAAGTCTTTTACTCAAAGGTTCCAGGTGAGAACAGATGGCAATTTGCTATTATATATGATCCAAGAGGAAGGCCTGTAGAGTATACTATAGAGGAAGAAGATGATATTGATCAAGAAGAAGATGATGCAGTGGTAGATGAGCAGGAAGATGCATTGACAGACAAAGAAGATATAGAATATGAACCAGGCATAGGAGACGATGCCACAATTATTGATGATGATTTCGATGAGGATATTATTGAAAATGACATAATTGATGATGATGATGACATGGTCTATCATTTCAACACCATTTCTGAATCAGACGTTGGTATAGATGTCGATCAGTTGGATGAAGATCAAGAAGATACGAAGAAGAATATTGATACATATGTTGTGTTCGAGTATGAGTTGGTATGTTATAACTTTATATTTTATTATGTATAAATTATTGTCTTTAAATAATTTACTAACTATGTGGGTTTATTACATGTTGTTTATTATTTCAAACCAACAAATAATGGCCATACTAGTGTACAGGCTAAACTAAAATTATGTATTTATACAAACACATGAAAATTTTGTTTACAACCTTAATTAATTTTTTGTTTGTTCGTATTCTATTTCATAGATTGGGTATTGGGAAAATGAGAGTGATGTGCGGGGGATGGGTGAGGCCATATGAGCTTCCAAAGTCACATGGTTGGCCCTGTTCAGTAGAGAATAAATTATTCTTGAAACCAAGAGAAGCTCATTCATCTTTATTTGCATTATCGTAAATGTCATCATTGTTCTCAGATTATTGCAGCGCCAAAATTGTTGAAATTGTTAGAAAAAATTAGGTCACTTATGAAATGATATTACCCTACACCATTATATTTATAAGCCAAGAGTGACCTGTGAATGGGGCCAACGTTGATTATATGTTTCTCGAAAGGGTCTTCAGTCAAAAATTAATTAATATATGCCATTGTAATTTACTATTAATTCCTTCCAATCTCAACAGATTGACATTCTTCCACCTTTGATTTCAAATAATGGTGGTCGATGGGTGAGAAGCTCAAGACACAATATGAATTCTTCCACCTTGTAATATTTCTATGAATATTTCTCAAGGAATACCTTACGAGAAAACCCTCAACGTTTCATCACATTTTGAAGGTATGATACCCAGTGTAGATTCAATAGCGTAAATTAAAACCCTTAAACTGGAAGACATTAACTTGCTATCAATCCCCATACCTTGATCAACATCCCTATCATTAATAAGAGCTGAGGATTGAAAAGGTTGTTTGATGTCACAACATCGAGAATAAACCATTTAATTGATTGAAACAAGTTAGATTCAATTGGTGCCAACTAAAAATGGGGAACTAAAATGTTATTTACATTGCAATGGACTAGCATAAATATTATACTAGTGACCTATTATTTCCAAGTATGAATACTTACCAAATCTTGTGACTTATTAGTTCCAACTACGAAGACTTACCATTAAACCAAATGAATAAATTATACTTGTAGCATATAAGAAAGGAAAATAACCTCAAAGATCAATCTCCATACCTCTTAAATAAAGCTCAAAATACTCAAGCCCTCAAACTAAATTATTTGTAGATTACATGTTCATGATGTGTTTGACGAAATGAATGTCATGGTTAGGCCTTGCTAGGTCAATTTATTGTCTAAGTTTTGTATGGAAGGCTTTGTTCTGGTGTGGATTATTGTTCTAGAAAGTCTCATCAAGTTTTGGGCAGTGGTATGGATACTAGCCCTGAAAAATTGGCTTATATCTCGCGGTCACAGGCACAAAACTGAGTAAAAAAGACTACAGTCACTCCCTTGCAGGCTTATGCATGCAGCTGAAGAGTTGCAGTCAAATTTACGAAGTGTTGTGCCAACATTTGGGAGTCAAGGTCACTGAAAAAAAGGTTTAACTCAGGGTTTGGGCACCTGGAAGGGTGCTTTAGCCATTGGGGGGTCCTATAGCACCTGAGGGAAGTTAGTAAAGTTTTGGTTTGACGATTCCACTTCCTTAACTATACCTAGGAGGTTGAGTCATATCATAGTAACTCTTCATCACATATTTATCCCAGTGGACCGATGTCAAACTTGGATAAGTGTGGGAGGAGGGTTTTATAGGATTCAACACCATTTGGGAAAAAAATTTCACTACCTCAGGGAGTTCTATTTGTAAAAAATTACTAACCGAAAATCCACTCAAGAATTTTCTCAATTTTCACTCGCGTGTGCTTTGTATTCTCTTCAATTTCTTCTTCCTCACTTCTGAGGCACTCAACACCTCCTCTATACTCATTAATAAACTTTTCCACTCAACCCCCACCTACATTTCCTTGCTCTACCCAAGGAAGACTTGTGATTTTCTTGGCCTATAATATAATTTTTCGTAGGTTAATCACATAACGTGAAATGGGTTTTGCTTGTACTCTTGGAAATCAACATATAAGATAATAGGATTTGGAAGAGGTCCATACCTTCACAACAAGATGACATGATCATTAACACAACCTTCAATTGTAATGACATCCTCAATGCTTATGCGCTCATTTCATATCCTCTTATTCACTCTTTAAATATCATTATAAAGAAATTATATTTTATTTTTCATTTGTTTAAGATTTTTCAAATTGTAACATTTTTTAACCTCTTCCTTGTAAATATTGCTAGCAATCCCCTTCACATAACATAAGTATTAACACACATGGAATTTTATCATTTTCCTTCACATAATGTAAGTCTTAACACACATGGAATCTCATCATTGGGAATGCCCAATGTTAAGTATGGTCAAGCCTAATGGAAAAATTGGCTTTATGTTAGAATAAAAGTGCATTTATTTTAGGCATTGTCCAAGGATTCCATAATTTTGTCCGGATGACGATTTTCTCACTAGAATATGACAATAAATTCTTCAAAAAATGCCACTATGGTAGTGTTTAAATTGTTCTTTTGATGACGAAAATGGATTCAACACCATAAAGGACCCTTGGGGCACCCAAAATAATGAAGCTTGACAACTATAACCTAGATTTTCAATAACTTTCACCAGATTTTCTCAAAATCATGCTAGAATTTCTATTGTTTTATGGATGAATTTTTGGCTTCATTAGACTATGCGTTTATTTTATACGAGGTTTAATAATATTCCCTATATCTTGTGTTGTTAGAATGAAATGATAACATTTAGCCCTAATGTAAACACATGATATCATGTTTTTATTCTGTTGAGTCCTCCTACTTATTTGTGTTTAATTTTTATAATTGAATGGTCTTTCCCTTCACTTATTGTTAATTATTTATAATTTTATAAATAAATAACTCTAGGGGATGTTATATCCTCTTCACAATGGTGCCTCTTTATAATAATTGATCTTACTTGACTTTACCTAGAGTTGCTACAACTTAGGGTTGCATTACCTTGTAGATAATATTGAGGATATAAAAGGAATTTGCCACCACTTTCCTTAATTAGATCCAAACACATTAAATCTTCCAATGTAAATGCTAAGAAGTTATATGAGAAATGATGATGGTTTGAATAATTTTTTTTAATGGCCAACATGATTGATGGTTTGATTTGTTCAAAATAAAATCATTACCTTTTACATTTTTAAAAGAAACAATATAGCATAGGCCGGCCACATTTGCGAGTGTTAGCACAATGGCCTTTGAGATGTAACGCATGGAAGTAGGGTTTTAACAATTTCCTAGGAGGGTTTAAAGAAATCAGCAGCAACCCAAACATTTTCTTTCGTCCATTTTAATTTGTACAGAGGACAAGGAGACCATAGTCGAGTTCCAACATGTAGGTATGGTTGTAATTCATCATCATCTTCCTCCTCTAACAGAGGTGGTGGGCAGTCAAAATTTCGATGTCGATGTCAAAGAAACACAGGGAAGTAGGGTTTTAACAATTTCCTGGGAGGGTTTAAAGAAAGCAGCATCGACCCAAACAGGGAGCCGCAATAGACAAGAAATAAGATCAAGAGGAGAGGCAAACCCTTGGTCTCGTCCTCCTCCGCATGGAAGAAGTGGTTACTATGACATTCGAAGGCCTTCTCCCGCCTGATCAATCGCGAGTCAAGACTGTCACCGCAACTCAGGCAAGCCCTGGATTAGGTAGAGAAATAGGCTGAGGAATCCCCATGATGCCCCTTGTTCAAGCGCAGCCAGGCTTAGTTGGTATCGTTAGAGGATTTGGAGGCCCTTCACCAAGCATGATACAACCCTAGATCTCAAGGCCTTCCGTTCCGTAGTTCTTGGCACCCCCCATGACTTATTTTGCCACAATGCCAATGCGTCCTCCTGGCCCTCCATCTTCATTTTCGTCGCAGGGAGTTCCTCCAAGCCATCCTAGGATTATGTGTCCTCCTCCACCTAGGCTTGGAATTCCCCCTCCTCCACCCGGCGGTGTTGCCCCTCCTATGTACAATGCTCCTCCTCATATGCAGCTGAGACCTGACATGCTGCCTCTGCCACCTGGTCAACAACAACAACATCCACCTCCTGGACAGCAGTAGCAGTAGCTATCAATTGAATCAGGTATTTTGTTAATTTCCCTACATATTTTTGATATAAGAGAACGTCTTTTATGCTTTCCAGTAGGATTGAAAAAATAATTTCACCATTTCAAGTCATGAGCATTTGAATTTTTTCCATTCTAATGATGAAATGAGTTAGCATCTCCAGCTGGGGAAAGCCCAAATCATCGTAAACATTAAACTTGACAATCTTCCTCCAAATTATATTAAGTGAAGATAATTTCATGGCAGAAATTAATAGGCAGATATTTTGTAGAATTTGTAGTTAGTTAAGCTACTACATTTCGCCTTTACTTTGATTAAGCTAATAGTACTAATCATTTTTTTTAAATCAGGGACCTTTTGCAAGAGTCATTTTTATTTGTATAGAAAATTCACAAAAGCATCTTATTCTAGCCTTACAGGCCTTATTGTATTTTCTATTAGGTGTATTCGTCATTAATCACCATATTCCATGCTGAAATGCTAAAAATTGTTGCCTTGATTGAATATTTGTACATATACATTTTCTTCTGTTTAGGAAATAACAAGTTTTAAAACCATTTCATTGTGCGGTTACCATATTATATACATTTTTTGGTATAAAATAATTTCTTTAATTATTAATATAACAGTAATGTATATACAGGGCATTTTTTTACAAAAGTAGGGTGTTCTGTGGTGCTCACCACAAGCTTCAGTATATCATGCGAAAGATGCCTTAATAACTTCCTTAACTACCTAAGGTCATAGAAGTTAACAAAACCTCCACCTGGGCATATCCAATAACACTAACATTCCAAAATGTCCAGCTAGCACTCAACCATTAAAGCTAATAAAGTCTTGCCTTATGGTATGAAAATAAATAAACACATTTTTCAAATCCTGAAGGAACTGTTGTTGGGTTGAGACCTACATCAGGAGAGTTTTTTTTGTCCTTGGGAGTGGGCCTCCAGCCATTATTGGCTGATTCAAAATTAGTTATAACAGGCCACTGCCCATCATTTGTGACTTGTCTCTTTCTGCAACACCACCAATCACCCACTGGGGAATATTACTATCTTTGTAACATGGCCTTTGAAAATTTACCTTGATTCTACTCTATTTTACACGTTCAATGCTCAATATTATGCAATGCATCATATTCTTAACCTTTGCAGCATAGATAATTCATAAACATGTCATCTACAAAAAATCACAATATAACATAACATTTATCTTTGAGAAATGACACCAATTGGCTTCTAAGCTAGATGTTCCGCTCAAAAATAGACTATGCTACTCATATCTCTTAGTAATGGGTCATCCCCGAGTTGTGGTCAAGACTCTATCGGGGTAAAAGGCTTCCTAGGCCACCTATGGTCCATAGCTACACCAATATGGTAGCAGAACAAGGCACTTGATTCCAACATCTTCCAATAGATTGTCTCTCATCCCCCATTTGCCTTCACAACCCATGGTAGTGCACCCCTTCCTATGCACTCGTAGTCCATTAGGTTGTGGCACTACAATCAAAGGTTTCCAACTCAGAGTGGTTAGGTATGTTCCAAAGGCCCATGGATTCTGGGAGTTCCAAATACACCACACCCAAATCCACCTGGGATTGATAGGGTACGAAATTCACATCGTCATACCCCTATTCCTCCTCTAGGAAGATGAATTACCAACCAAGTTCTCTCCTATAAATTGAATGGTAAAAAAATTAAACACAGGGTTTATCTTGCAATCATGTTGTCTTATTGCTCATTATAGTATTTCATAACTTCATTTAATGTCACTTTCCAAAATCAATACTAGAAAATTTAATCTCAAGGTTATCTTAAGGCCTTCTTCTGCAAGTGCCTTTGAAAAATTCAAAATTTGTTAGAAGCTACTCCCACATTTCTAAAAGAATAAAAACCGTCTCTCTAGCTATTTTTCATGGGACTTCTAATTCCAGCTTTCCAGCATAACCTTTAGAAGCTTCATTACAGTCAAGCTTATATAAGGCAAAGATTGGAGGAGTCTAAGCCACATGGAGTTCCAAATTATTGTTGAACGATTATGCATAGAAGTTAAGTTTACAAAGTCAATTGCCCATGGTTGGAGTCTAGTTTCCTCTTGTGGAAGAATTTGTGACTCTTTTGGTTTTTGTGTTGTCTTCATGTTATCACAACAGTCTCCATTGTTGTACTGCATCTTGTAAAGGTTACTGAAGATACAGTGTTATGCTCTCCAACACTTATCAATATCTCCTAAAGATTGAATGTGAATAGTCTCATTAATATATCTCTAATGTTCAGTTACCTAAAAGAATAGTCTTGATAGTGAGTTAGTGTTTACTCTTAATGTGTGATGCAATTTAGTTAACCTTGTTTCTAAGTGAGGAAAATTCTCTTTTAATATTATTATGGAAAAATAAAAATAATACGTATGATTTAATATTTACATATTTAAATGTGCTTTTCCCACAACAAAGAATTTTTGTAAGAATTTTATACCAACGTATTTCCTCCTATTAGCCTTTATCACCTCTACAACCTACGTTGTCTATTTAGGCGGGCTATTTCTCAGGCTTTGAGAGGGACTCCCCTACAGATTGCTAGGCCTTAAGTGATATGGAGCAAGGTGATATCATAAGTAACCTGTGTGATGGAAATGGTTTTCAAAAGAAAAAGGGAAATAATGGTGATGGAAGGATGTGAAGACCAGTGGAAATATTGAAGGTGCTATGGGTGGGGTTGTGTTCACAACCCCCTATTTTTCAACTCTTCCTTTAGGACTGGATGGGTTAAATTATTCCACTCAACAGTATAGAATGACCTTCAACCTTATAAAACTCTTTTGAAAAACTTGTGAGAGGGGTCATGATATTTATTATTAGTGCCTACTTTACAAAGGTGGACATTGACAAAATTTGAAGGCACAGTTGCATTGAAGTCTAGTTTAGCAGAGGAAGAGAGAAACCATGTCGGGGCTAAGCTAAATGCAGTGTGACAGGATTGTTTATGGTCATTTAATTTTTACAAATAATTATTGTGAGGGAAATAAATTTTTCCTGTCACGGAGTTTTCAGTTTGGGATGTAATTAAGTTTAAATATATTCACCATTTTTATTGTTCAGAGTAGACATGATATTCTTAATGACATTGGAGGGATTTTAGTTGGAGATTTATACAAAATCAATCATCACAGGATCAAAAAGTAACCTGTAAAGGCCATCTGTCAATTCCCTTTCAACCTCAAGTTTATATTGTTGCATAGAGTTTTATCTGACCAGTTCCATGTGCTAGAGGTCAAGTTTCGTATGCTATTTTTTAGAGAGGTTGATATAATTTTGTGTTCTAAGGAGGTTGGGCTAAGGAACAATAAGAATACTCTTTGTTTTTTAAGAAAGAGGTTATATCAAAGGTGAAAATATTTGATGTATGAAAGGTCCAACTAGTGTTAGAAAGTGCACAATGAAGGGACATGACTAGACCTAAGCCCTCTCCAAGGACCAACCAAAGCAGAAGGGAATGAGTTGTATTGAAGGAATTAGATAAAGTTATGTTTCAATGTAGGTCTAACATATATGTTAATGAAGGGCTGATTTTTGTTTTATAAATGAGTTGAGTTTTGTCACAGAAGTCCAAGTTTGGTCCTCAAGCGACGCTTGAGTTTTGTCTTTTTATCATAGGTTTGAATTACCCACAGGGAGGGATTTTTGTCTCACATCAGGCTTAATTTTGTCGCATCTCAAGGCTGAATTCTATTCTTCACCTCATGTATGAAGTTAGTGTCACTAAAGGGTTGATTTCCCAAAAATAGATAATTCCAAAGATGCTACATAATTTGATTAGATAGCCCACTAATAATACTTAATCCAGAACAAATTAGATACCATGAATTGCTCCAGTTTTCTCTTCTTCGCTAGTTCAAATTTACTCTTCTTATTTCCTTGACCCAAATGTTTCCCAAATGGAGAAAACTCTTCTTATTCATATAATCCGGGTCAACCATAACATGGTTGACCTGTCATTTGTATTTTATGTTGGAGAAGACTTGTAATACAATATTGGATATTAAGTATGATGAATGTTGCTAGTGATAGTGAACATGTTTATGTAGCTTACAACGTTTCTGGTAATGCTTAACAAGCGCAATATGTCCCAAATGAAAATTTTTATATGAAGGTCCTCTACCAGTATATATATAAAATTTTCTCCTTTTTGAAATGTATCAGAGAACCTTCTCAAATTCATTATTGAGTGAAGAATACATGGGCATGCTTGTTATTGAGTTTTTCACCTCTTTTGTAGCTACTTACCATAGATCCACAATATGGTTTTCACCCTCTGGGGTAGAAATAACTAGAACAATATTTTCAATTGGATTATTTTCATATGTCTTTGTTTCTCTTGACCAAGTGGATGATCCCCACCTACAAATTGAATAAAAAAACTGACAAAAGTTCTTATAGATATGCAACACCAATTTTTTTCCACAAACCATGCCTTATCTCATCGCACTCCTTACAAAAAATCTTGGCTCACACCCTGTGAAAATATTGTGTGGTTGTCATATGTGATGTGTGGTCCACCTTATTAATTTATAGAGGTATGAAAAGTAGCGAATGAGAAACTATAAAATTTGATAACACTACCTTTGAATGTGTTGGAAAATACATAGTTTTGTATTGAGTTTTCGAATGTGATAGACAATACTCTATATGTTAATCAATCTGCTCAACACCGTAGCACACTTCTTATGAATTTTTAATCAATTTTGAGTTTCCAATTTCAATTAAGACACCAATGGTTGGATTGTTGTGTGTTTATATAACTCAATAACCACTTCATATTGGCATTAATTGCCCCCTTATAAACTCACCTAGGGCATCCATTTCTTTTTAATTTGATTTATCTTTTCCTGGTTTAAATTAGGTTTTCAAGGCCATCTGGAAACATGTTCAAGATTAGCATTCAAGTGTATTTTAGGAGAAAATGAATTGGAGGGTTGGTGTTGTTAATGTTGCTTGGAGACTAACGATACCTCATGTTTTTCATTTTCAGGAACCTAGCAAAACCTCATAATAACAGTTCTATTCATTATTTGCAATAGGGCCACTCGTTATTCAAGGAATTGAATTATGGGATCACTTAGAGTGATTATGGTTCACACTCAAATCTTAAGATGTTAATGATATTGTGGCTTTATATTTCTTCAATTATGGACACACGATTAACACAATGAAAATACACGATTCCTATGTGGTGTTATCTTTGGAAATTTCTGTGAAGTTTTGTTGACCTATGTTCAAAACATTTGTGAATAGTACAACCTATTATCTATGGTTAAATATAGACAGAAAAAATTTTGGATATCACTTTTGGAAAGAGTTCCATTAAATACTACCAATTTTCTACATAAGTAACCATGTGCTAGTTTTTAAAATGTGGTACTTGCTATCACTGATGGTTATAGTTTTTTAAATTTCTCTTGCATTTTTAATTTTATTGTAACATATCAAGGGTTTTGTGACTATTCAGTATTTATGGTTATATTTGGAGAAGAAAGCTTGGGAATCTGTGGGCTATTAAGTATCCAGGACAACATCTGGGCTTTTAGCTTTTTCTACTATCTCAGTTCAAGGTATAGTCATGTATCAATGTTCATTTACAAGTAGTGCCCCATAGATATTGATGTTTAAACTTGATGTAATCTTACATCCCAAATCTCTTCTCCATCACATCATGCACCGGAGGAAAACATGTCCATTAATGCCAAAAGTTAAGCACCATGCATATTTTCTGCTAGAACCTTGCTGTGATAGGTAGGGTCCATGGAACCTTGAATTGACAAGTAGGCCCAGTAGGAACCATGAAATTTTTGAGGTTATGGGAAGAATACTCATCACTTAAATGTTCCAATTATACATTCTGCATGGATTATAATGGTCGCAATCCATTACTAGCTACATCACTTCATACTGATTTTCTTTTGAGTTTTGAATTGTTCTATCAAGTATAAATTATTGACCGATGAGAATACATTTCTTACTAGATTTACCATGAAGTTAATAATTCTGTAAGATGACTTGTAGATATAGTTTATGTCCTGAATCTTCTAATTTAACCGGAAATTTCCAATATTTAGTCAATGGATTTTGCAACATTACATTGCAATCAGGATACATGCGACTTGTGGGGCAGGAAATATTTTTAAATGACATTTTGACATTTCCGAGGGAGAAAATATTTCTTTTGCTAGAATATGCTACGTTTATTTTTCAATAACATTATGTAGTGCATAATGGGTATTTCTTGGCCATGTGCCTTTTTTGTGCAAGGAAGGAATTTATATTAACCTGAAAAATAGAGAAGTACATAATTGCGTCAGGCCTGCATTGCAGGTAATCACGGCGTCGAAGAGATGTAACAACGCATGAGATACAGAAATAACAAAGACTTGTCACTTTATGCTATATTGTTTACAAAAGATTGGCTTGTTTGAGGACTTAAATATCAAATTCCTGTTATAATTGAATCTCATGTGCACATTATGATTTTTTCACATACAATTGGCCATTGCAAAACCGAAGATAAATGAGTACACAGTATTTCAAAACAACACCCCCCTGCATGATGGATGTGTTGTTGAGCCTGGTACTCTAGAAAGCTTTGAATCAGATGTGAAGTTGGATTGATATACATTGTAATAAAAAATAGAGGATATTTTCACCTAATAGTACAATTAACAAAATTGAAGATATATTTTTGTCATTAATATCAGATCAATTAAATTTTATCTAAGACTAATATTCTGTGTCTCTAAGACTAATATTCTCAGGAACTTGTCATGACCAGTTCTTCAACAACTTGTATACTGCCATGGGCAATTGCATTCAGACTTTCCATTTTGTTCGCTTCCATACTATCTGAAACTTTGAGAATCTTGAATATATTTTTACATTGGCTGATTTTGATTTTTTTTTCCAAAAACAATTGAAGAAAATTACAGGAATCTTAATATATATATTATTGAAAAAAAAATCTCTGATTTCAAGCACTATTATTACTACCAAGAAATTTTATCCACGATGAATTGTTTTATTGACTTGGAAAATTATAATTAATTCAAAATAAATCCTAAATTTTTAGAAAGTCCTTTAGATCATGTATAAGCTACAAAAATCCTCCTTTTTCCTTTTTCCTTTTTTCATAGTGCTTCATATCTACTTTCTCTCTATAAGATTGGTACCATTGGTGCATTGTACAACTTTTTAAGGATAAGCATCACCTGTTTCTTCTGAATACATTGGATTTCTTAAGGTCATGAAGTTAACTTAATATGTTATCCTGGATCCCAGATTCAAAGGAGAAATTTTTCTCATAAAATCTCCTAATACTTCCAATTTCCTTATGATTATGTTAGCTTTAAATTTATTGGTTTGTAATTAAGCTTGTGCTATCTGATAGCTCTTGTTTGTATTTATTGATGGAAACAAGTATGAATAGAGAGTAGCGTCCCATTCAAATTGGGTATATTTTGATTGAGTGCACAAATTGTATTCAATAGTTATCATATATTATGTGAACTATGAATTTTTTCTTATTATTTTCACTAAATTTTGGTAGGCGTAAGGTTCGAACAAAGGATTGAATTTTCCCCTAACAGGTAAATAAAATTTATTGCAATTCTCTCTTTTATCCATATGTCTCATTATGAAAATTTAAAAAGGTTCTAACCCTGAGCTAGACCATCTTGCTTCAGGTCAAGCTCATGTTGTTTTTGGAGAATATAAACATTCGCCTTCGTTAAATTTTTATGTTCTTTTTTCCACAATTTGACACTTGAATCCATTTCTTACATGTCAACCTTCTATTTCACTTACGTATCATTTTTGGCTATGTTGAACGCACAGTTTATGGAAGTCGGCTAAGTTATTATAACATTTTTTCACGGTTTCTGTAGTTTTCCTCTTGTTGTTTAAATTTGACCCTACTAGGGTTTGACTCTACATTATCTTAAATGCATTGTATGATATTTGTTTTATGGTATAGATAAACCTTAATAATAAATATCATTTTTTATATCATTACTATATATGTGTCACTGAAACCGTATGCATTCTTCTGACGTATTTTTTTAAATATTATTTTGTTAGCATCAGTATTCCGACGATACAGTATCTGACGTTTTTTTTAAATATCCTTTTGTTTCCATCGATATTCTGATGCTACTGTCCAATTATGGGTACACGTTGGACGTGCGACAGTTGGGGTCCACATCCATGCAAAATTCGGTATAGCGACACCTTCCTACAAACGTTAGTATAGTGACACCTGCCAGAAAACGTCAGTATAGTGACACCTACCTGCTAACATTGGTATAGAGACACCTAAATGCAAACATCAGTATAGCAAAACCGACTTGCAGACATCGGTATAGCAACACCTGTCTGCAAACGTTGGTATAGCAACACCTGCCCGTAAACGTTGGTATAGCGACACCTACCTGCAAATGTCGGTATAGTGACACCTTCCTGCAAATCTCGGTATGGTGACACTTACCTGAATCGTTGGAAGAGCGACATTTGATTTCTAACATTGGAATAGTGACGTAAAGTTGCTAACGTCAGAAGAGCGACGACCATTTGGAAACGTCAGAAAAAGTGTTGCTCTTCCGACAGTTAACTCAAGTTTCGTAATTGCAACTTTAATAGAAACCAGGTTTTTCCCTGCCTCAAAGTGTCACTCCTGGGACACCTATGTGTCGCAAGAGCAACATTTTGGCTGTCAAAAATTGGGCCAAATGTGTTAGTGAGGGCTTCCGAGTGGCTTTTGAAGGTGAAAATGATACCTTGATGGTATGGAGAGGTGGATAGAAGTTGAAGCAAATGAAGGGAGGTTGGGTTGAGCCCCTAGCCAAGCTTAGGACCTCTCAGAGGTTTGTCGTGCAATAGGTTGAGTACTCACAGTATACTAGGAAAAATGACTTATGAAACAGTGTTTTGGGACATAATTTGAAGGTGGAAAGAGAAGATGAAGGATCTCAATATGTAAGTGGTAAAGGTGCCCTTCCCTACATATCAACATAGCCCTGAAATAAATCACATGCATGCATCCGTTTATTATTGAAAAATGAGATAACTCATGATGGAAAAGATGAGTTGAATTTAAATAACATCTAGTTTATGCTATAACATTGATCTAATCACTAAAATAACTTCTAAGCAATGGAAGGAAAAATTAAAACATGACAACTAGCACTAATCTATTTCTGAAAAATCATAAACACAATATTTTGGGACTATGGTTGTGAATCCTTCCAATCATTATCCCACAAGAGAGGTGATACAGAGATTGCAACCATAGGTTTTTATAGATTAATCTCTATTTAAATGCAAGAAACTATGAAATACTTCAAGCTAAGAACAAAACACAAATACAAAAAAGGCACCTAAGCCACTGGTTTGGGCCCAAACCCAAGGGCATCAACCCTATGAAAATAACTCAAATGCATCTTAATAAACAACTTCTCATTATCATAAAGTAATAGTATTTACATCAGATAAAATTTCAAAATGAAAGTGTCAAGATCTTGAGCTCAATAGCTACACCTAGTTGAAAACAAACTTTGAATCCTTATGATCTTTTCTTTCTATTTATTTATACAAAAGGCTAGCTTCTAGAAGCTCCCTTGAAAGTAGGATCTATTATGTCCTTCATCTCAAAAATGGTGGATCTTGTCCTTCTTTATCTTCACTTGCACTAGCAGTGGCTTGGCTGCCAATGGATTTTAATTGATGAGAGAGAGTGTTGTGATCTCAAGCTGATTTAGGGAGTTAAGGAGGTGGAAAACCCCCTAGATTATCTCCTTTCTATCTCCTTCAATCCCATGTATATTAAGTATCTCAAGAACGCTTTATTTTCCTGTAATTATGTAGAAATTAGCTGAATAAATCACTTATTCACTGAAGATTAACCTGGTCATATATCAATTTCGAATTGCATACATAACACATAACCTTCTTCTACAATTAATTGTCACATGCGGAAATAACAGAAGCAATCTCACATCAAATCAATCACACATTAACTCGGTATGTATGGGGAAAGCCTATAGCTGAAAACCCCGCAGCTATTGTGTATATTATAATGGAGAAATCAAGTAACCAAACAAGTACAATACTCCTCACAAGTACTCAGTACTCTCTCATGAAGTTACTCACAATCTGACTCAGTTTTGAACAAGTCTGAGGTTCAAACTCCCGCTCAGTTCGCCTTCTGTGCCTCTATCAAGAATCATGGCCCTGATATGAAGAGATTCATGCCTAACCCTTCCTTGATTGCAGAATACATATGGAGCCTAAGTGTAATGCAAATCTCATGCAAAACAAATCTACCAACTGATAGCTTTACTCACCCTTTCATCTACCTCTTCCACTGGTCTTCACTGAACTGATCATGCACTGTAGTGAACCGAAGTGTTCTTGAGTTGACTAATGAGTTAATATTTAGTAAATTAAATATTATTTAATTTACTCCACTCATATCTAGTTGATTAGTTATTTAACTAATCCCAACTAGTTCAACTAAAACAAACAGAACACAACTCCACTATCTGTCCCGTTAACTCCTCCAAAACTCCTGCCACTGAAGTCTAACTGAAGCCAACCATGCAAGATGCCATCAAACCCTAGGAACCACGTGATTCCTTGTGTCAGTTGCATGAGTCACCTCCATGAATCAAACTGAAGTGCGCCAAGAGAGTAAACTGCTGTTTATAGTCAAAATATTATTAAGGGTAAATAATATTTGACTTCCATATTTTTAGGAGATCAGTCTAAAAATAGCCTGGGTCCTAAAAATTAGGGTCTCATCTATTTTTACCCACATGTCGCATCCATCAAGAATCTCCAAGTAGAATTCCCAAATTATGCTCCGTATGTCTAAAAATAGACATAGTCTAAAAATAGACTTTGCGCCAGAATTTGCCTGCGGGCCCACTTAGTGAAGGCGACTTCATTTCACTAAGCTCCATCATCTTGCTGCATTCTCAACAAATTAAACCAGATTTGGACACATACTATGTCAAACACCTTTTACTCTTCTCACTAAGCATAATATAACCAAAAATGTGAATAAATGTGAGAAAAAGATAGTTTTAAGGTTGGAGGATGGCATCATTACCCTCATAATATATTATTTATGGGACTCATCATCACCCCCTTGTTGAAGGTGTTTCTCATCCTCTGAGAAACTCAGTCATCCATGTGAATATCTCTCAAGGCCCTAGTGGACTCTCTCTCATTCCAAGGAACCTCAGATGGTGTGCCTTCTTGTGGGTCAAATCTTTCATTTTTCTCAATCTCAATCCATTGCTGCTACTATTTTGTTTGGTGCTTTCGTTCCTACAATCCTAGCAGCAAGGGTGGACTGAGCATTAGTCATATCCATTGGATTTTCATTATCTGCATGACTCTATTATATAATGGTGTTTTTTCCAAGGCCTTTCTTAGCCTTTCAGGTGAGTGGTATTCTTCGACTTGTATACTGTGAGGAAAGGCATGAAATTTGTTCTAGAAATCTTGCAGATTTTATGTTCCCAACAGTCTAAATTATTTTCAAAGTGTATAATAGCTTGCTCCTAGTTTGTAATGTATTTGGGTGCCAAAGTTGCATCAGAAGAGATGAGATTATGATTGCTAATGATAGCCTTAGGGATCACCAACTCTACTCTTGTGTACAAAGGTTCTTTATCCTCTTATGTCATTTACTTTTTTGCCTCCTCATCCCTTTTCTCTTCATTAACTAACCAAGATTCTAAAGCCATGAGTTGCTTGTCTCCCAATCTAGAATTGGGATCCCAGAAATTTAGATTTGTCAAAATGAAATTGTGCATATAGAATTCAACTAAATTTTCCATGTCCTCCATTCTATTTTTCTTGCAAAACTCAATAAACTGCTTGAAGTCTTGGAAGGAAAGAGAACCATATTGTGTTAGGATCTTGATCTGGTACTGTAACCACTTTTCTTTGAGAAAGAGATCATAATATTTTGAAGGTTTCCTGCTTTTTATGGCTTCCATAGAGAGACTTTGCATGGTGTCAAGTTGGTTTTCTTTCTCCTACAACCTCTCTTTCGGCCTTAGGTTCTCTACATGTAGCTACTATTTTATCATAGACTCCTTGAGTCTCAAATTAGCTAATTATTTTCCCATTTCATTGAATTTTTCTTCCCTAAGTCCTACATCTTCCACATTCTTAGATTTAGAAATTTGCATCCACCTGTGGGTTCTTCCTCTCTCTATTTCTAGCTCATAGAGGAGTGGAATGGAAAACTTGTCAGGGTGATCCTTCCTCCTTCAATGAATTTATCTTAGGACCCCATACTAGGTTGTAGACTACGTTCTTGGAGCTCTGTGAAGTCCTTTTCAATTTTTTTTGGGGAAGCTATTATTTCCTGTAGTTCCTTTTTCTTCTCCTGTGTCTCCATTTTTTCCTCATGTGGCATAATTTGTCCCTCCTGTAGCACACTATGTCTCTCTTATAGCATAATTTTTCTCTCCTGTAGCAAACCCTACCCCTCTTGTAGCTTCCCTTTTTATGCTTGTTCAAGGGCATCCTGTGTCTTTGGATTCTTGAAGGTAGCTGACCTGGTGGTGGTCCTACTCACAAATGTTATAGGTTTCTTTTTTTTGGGTTTAGGAGATGTGACCTCTTCAATTTTTCCTTCACTGGTACCTACCTCTTCCTTCTTACTTGGTGATTCTTAAATGATGATAGGGACCCTTGTGAGAGTTTTTGGTTTCCCTTATTTAATTTTGGTGCTTTTTCTGGTCTTGAAATAGAGGGGACCTTGTCTTGGTTTCTTCCTTTTGGGATTGGTAGGTGTGCCCAATGTAGCTAATGTTACAGCTACTTCTTGTTCTGTAACCCCTAGAGATATACGTGTTTGAAGTGGTTGTTCCTCTGTCTCTTAGGGTTTAGAAGTTTTCTTAGGGCTTGTTTCCTCTTCCACTTGTTTATCCCCTTCTTCTTCTTCACTTTTTGCTTTTCCTTCTGTTGTTCCTATAGTCTCTGTTTCCTATGTTTTTCTCTATTCTTATTTTGTCTTTGTTGTCTTCTCATCCTCTATTTTTCCCTCTCTACCTCCAATGCTAGAGGTTGGTGTATCTCCATGGTGATGGCTTGTGTTCCTATGAAATTATCCCTATCCATGTCCATAAATTTAGTTCATAGGACAAGGAACGTAAACTTGTTTAAATCATCCATCACTATCAATTTAATGAGGCCATGGTGAGCTAAATTTTTGGGTTTTCACCCCCTCACCTTTTGAATCATCTATGATTTATTTTAGGAGAAATTTGGTCAAAATAATTCTTTGAGGGAGAGGCAATTATGCCTTGAATCTCAACTCATGGAGTAATCTGAAATGGTAGGCATATATGACACTCATTCTCCCTTCATAGGAGATATACTTTAGGATATGGTAAGCCACCTCATCCCAAGGATAAGGTAGGCTTTCCCTTTTGAATCCATTCTTATCCTTAATAGGCTTCTCTTTCAAAATGAATAAATTCTTTCTAGTTGTTACACTCATTTCCTTGTCTTCTTTGCTCCATCTAATCCCTAGAGGTAGGGTGATCACTCTGCTAATGGTTTCAGGGCTAAGAGATAATTTATAACCCGCTTACAATAGTGTTTTCATTGTCCTCTCCTTGGGAATGCAATGCCATGGAAAATTTATGAGCAAGGTCATCATTGTACCCCTTTAACAAATCAAAGAAACCTAACCATTGGTGTATTCTAAAGATTTTTACTACATGAGTGTGTAGGTGAATCATTTTGGTGTCTGAGGGTTCCCTTTTTTTTAATCCTCCCCCCATATCCTTTTTTACCTCCTTGGTGCTACTTAGGTGAGGGAAAGGTTTTTTATATAATAAATTTAGTGGTGAGACAGTGTTCAATTCCCTGGTAGTAGTGAGTGAAAATGAGGCTATAATTCCTGTCAAAAAATGATATTCTTGCTTCTAACCACTACAATCCTCAAAGATACCTTCTAATGCATAATTATAGTGCCACAAGCTATAAATTATAAGTATAATTTTCATGTAATTAGGTGTAATAACAAGGGAGGTGGATGTCTCTTACTTCTTGTCAAGAAGCTCTAGATGTATATGATAGTTTTGAGACCAATTTGAACCATTGTGGCCCCTTCTCACCCTTTAATTCCTCCTGTGGAAAATTCTTGGCCCTCTTGTAGCAATTGCAGACCTACCAGTAGCTCCTTATTATAGCAGTTACAGAACGGGGTTCAAAACTCCTCGGTGGCATACAAGAACTTTTCCTCTCTCTAATTTTTTTTGAAATGAGCAAATGTGCAAGAGAATTTGAGCCCTAGTACATAATATTCCATTTTTGAGTTGAAAGCCTTGAGCATTGTGGTGACATGGCATCTACATGGGTTTCCTCTTTTGGACCATTGTCCCCACTCTTTGCAATCACTCCTCATTCCCTCATAACTATAACCCCACCTTCATGAAAACAACTCACTTTGATTTTACACCTCCATGTTGTATGAGTTACTAAACATCAACTTAAGTTTACTAGTCAAGGGTGGCCAAGTTCAGTAGCCACCTCCAGCCTTATTAAAACACATTTTCTCACTCAAAACACATTTTATTCATTTTATGGATAGGTCAGAGGTGATGGTTGTCATACCCGAGCCTACCTTTGGATCAAACTACTACAAAGGTTTGCATGCTAGAGCTGGACCATATATCATTAAGATCAAGTGAGTTTAATCTTTGACTTATTTCATGTGCATGTATTCATTCTTGATGATACCTTAACTGTTACTTTTATTTTGTGTGTGCAAGTGCCTCTCTGATATCCAAGTTGTTGATGCTGGTGGAAAGCATCCCTGAGAGTTGTTTTTATCTTCATAGTTGCAAACAAGGCCCCATCATCCCTTTTAATGGTGAAAAAAAAAACAATATCAATGATTGTTGTTGTGGCTGCAAGGTTGTTATAGAAGGGGTTTTCTTCTTGTAGCAGTCCTTTGATCTCCCCTTGGAATATTCAGTTTGCATGATGGTTTTCAGGGAGATGATGAAAATTCATGAATGCAGGGTTAGATTAATGAATGAGTAGTGTAGACATGTAGAAATAGAAAATAGTGGCTTCTGTGTTTTTTTAGGTAGGACAGAGTGGATAATCTGAGAAAAATAATTGGTGAAATGGAGTGGATGGGTGATGGATGGATGATGGAAAAATAATTGGGGGAGCCTCCTTATAATTTCATAGAGTCATAATGGTATTTTGGGTTTTTCTCCTCCTTAGATCTCCCTCTTGTAGCTTTACAGGCTCCTCTTGTAACATTACAGGACCTCTTGTAGAAATACAGGTCCTTCTTGTAGCATCACAGAGAGGTGAAATTCGAATTTATTGCTAATGGGATGGTGGAGAGAGATGGTAATATGAATGGAGAGGATGGATATGAGGTGTATGGATGGAAGGATGGATGATAGCTTGTGGTTTTTGGCCTATAACCATGAAATATTCCACTGTGTGAAATCCTGTAAAATAAGATAAAAGGTTAGCAGACATGGTATAAGCTTCTTTCTTATGTTCTTCTTTTGATTCTTTTTTCTTTTTTCTTGAGAAAAATAGGCTTCCTCTTACGAGGTTTTCAACCTGCATGCCTGCCCTAGGTGCCTCAGACTAGGTTTTCACCTAGGGATATTTATTATTTTTTCTCTTTATTTTTTTTTTCTCCTGGGCTGCCTCAAAGAGGTTTTCAACCCTGGAGTTGGCCTCAGATGCCTCATAGAGCTTTTTATCCAAGCCTTTTTATTTTTATTTTTTTCAAATTTCTAGGAATTTTTTGGATTGGAAGCTATGAAACTCACTATCACATTTAATTATTTTCTCACTAAACTAATGAATTCTTCCTTGGATAGAGCTCTTCTATATAGCTTCAACCTATGACCATTTATAAGCAATGGAATTCCTTCCTCATCAATGGTCCTGATCTACACAGATCCATTTTCATGACACTTTTCTACTAGGTATGGACCCAACCATCTTGTCATTAGCTTCCCTTTAAAATCTTTGAACCAAGAATCATATAACAGGTCCCAATCCCATTCTTGAAAAGTATATTCTTTTATTTTCTTGTCATGTCAAACCTTCCTTTACAGTTGTATGACTTCAGTGTGTAGGAGAGCCTGCATTATGAACTCATCTAATCCATTTAGTTGGAGCATCCTTTTGTGATGTGCTCTGGTGAGAGCTAAGTCCAATTCGGTAGCCATTCTCAAAGTTTTATATTCAAACGTAATAGAAATCAAATTTGTCTTCCCATAAAAAAAATCATATTGAGTGAACCCGGTGGTGGTATTCCAAGTGATGTTATAGACCCAAGTGACCTCTACTAACTTGTCTGCCCAATCTCTCTTGCTTCTTCTAACAACCTTGGTGAGGATGCTCTCCAATGCTTTATTTGTGACCTATACGTTCCCATTTGCTTGAGGGCGATAGGTGATGAGCTCCATCATTAGGTATAATTGGAGGGTTTAATTGTCACCTTTTAGTCTATTAAGTCTCTCTTTCTCACAATTAAATTATATTATGGTCTTATGTTGCTAGTGTAGATGGTGATTAAGGCTTGTCATACTTCGAATGCCTAACATGAGTTAAATGCTTGATAATCACAAAGATATTTTACTTTTGATGAATATTTTGAAATTAAAGCTCGGAGTAGACATCAAGGAGAGATTATAGGCTAATTTTCCCACCTCCTTAACTACCAAAGGCAACCAAGGGATCCTCAAGATTCCCTCCAACAACTCAAAATCAAAGGCAACCAAGAAAATGGGAGATCAAGTGAACCAAAGCTCCACTTCTCTTGTAGTCAAAGTGGACACGTCACCTACTTGTTAGGGAGTTGTTGGTAGCTACCCTCTAGGTTAAATAGGGTTGAGCAAGATCTCATTAGGATTTGAAATTTAAAGGAAGCTAATATACTCTTAGCTCTTGTAATAGGTTTTTGAGACTTTTATGATTATGTAATGAGACTATTTTATGCAATAAGATGAGTATTCAGATTGTCCTTCACTGAGTTAGTTTCAAAGGGATAGGATTGTGGGTTAAGGCCCAATCCATTGGCCTTAGTCTCTCTTATATATTCATGCTTATTTTAATGTCATTGTAGTTAGTTTTATTTATGATTTTTTAGCTATTTTTCTTACATTTCAATCCATTTTTTTTAGTTTTCTTCCATTTGTATTTGTTGTAGATTAAGATTGCATAAATGTTGGTAGAATAGTTTATAAACTCAAAAAGCTATGTGTCCAGCCTCCCTCTCTCATCTCTCTCATTGGAGCTTGAGGAGGGCAGACCTTCTCCACAATGCCAAATTTTCTCTTTAGTTTATGATTTCTTAGAAAGAATATTTAGGTTGCTATAGTGTCATTAACATGTCTAGAATGATGAGTTAGATTTCTGTTTGAATTCTAAAGTAGTTTTGATTCTCAAATTGAACTCATCTTTTCCATTTCCTTCATCATGAATTTTTCAATATTTATTTCATGAATAGGTATTTTTCTTGCAGTTTCAAGTATCACAGCAAATGAGGACTTCACCAGCACCCTTAGCTTCATTTCTCACCCATCATCAACCTTCTTTCCATCAAATCTCCATCAGCCTTATTTTTCATATTTTTCACCTTCACACTGTGAGCAAACCTTAGAAGTTCAAGAGGTGCTTCTAAAGAGGTTATGATCTTGTCCAAGGGGTTTTCCACCGTCCATTCATCCAAAAACACCATCACTCCACCTTCCCTATGCTTTTTTCAACCATTTTTGGCCTCAGATTTCCCTCGGACTGTTTCCTGTAGCAATTCAAGACTTTCCTGTAGCACTACAGGAAACCTGTAGCAGCACTAGTGAGCCTCTCCTTAAGCCCAAAAGCCATCATCCACCTCATCCAGACCTGCCAAAACCACCCATACACCTTCATCCTTGCACCCATGAGCTCAAGCCCTTCCTAAACCACCTTAGCGCTTTCTCCTCCTAGATGCAAAACAATTCATTTACAAGCATATTTAGGTCATGATTAGATGCATGGATAAAATCATGATATTTAGAAAATTAAGTAGATAGAGTGTGTTTATCTATTTGGCCCAACAATGTGTGATTATAATCTTTATGAAATTTCAATTTATAAATTTACTTCATGAAAGATGCCTAGTTTTCTTCCATTTCTTGCCATATATTAATTTGCAGATTTATTTCATTGCAGAGTAGCAAGATGTACTTTCTTGTTGTAGAATAGTTCTTTAATTTCTGATAGAGTAATTACTTTGAATCACTTGTAGCCCTAGGTCTAAATTCAGAAGTGTGACAGACTTCTTTCATAAACCTTAGAAATAAAACCCTTTAGTAGGACTCGAAAGAGGAGGACATGAGTAGAATGCATTTTCTCTGTATATAGCACTGTCACCTCCAATTTCGAACGAACCTTAGTTTGATAAAGTAAAGCAGAGTAGCCTTTGGGAGTTTCAAAATTCTTGGTGCAATACTAGGGCTCACCAATAGGCAATGGATGTCTTGTTTTTAATATGGTGTTTCCTCATGAGATCCTCAATGAGATTTGATTTTAATTTTTCTCCTTGATCGGTGATTATCTCCCTTGGATACCCAAACTTGTAGAAAAAATTTTCTCTTAAAAAATTAGCCACTTTATGCTCGGATTTTGCTTTTACACCCTTTTTCTTAGCCCACTTTTTCAAGTATTCAGTGCACAAAATTATATACCTATTTTTTCCTAATGGTAGATCAATTGGCCCAATGAAATCCATGCCCCACTTGTCAAATGGCTCTAAGGCCACATGAGGTTGTAAGGTCATGTCATCCTTGGGTTTGGCTTTTCCCAGCCTTTGGTATTGATCACATCTGGTAGTGTATCTCCTTACATCTTGATGTAAAGTGGACCAATAGTAACCAGCTTGTAGAAATTTAAAGGATATCCTCTTAGCAACAAAATAGCCCCCACAAGGTCCATAATGGCATGCTGAGAGGATTTCAAAGACCTATTCTTCCCTTACATGTCTCCTTAAGGTCTGACCTAGTCCCATTTTTAAAATATTTCCCCCAACCCAAGTGAAAGGGGGTTTTTTCCTTACAATCTTACTCTTCTCCCTCGATGATAGATTAGGAGGAAACTTGCCAACAGCCAGTTATTTGAATATGTTAGAAATCCAAGGAGAAATAATCGAGATGGAAAAGAGGTGTTTATCTAGAAGTTGATCATCCACCATCTCCTCATTACTTGCGGGAAAAGTCATTCTGGACAATAAATCTGCAACCACAATCTCTTTCCTTATATTGTCAATAATAGTCAAATCAGACCATTGTAACAATAAAAAACATTTAATTATCCTAGCATTCACATCAGGCTTATTGATAAAATATTTAATGGTTTCATGATCATTATGAACAAAATTTTGATATCCAATGATATAGTTCCTGAATTTGTTCAAAGAATGTACTACAACTAAGAGTTATTTTTCAATGATAGTGTAATTCAACTCAACCTTATACAAATTTTAACTAATGAAATAAATGGAATAAGGTAACTTATCTTCTACTTATCCCAAGTATTCCCCCACAACTTTGTCTGATCCATCAGCATGGATTTGGAAAGGCAATGCCCAGTTGGGGCCCCTAAGGATGGGTGCAATGGTTAGTTTTTCTTTCAACATTTCAAGGGCCTCCTGACAGTTTCTTGTCCAACAAAAATCTGAATCCTTGGCTAGCAATCCAAACAATGGTTAAGCCACTTTACTAAAGTCTTTGATGAACCTTAATAATACCTATCTAATCCCAAGAAGCTCCTAACATCTCTTTATTTTTGAGGGGTAGGGACCCTTTTAATGATGGAAATATTGTTCGGGTCCACCTATATCCCTTCCTTGGATATGGAATGGCCAAGGATATTCCCTGCATTCATTATGAATTCATATTCCTCAGGGCTTAATGAGAGATTCATTTCAATACATTTCCTTGGAACTTTATACAGATTAGAGAGAACCTCCTAGAAATCACACCCATAAGGAATGAAATCATCCATGTATATTTCAACAGATTCATGAAAAATTCCAGCAAAAATACTCAAAACTGACCTTTGGAAAGTAGCAGGGGCATTGCAAAAATTGAATGGAAGAACTCTATAATAAAATGTACCCCAAGGGCATGTAAATGTGGTCTTGTCTTGGTCTTCAGGGTTAATCTAGATCTTATTGTAACCACTAAATCCATCCAAGAAGGAAAATAATTTATTTTATGAAAGACATCTAGGACTTGGTCAATGAAGGGAAAGGGAAAATGGTATTTTTGTGTGTCCTTTTTAAGTTATCTATAGTCAACACAAATCCTCCACTTCCCATTCTTCTTTGGGACTAAAACTAGAGGGGACACCCACTAATTATCTGATATGGTGTATACGAACCCTACATCAAACATCTTTTGTGATTATTCCTTCACAATGTCCTTAAGATCTGGGTTTATTCTCCCATGGGGTTGGTGTACAAGTTTGCATCCCTCTTTGATGTAAATATGATGAGTAAAAACCGATGGATGCACTTCTGTCATTTCTTTATAATCCTAATTAAAATCATCTAAGTGTTCCCTCATTATCTTGCACGATTGTTCTTCTTGTTTGGCCGAGAGAGGGGTTGATATTTAAGGTTCTGGATGGGCCAAACTCTAAAAATTTCACATGTTCAAGACTTGATTCAACTAATAATAACTCATTCAAAGGACTACTCTCATATTCTTTCACAAGTTCATCAAGTAGGATGGTAGTGGGAGGTTGGTTCTGAAGGATATGGTTAATGAGGTCATATTCATCAGGTTCCCCCCTCCTATAACAATATCTAGGGTGCATATTGGGTAGGGGGTTATGTGATACAATTCATCCTCTTCTTCTTCTTATAACCACAAGGGTAAATCATGCTCAATATAATTTTGAGCAGGAGGATACAGTACCAGTTGTTTTGAAAGGGTCCATTCTTAATAGTCATTTTCCCATCCCTAAAACTAATATAGGCATCAACAGTGGCCAACCAAGGTCTTCCTAAGATGAGAGGATAACCATTAAACTTGGTTTTTGTTTGGAGAACCAGGAAATCAGTAGGATACTCCCAAGATTTGATGGAGAACATGAAATCTTCAACAATTCCCTAAGGAGCTATTATGGATATGTCTGTAAGTTGTAGCACTATGGTGGTCCTCCTCAAAGATCCTTGGAGATTTAGCTTTAGCATGGTGTCCTTAATCATCACATTAATTGCAACCCCAATATCAACTAGAGTATTAGGGGCTATAATTCTATCAATGTGCACATCCACTACTGGGCTTCCAGGGTCTAAGTATTTTGGAAATATCACTCTCCAAAGCATCAGATCAGATAATTTCCCTACAAAATTGATGGTGGGGGTGTCTCTCCTTTTTCTCCTAGTATTTTTTAAACATTTCTCCTTGATAAGATTATTATAGATGGGAACATCCTTAATATCCTAGAGAAGGGGTATCTTGACACTCAAATTATTCAATTCTCACATAATTTTAATCTCTTATGGGGTGTGATGGCTAGGGTGGATCGACCTTTTAGGTAAAGGAGGTGGATTTACTTGAGGATCACTCTCTTCCTTCTCTTCTTCAAGCTCTTCATGTGGAGAAGGTGTATGTTTATTCGGGAGCACTCTACTATACCGAAGTTTGATCTCTTGTATTTCCATAGCATAATCAGGATAAGATGTATCTCCATTTTAGACCTATTGTGCTTGCTTGTTGTTTGAGTTCGGTTTAGGTTGAGCAGGAATTTGAGGTTTCTTAGGTGGAGTAGGATGAGTGAGTTTTGGTTGAGCTTGGGGTGGAGCCATTAAATCAGGAGGCTGGTTGATTTGATGCCTCAGCCCTTGTGATGGGTTGTTCCATTGAGGAGGTTGGGGAGGATATGGCTTAGAAGGATGGTTGAAAGGTTGAGGAGGATATGGAGCAACATAAGGCCACGAAGGAGGTGTGGACCATGATGGATGAGTGGAAGAGTACCAAGGTTGCAAATGTGCATTCTATTTTGGATCGTAATAAGAATAAGGTGCACCTTGCATGCCTTATTGGTATGGTTGAGGTCCTTGAGGCCTCCTTTGATTAATGAAGCAAATTTTCTCTAACCCATCTTCAACCCCCTAGTATACAGATTTTAGCCTTGGAAAAGAAGGGACTTTTTGTTTTGCATGGTTTTCCTGAAAGATTGAGTAGACTTCTATGACATTCAATGGCCATTCCTTCATAGGATGTCTTTTAGTACATATAGGGCAGAATATATCTAGATCCCTCTCTGCTTCCTCTTGTTTTCTCTTGATTTGCATGGTAACCATTTGAAATGTAAATATATACACCATTTCACTTTTGAAATCCTCCAACATGTTCCCTATCTCATTTTTTATGGATGTTGTGGAGGGAGAGGAACTAACCAATTAGCCTTGAATAGCCCTACCCTTCTTCCTAGCATCCTTAGAGTGATTTTTGAAAATACATTTGATGTCATAATAGGATAATTGATAGATATTTTCTCAATATAACATGTTAAGGGTTTCCAAAACTTCCTCCCTGATCCCTCGAAGAAGAATGAGCTTGAGTGACTCAGGATCAAGGGTACAATTGGCCCTCCTATAGTTAAGTTGAAATATTTTCTCAGTCTTCTAAAGATAGCCTCTCCATTATTTTCTATGATGGGAAAAATCTCGTTGTTTCTGTTTTCAGCCATAGCTTGCGTAGGTGAAGTAGGTTCTTCTTCTTCCCCAATATGTTCTTCAAAAATTTCAGTTTTCTCCCATAGAGGGTCTTTTAACTCCCATGTATTCAAAGATGGAAGTTCACAGTCACTAAAGAAGAGTGAAGGTTTACTGCTTGAGGGTGTGCGGGTTTTTGGTATAAATTTTCCTTGATTATCCCTACTCTTATGAGGAATGAAAGAAATTCTTTATTTTTTTCACTTTTTTCAAAATTGAATGCAAAACAGAAAGCAAAAAACAATGATTAAGAATTTTTTCAAAATTGAATGCAAAACAAAAAGCGGAAAATAATGATTAAGCAGAAACAATCATCTACTTAGAGACATCCCCGACAACAGTGCCAAAAAATGTTGATCCCTAGTATTTCACCAAGAGTGTTCCAACTCTAAGGACTCCTCAACTCTATTCATCAACTTGGGCTTCATACAAAATTAGAGGTGACAGTGTTATATGCACAGTATATGGGATTCTACGCATGCCACCCTCGACTATGGAATAGATCAAAAGTTCTCAGAGACCATTCCTCCTACTGAATTAGAATGAAATCTTGTTGATGAAGGTACAATTGTAAACTACTTCTAGCTATGGAAGTGTAAATTCCATTGACTCATCTGGTAAAAGCTAATTAATCAATTCATGAAACAGAAAAGGTTAATCTACTTGCAAAAATAAATCTATCTGCAAAATCCATCAAACTACCAAATCTACTTTCAAAAAGGAGACTAATTTATCTTTCATAATTCATCAAACTAAAATTCATAATTTCATGCATCATCTACCTAGTTCACACTTACTTGAAAACCAGTAGCCTGCTTGCATCATACTTGTGATAAAAGAACTAATTCTACTATGTTTTGCATTGAATAAAAGGAATGGTTGGAGTGGCCTAGGAGCTTCCCCTAATCATAAAATCACAATTGGGGGTCATTATTCATCCTGACTGAGTCAAATTTACGATGGGGATCAAAACTGATGAGGGAAAGTGGTGCTACACGCTTTCTACAGGTGACTGCTACATGGTCCTTGTATTGCTACAGGAGGGCTTCCTAGTGGATTTTGAAGGTGAAAATGATGTCTTGAGGGTATGGTGATGTCAATGGAAGTTGAAGAAAATGAAGGTAGGTTGGGTTGAGCCACTGGAAAATCTTAGGACCTCTCAAAGGTCTGTCTTGCACTAGGATGAGCTCTCACGGTATACTAGGAAAAATGACATATGAAATAGAGTTTTGGGACAAAATTTGAAGGTGGAAAGAGAAAATAAAGGATCTCAAGATGGAAGTGGTAAAGGTGCCCTTCCCTACAGATCACCACAGCCCTGAAATCTGTTATCACTCAGAAAAATGTGAAACATTATTTGACATGTTCATAGAGTTCATTTGTCACAAGTTGGTATAGGAAAATTTAAATTTTTTCATCTTTAACCTATCCTAATGGTTCAAACCCACCTCCATATAGGTCACATAATGTCCCATCAATCATAATTTGCTATCATATTTCATTTCCAAGTGCTTAAATTTGAAAAATGACACTTTAGCCAATTTTTCCTTTTTTCGTAGCATTTTACACTGTAAAATAGAAGTTTTCGCTACGAAATTGCCTAATAGTTTCATAGCGAAACTACCAGGAAATGAACTAGCCACGCTACGAAAATTTTTTTTTATGTCTATCTTGTAAAATCTGGTGCAAGCTATCAATTCATGATTAGAGGAGTTAGGTTGGATTTCATTTGAGTCATTTACGGTTATTTCAAAGGTACAAGGTCATGCCTGAGGTCATTATTACCGTTTTTAGCATGCGTGAGTCATGATTAGGGCATGAGTTATCATCGAAACCATAAAACATTACCCAATTGAGTATTTTTATCATTCTCTACTTTATCCTTGCATGTTATTGAGTTTCTAGAGAGCGGCTTCACCGAGCCAAGCTGGTTGCTGGCATTTTCAAAAGTTTTAGGTGTCACTTATCAAGCGAGGATGAGAAGATATAAATTCACCATGGCTGTTAGGAAGAAGACTAACAAAGGTGGTCACTCCCTCTAGTATGAGCCCATGGATATGAATTTGTTAAATGAAGACCCAACTTCCTTGTAAGTTTTTAGAAGAACAGGGTGGTTGCAATTCTGCCAAATATTGCAAGGGTGCCATTTGAAGGTTTCAAACGAGTTTGCCAAAAATTTTACTGGATCAGCTACAAAGGCGGGAATGTTAAATATCACAGTAACACCAGACAGTATTTCAGCAGGAGCATGAATCCCAAGAGGAGGGGAACAATGGTTTAAAGGCATCAAGTTCACCATGCATGACTGCAAAGAATTCATCAAGCTAGAGCATAGTGAAATTGCTCTCACAAATGCTATCCCAAGGAGTTACATGAAGGACAACTACTCAAAGTTTTGATGATCATTCAGAAGTACTTCACCTGTGAAGGGAGGTTTCACATGGTCTACTCCTACCACCTTAGGCTTCTGCTACATTTTGTGGGTAAGAGGTCTCTTGACTTCCCCTTTTGATTATATAGAAGTTTAGGTAAAATTTCAGATAAGGTTCAAGTTAAAACAAAAGGAAATGAAACCTCTATATTTCATCATGGTTTGATTAATTTTTTAGTGTTAGAGGAGTTGAAGAGATTAGGTAGAGATTGGACATATTTTCTGTTCATCAGTGGTTTTGAAGTAGATGTTGTCACTCCTAAAAGAGTTCCCAAACCTAGATATGTTTCATCACCTGCAGTGGCAGAGCAAGTTGAACCAGTGAGCATAGGGACAGAGCCTTTGCAGAAGATTGACACACCCAAAGCTACACCTGCAAAACAAAATCCAATAGTTAGCAAACATGGCAGCAAGAGAGTTACAAGGAGCTAAACAATGGTTAAAGGTAACTTAGAGGACATCTTTCATGCCATTGATATTGAAGAAACTCCTATTGTCCAAGTTGAAGACATATATGAGGGAGGAAGGAAGCTTAAGAAAGGAAAACGCTACAAAAAAACTTGTAGCAGCCTTTTTTCTTCTAAAGTAGCCTTTTGCAGTTTTCAAGGAGGGATATTCATGGTGGTGATGTGTCATGACTTGATTGACATCATGAAACAACAAAGGAGTGAAGTTATTGGGTGTAGAAGTCACTTTTTCAAAGCTACCAAAACTTGCTATGAAACTGTCATGTTTTCGTAGAGAGAAATTGTTAAAGGTTTTGGAGCATCTTAATGGAAATTTTGGACAACTGGACTCCTCCAACATGTCAAGGAAGCTTATCATCAAATACTTATGACTCGAAGGGAGTGCTATGAAGACAGGTCATCAGCCAAAGCAGATTTTAAGATAAGGGTCATGCATTCCTAAAAAGTAGGGTTATGCTCCACAAGTCTAGGAGGGTTTTAAATATGTAAAGTGGTAATGAAATCTGTCATGTGTTTTTCGAGCATGTGATTCTTATCTTGAAACCATCATGTAACTTTTTCACAAGATAAGGTATATATATGTAATAAATAGGAGTTAGAGTCCTATTAGGATATGTTTTCTTTAAAGTATAGCTGTCAGTTCTTTGTTAGAAGTTATGTTTTTCAGTTATGAAAGGTGTCATAGGAGAATTCGATGATCTAGACATCAGGAAGATCATCCTTGTTGTAAATAAATGTCTATTTAAAGACAAAGCATCGAAGTAGTACAGGGTTGGATATTTTTTGCACTAAACTACTGCTTTTATGTATTTAACTTATATCAGTAATACAGAGTGACTTTCTTCTTGACATACCTGAGATTCTCATTAGGTTTTTTAATGTCTTATTGATCTATATATTTATGTTTACCACTTGCAGTAGATTTCATCTCTATTACTCAGAATTTATAATTTTTATGCTCTAACTTCCTTTAGTGATGAAATGACTATGTTTTCCTATGTTTTATGTGTGAGTTGCCTCTATTAAATACCTCTATCTGCCTCAGCTTCCATGTCAAGAAACCTTGCCAATGAAACTACTAATTTTTTACTCCATAAGCCCAATGGTAGCAAGCCTGCATGCTTTTCAACCTACAAACATAAAAAAACAAGTTACATTTCCCATAGTTTTATCCATTTAGTACTATCATTATTCAATATCATAAAACCCCCTTGAGAGAGCCCTCTCAAACTGAAGAGGCTAAGCTTCAATTAGAAGTGGTTTGAAACAGTTACACTGAGTTTTTTGATAAGAAGCCAATCAAGTACAATTTTGTGATAACACAATCAATCACATGCATGCAACCATTTATCATTTACAAAATGAGATAACTTATGATGGAAAGATTAGTTGAATTTAAGTAACATATAGTTTATGCCAGAACATTGATCTAATCACTAAATTGACTTCTAAGCTACGGAAAGCAAATGTAAAACTAGACAAATAACACTAATCTATTTCCAAGAAATCATAAACACAATAATTTTGGACTATGGTTGTGAATCCTTCCACTCATTCTCCCACAAGACAGGTGATGTAGAGGCTACAACCACAGGTTTTAATAAATTAATCTTTATTGAAATGCAAGAAACTATGAAATACTTGAAGCTAAGAACAAAACTCAAATACACAAGAGGGACCTAAGCCATTGGGTTGGTCCCAAACCCAAGGGTCTCAACCCTTGGAAACTAACTCAGATGCAGCTTAATAACCAGCTTCTCATTATCATAAAGAAAAATTCTTATACATCAGATAAAATTTCAAAATGACAATGTGAAGCTCTTGAGCTCAATAACTACACCTAGCTAAAACAAACTTCAAATCCTAATGAGATCTTCTTCTTTTTTATTTATAAAAAAGGGTAGTTGCTAGCAATTCCCTTGAAAATAGGAGTGATTTCCTCCTTCATCTCGAAAATGATGGATATTGTCCTTCTTTAGCTTCACTTGCACTAGTAGTGGCTTGGCTACCAATGGATTCAAATTGATGAGAGAGAGTGTTGTGATCCCAAGCTAATTTAGTGATTTAAGGAGGTGGTAAAACCCCCTAGATTCTCTCCTTGTTGTCTCCTTTGAGCCCCTACATAATAAGTATCTCAAAAATGCTCCATTTTATTGCAATTAAACCACATTAGGCCACATACTATGTCAAACACCTTTTACTTTTCTCACTAAGCATAATATAACTAAAAATGTGAATATATGTGAGAAAATGATAGTTTTAAGGTTGGAGGATGGAATCATGACCCTCATAATATACCTATTGATGGGACTTATCAATTACCTTTGAAAATCTTGTTATTATTAATTAGGTGATTTCATTTCCCTAATTCAAAATAATATTCATAGAAATTAAAACATTAATTAGTTGGTCCATTTATTTTATCCTATTGAATGAAATATATAACCCCTTCCAATTTATCCATTTTGATCTCCTTCATAATGCATGTATTAGTATCATGGTTCAGGAAGTTAATTTTAGGTGAACTTAACTCTAGGAAAGAGTCAAAGTTGATCAGGTCAAAAGTAGTGGTTTTGGGCCCATGGTAATTTGCACGTGAATTGCATGTAATAGAGCCTTTAAAAGGCTTAGATGACTTCACTGTAAAGGTGTCAAGGATTTGAGCGGTGAAGGCTCACTTAGTTGTCTTGGCCAAGGTTTTGGCTAAGGAGACTAATTTAATTCTTTTAATTTGGATTTTCCATGGAGTTGGGGTTTTCCCAAGGTAAATATTGTGATGTTAATGTTTATATGTTTTTTTATTGTTGCTGGTTAATTTATGTTCCTCTCAGTAACTATTTATATCTCTCCAGTTAATTTTTCTACAACTAGCAAGGTAAGTTGTCATTCGACCTATCTCAAATATATTTATTGTAGGAGGTTATTTTATATCTTTTTTTAATTATTAGTACCAACATTTTCCATATTACTAACATATGTTTGAAATGGATCTATGTTAAGAAATATAATGCTCATATTATCAATAACTCATTGAGCACACTTCCAAAATTAGGGACTTCCAATTGTATAAAAATATATAAAATATATGAGTTGTTGTAATGATATAAAAACCATAATCTATTAAATTTTATAGTTTTGGGAGCTTTGGTAATCTTTTCATTTTCCCTTTTTCATCCATACCAAATATATTATGAGGAAGGGAATGGTGCTAGTCCATCTTTCAATGAATGTCATATATATAAAGAATGTATTTTTTTTTAATGTAAAGTTTAGTTGGTGGAAAGGAAAAAACTAAAAAATTAGTGAGACCACTATGGATTGAGAAAAAGGAAATTATGGTCCATCATGGTTTTTAAATATGGATGACTAGACATTATTAGGATTTATATGAATAATAATGTATAACTAGTTTAGCTCATATCGAATATTCTCATCCAATTTTTTTCTTTTGGCCTAAGAAATGAAATCATATTCATATCTTATCCAAATATGACTCTTTTTTAAGCTACTATTAAAACTTGACCACAAATCCTCACTTACCCCTACTAGCTTAGGTCCTTAGCAAATTTCCACCTTTGTTACCAAATTTATAATGAGCAATTATCTCCCACTTACTCGGAGTAAAATTTATTTCTATTGAAGCTTCTATCATCATAGGTGGCACATGGAATTCCTCTCTACATCCGAAAATACATTCCATTATAATTCTTATTTCATCTCCTGAGCCAACCCTTCATGTCAATTTACAACAAATGATTGGAAAATGTTTCACCATAGCCTTCCATTGGACATAAATATGTTTAATTTCCTTCCTTGTATTTCTAACCTAATATGCAAAGGACCTAGCACTAGTACAAAATGGCTAATTAGTTACTAAAAAAATGATTAAATTTGCATATAAACGACATTTTTTTCAGTCAGTGACCAATAGTAGCTAATATACAGTATCTTATGACATGACCAACTTTTAGTCATATTTAGCTTAGTCATTAATTGGTTGTTTCAATTTTATCATCTAGTAATATATTTATTCATAAATTTGGTTATTAATTTAGTCATTAATTGTCACAATTAATGACCAAATACACAACAAAATATACTACTACATAATCACCTGAGAAAACCAATTAATGACCAAAGAAATATGACCAAAATGTTGGTCACATTATAAGATAATGAAAATTAGCTATTGATAGTCTTATATATGCAAATTTTAGTCATCATTTGAAATCAATTAATGACCAAATAAATATGACTAAATTTTAGTTGTGTTATAAGATATTGTAAAATAGCTACTAATAATCGTATGTATGCAAAATTTAGTCATTATTTATAATTACAAATTTATCATTTACAGTAGTCATTTATATTTTTTTGGTAGTTTCATATTCATTATATAAATGAATGATTTATTTGTTTATATTCATTTCATTTACTTGAATTAATAATTATTAAAAATGACTAATTTAGTCATTGTATATTCATTTTATTTGTGTTCATCATTAATCAATATATACTATTAATTTATTAGTTTTAAAGTTATTTTATGTCTTCATTATTAATGAACATAAATTAATTAATATGATTTTGTGACCAAATTTAAAAAATGACATACAATGTGCATGTTCATCTAATATGAAAACGCAATTACATATGTTAATTACAACACTAAATAATATCAAGTACAACTACAAACAATTTCAACCACATTAATTATATTATATAAAATGTCAAGTACTACAATATGAGTTTCCAACTTAACATTGGTTGCACTAAAATTTACACATGAAATATTGTTTCATCACTTCAAAACATTATCATTGTGTTGCCAAGACATTACAGGTGAATTCACCAACTATAAATACTTGACCATCAATCTGTATGTGTGTTTCATGCGAGATATTAGCTTTAAGGGTATCACTAAACTGATTCTCTTCTCTCTATCTTTCTACATTTGTTTCTCCAGTGTTATTGTCCTCCTATTTTTTCAATTCCTGCTTCTTACCACCAATATTGAGTTCCTCTTCTGAAAATGAAAAAAGATACAATGAAGTATAAGATATGAAAGACAATGAAAACTGGAATATAAACTAAAGTTTTCTATAAAATATTTATATTACATATACCTCAACATCAGCAATGCCAATGTGATTTTTCCCCATGAAAGCAAGAAACTCAAACAAATTTTCTTCAGTGGGCGATAGTGGCCACTATGTGGTCACATGACCTGTATAAACAAAACAAATAAAACATCACCATAGAAAATAACACCTTAAGAACTTAGTATTCAACCTTCTAGAAAAGCTTAGGAATAATCATGTCAACTAAGTTACATGCTGAAAATCTCAGGCTATAGATAACTTGTGAAAACAAATGGAAAGAAAAAGATAACATATTATAAATAATGTATGACAACTGGATCGCAAATTTCATATTAGAAGAAATATTTATCCTATCAAGAGCTTTTAATAACTCATTTACAAGTTTCCATGGCATATAAATTCATAATTATAACCAAACATATTTTATCTCAATTTATCTTTCATTCAACTCATACAAAATGGCACGTTCATTCAGCTTACACAACGATAAAAGGCACAACTAATGGAATTGTTCTCATTCCTGATCATGATTTATATAGAGAACTCATGACAATACATATATTTATCTTTAACACTTCATCATTCAAACACAACATAAAATAAATATTAAAACAAAATATTCATAACTTTCATTGAAAATACTTACTTGTATGAAAATATGCTCATGTGGACTAGCTATGTAATAGCAATTTTCCTCCCAAACATATGCATCCACTACGAACACCACCCCAAGCCTTGCTATGAAATAACAAGGGAAGTGAATATCTACTAGAATTCTCTCTCATGTCTTAAATACCACCCCAAAATATGTTGCATGATTTGAGCGAGAGAAATAGCAACCACAAATTTCATCTCCACATTCAACTAACGCATATTCAAGTGTTAAATTAGCTTATGTAAATTATCAAAACTCAACACATGATACAAATTTAACAACAGAAATATCCCTCTTGGTCTCTATGCACTAGAAACTCATCTATGGAACATCACTCACAAGCTCAACAATGACATGGAAACATATTTTTGAGAAAAAAACAAGGAATATCATACACCAACAACATGGATCCTCATGATCCCTATGGCACAACTAAAATTGTATCCCTATCATGATCCTAGGGTGACTAAAACAAGCCAAATTTCTTCTAGAAGAACACTATAATACTCAAAAAAACCAAGTATCTCCTAAATTCTAAACACATGACCAGAACTATTACATAACAAGTTACAACCAAGAGATAAAATGTGGAGCATCATAGAAGAAGGAAGAAATATGTATTCCCCCTTAGAATCAACTTCTACAAGACCAAACATATATATAAACCAAGGGGTGCATGGAGGTATGCATGTTTGGAGATACCTCAAATTTATATTTTGTTTGGACACAATGGAGAGATCTCAAATTCGATATAATAAAAAATGTGTGCTCTATACTCAGATAGAGATATAGCTTGGGTACAAAAATATTTAATGTTTAGCATGTCATGATCATTGACTTCAGTCCCATGGATATTATTATTGCCTATTTTAACTCAGATTCAACTTTCTTGAAGTATCCGAATATATATATATATATATATATATATATATATATATATATATTAGAAAAATATATTATTCTCAGTAAAATAAATTGATGTAATAGTAATATTATATGCTTTACATGTTTCTATAAATAAACTCAAATACCAATAATTAAAAAAAGGTTGTCTCTGAGAAATCTGGATCAACAGCATTTGTGCAACTACCCATAAGCTTTACTACTTTCACATATTGTATATTATCCTGGACAACTTTTCACAGTTCTGGAAAATGCCATCCATACCACTCTCGTATCCTCATCGCATATGTATTAAGCACTTTGTCGAGATCATCAAGTAGGCCAATATCTTGAATGAGCATTATACCCACATGGAAGGTAGGATATAATAATTTGAAATGGTAGTTAGTACGTGCATATCAAAAAACACCTCATGTTACAACAACATTCGAGTGCAAGAACTTCATCAAAAATGGATGTATGGAAAAATACTAAGAGTTTAAAAACAAAAATATCAAGTACAAAACTACTGAAGTAAATAATTCAATTTGTTGTAAATTCCAATGAGAGTATCTATATATGAAATAAAACTTATTAAATATTAAAACATAACCGACAGAGATGGCCATAAATTGTACATATCAAAGGAAGATAAAACTGAGTATATGTATTTCAACAGACATATAGAAAGCACAAGAAGGGGTCAATTCTCAGTATAACAAAACACTTACCTTATCTGGACTAAATTTTAGCTTAAATCTTGAAAGGTTGTGGGAGAGACCCAAGCTCATAGGATCTAAATCTTGAACTCCAAGACCAGTTATCAGTTCACCCAACTGAGTTTGAAGACCCCGCAATAAATACAAAACAACATTGTTGTGTACACATTCAAATTTATGCAACAAAATAGAAAACAATTAAGAATAATACAAGGATATGGCAACCAGCATTATATAATAATTATTGCAAAATTGTGATAAAATTTTGATTTATAACTAAATGATTATACCCATTTCTCCTTTATCACATTCACGAGCTTTGAATCATCTTACTGTTAATGTTTCCCCCTCACACTGTTCACGAAGAAACTTGTGTAACCCTTTGTTAGGTTTGGCTTTGCTATCAAAAATCAATATAGTAGCACTCAAAGCTTCAGTTGTATTTTCAAATTTTCTAAAAGCTTTCAGCTTGAAAACCTACATAGAATGGAAATTTCAAGGTTCTACACATTATAAATTTGCATGGTGGACAAAAACTACTTAATTGAATTTTATTTAATCATAAAATGTTACTCAAGACATATAATTATTTTAACTTCCATGGGAACATTCAGAAGAAAAGGTTTGTGTGTTTCTTTGTTGAATCTAGGCATAAATAGTTTATATATGTTTGGACATAAAGATTTTATGTATATTGTTTTGCTGAAATTCAACCTAAATAATTTGTGTGTAATAATTTTTTGAATCTGGCCATAAAATGTTTATTATGTACAATTTTTTCCTTAGCTCACAACTATTCATGTTATTAGTGTGACATTTAACAAGTGTTTTTTTATTTAATATCATGATCACCTGTCACCTTCCTATATCTCTTTTAAGTCACTTTAGTTTAGGGATTTGTGTGATAAAGGCTAACGACTAAAAAGAAGGTAAATAATAGCAACAATAGAAGCAAAAGTAAATGAAAATATTCATCAATACAATGTAAAAGTAAAAAAAAAATAGAGGGAGCCTATCAAGTATGCAAATGCACATTGTAGACAAGAAAGCCAAGAGTCATGTATGTAAGTTTAACATTCCAAATACAACAAGAACGGAGAGTGCAACCAAATACAAAACAAATTCAAATAATAATAAAAAATGAATTATTCAACATAAAACCCAATATATTTAAAAAATGTGGAATAACATGATTACCATGTGAAATAATTAAGAGCTTGGGGAAGAAAACTAGCTTCAAGTGATGAGTTGCACACTCCTAACAAAATACAAGAAACATAGGGGCACTGCGCCATCCAATAGAAAGGAGAAATACCTTTTGCAACAAGATATTAGAGATGATCTCCAATGATGATCAATTTTGGGAGAAAATCCTTTATTTACAGTACAAGACCCATATCCTATACCATGGTCACTCCACTTATACATAACATCATAGCAGTCATATGATAGAATTGTAAGAGTTCAACAACTGGCCAACCACATGAATGACGGTAATAAATCACTAACATTGATTTGTATCATTGAAATAACCCCTAAGATATTATACATGCTATATGTTCTACTAGAATCACAAAAAATACTCATTCCTTGGGCATTTCAGTCTTGAAGCATTACAAGAGACCAAATAATAATTTCTAGATTTCTCATCAATAATTACCATGTTTGATTATCTACCCACATTATAAATGATCAATATTTTTGTTGATTGTCACGAGAGATGAGTTGGGCCAATGAAAGAGGGAAGATTTTATTGCCCCACCAAGGTTTGAATCCTCAAAAAATTGGCATCCCTACCACTCGCAGGCCAAGGAACTCCCATAAGAAGGTATTGATTAGTGGAAGCCATCATTACCATCAACTTGAGCCAGATGGTTACACACTTAATAGGTGATTAGTGCTCAGCTCTAGCACATAATTTTCATTGTGACTACATGTATGTCCATGGTTCAGTCACTCGAATACTCCTAATAAATAAAATGTCAATTAAACTTTGAAATTTATCTCATCTTCAATATTTTAACTTAACATCAAACTTGACTTTCATACTCTTTTGAATGGCTTACTAGTTATGTTTCGTTACATGCTAGTGTTTCATAGTTTCCCTTTTTGAGAAGATTATCTTCCACGGTATTTTTTCCAGGGCTTCTATTTGGATTTAATCCCATCTTCAATATATTTTTTTTCCTTGCCAACGTTAACTTTATGTGAATGTAAGCTTCCCCAACCTTCCTACAAATCATTTCTCCAATTCTCTTAGTCATTTATTTTTTGGTGACCTCCAAACTTGCTTCATGATGATAACCTTTTCTTTCTTTTCATACTATTGTGAAACCAGCTCCAAAAATAGAAGAAAAGAGATATCAACGCCTTAGAAATAAGCCACTTCGAGGGGGAAACCTCCAATACATTACATGAATGAAAAATTCTTGGATGATACAAATTACAAACCTCCTTTCTATATATAGGAGTCCATGGGGCCACAATGTAATCCTAGCCGACCTAACAATAATAATTTAAGGGCACAATAATAACAATATGGGGGTTACAGGGGTACAATAATAACAATAAGGGGGTTACACTAACAACAATAAGGGACTATACTAGTAATATAGGGACCTAAGATGCCCCTCTCCTTCAAAAAAGTGTTGTCCTCAACACTTGAGTAGCTCTGGGTGCTTCTGTATAAAATTCTCATCCTCCCATGTAGAATCTTCAGTGGGTAAGTTCTTCCACTTGATGAGATACTCTGAAATTGATCGATTTCTTAGTTGTCGAGTTCTTGTTTCCGTGACCGCTTCAGGTTCCAATATGATTTTTCCTTCCTCATCAAGTTCTGGCAATATTGTTTGAACTGGAAGATTTTCACCTATAACCTTCTTTAAGCATGAAACATGGAAAACTGGATGTACTCGCGAAGAAGCAGGAAGCTCCAATTTGTATGCCATAGCACCAATATTTTGCAACACCTTGTAAGGACCATAGTACTTTGGCGATAATTTATTATCCTTCTTAGCTTGCTTGAGGGAAATTTGTTTGTATGGTTGTAGTCGTAAAAATACCCAGTCTCCCACATCAAAACTTTTTGTAGATTATTTTAAAGTCATAACCCAACATCTTTGTGACCCATTTTTGCTGCTCTTCTGAAGATAGTCTTTGTTCCAAAAAGTGTTTAAGACTATCATGATCAGTTTTTACCTTGAAGTGTCTTCCTATTAGGTAAGTTCTCCATTTCTTTAGTGCATGCAGTATTGCTAACATTTCCTTCTCATAAATAGGTTTCTGTAAATACTTTCCTTTGATTGGACGACTTTCAAAAGAAATGGGTCTTCTTTCTTGCATTAAAACAACACCAATTCCATTTCCCGAGGCATCACATTCCACAATAAAGGTTTTTGTGAAGTCTGGCATAGCTAAGACCGGTGCTAGGCACATTGCCTCTTTAAGATGTTCAAAGGCCTTAGTTGCTTCAGGAGTCCATGAAAATGCATCTTTCTTCAACAATGTTGTTAGAGGTGCTGCTATTCTCCCATAATTCTTAACAAACTTGCGATAATACCCTGTTAACCCGAGAAATCCTCGCAACTGCTTTATGGTTGTGGGAACTTTCCATTCCCTAATGGCTTTAATTTTGTTAGGGTCCACTTTAACACCCTCGTGAGATACAATATGACCCAGATATTCCACCTCTTGTACTCCAAAGAAACATTTGGACTTTTTTGCATATAATTGTTTCTCCCGCAATAGTTTGAGCACCCTGTCAACATGTTCAACATGATCCTTCCAAGACCTGCTGTAGATTAGTATATCATCAAAAAATACTAGCACAAATTTTCTAAGGAAGGGTTTGAAAATGGAATTCATCAACCCTTGAAATGTAGAAGGTGCATTGGTAAGGCCAAAAGGCATGACCAAAAATTCATAATGACCCTCATGAGTTCGAAATTCTATTTTTGGAATATCTTCAGTCTTCATTCTAATTTGATGATATCCTGAACGAAGATCCAACTTGGTAAAATAAATTTCTCCATGTAATTCATCCAATAATTCATCAATCACAGGAATGGGAAATTTATCGTTAATGGTGAGCTTATTGAGCTCCCTATAATCTGTACACATGCACCATGATCCATCCTTCTTGTGTACCAATACTACAGGAGCAGAGAAAGAACTTTGACTAGGTTGAATTATACCCGCCTCTAACATTTCTGTAATCATACATTCAATTTCGCTCTTTTGGACATAAGGATATCTATAAGACCTGATGTTTTGAGGAACAATTCCTGGAATCAAATGAATAGCATGATCGTGATCACGAATAGGTGGGAGTCTTATGGGAGTTTCAAACACCTTAGAATGATTGTCCAAGACTTTTTAGAGATCTGCAGAAATAGATGATTTTGATGTTGGAACTTCTAGTGAGCATAATTGTGCAATTACGCCTCGTTCTTTCTTTAGAAGCTTTGTCATGACATTAGAGCTTATTATCTTTCCCAGCTTCCCTGCAATACCCCGTAATTCAACTTCCTTTCCTTCTGAAAAACATTTCAAGAAAAGTTCTTGAAAATTAAAAGCTACCGTCCCCAAATATTTTAACCATTGTACTGCTAGTACAACATCAGCACCTCCCATAGGAATGGAAATCATTGGAATATTCAATACATATTCCCCCATGGTTAGCTTGATATTATGGCATTTTCCAGAGCAATTTATAGTTCCTCCATTTGCAACCATCACTTGACATTTTGGTGCTGGGTATAGGAAACAATTCAATTCCTTGCTTACCTTAAAATGAATAAAATTATGGGTACTACCTAAATCAATCAACACTATTACCTTTTTCTTCTTGATATGTCCTTCTATCTTGAGAGTTTGAGGAGTGGTAATTCCTACCAATTCATTACACGATATGGTCGGACTCATTTCTTCCTCTTCTAGGGCTGGTTCCTGGTGTATATCCTCTTCTTTTGAAGATTCTTGTTCATTTTCTTCTTCCTCTTCACAATCTATGTAAAATAATTTCTTCTCAGCACACTTATGACCTTTAGTGTATTTGCTATCACAACCGTAGCAAAGCCCTTTTGCTCTTTTTTCTTCCAATTGTTGTGGTGTCAACCTTGTAGGTTGTGGAAATCTAGGCGTAGCAACACTTCCTTCTTTATAGAATTGAGTGGTAGGCTTCCTTGTCGCCATAATTTTACATTCAACTTTTCTTGCCAACCTGAATGCTTTCTCCAATGAATCAGGTTCCAAAACACGAACTTCATGTTGGATGTTATCCTTTAGAGTGCCTATGAAGAGATCAATCCTGTGTTCCTCTGGAATATCAGTTACCCTTATATTCAATTTTTTGAATTCCTCAATGTGCTGCCCCACTAAACCCTTTTGTTTGAGATTTATCAATTGGCTAAATATACAGTTTTGTGACCATAATGCTATCATTTTCCGTAAAATCGACCAAGTGAAAAAAATGATGGGAGAAGAATACATACAAATGTATTTTTTTCTAAATGTAAAGCTGTAATATGTACCTTTTGTGTGTTTTTCATATTATAGATATCAAAATATTGCTCCATCTGCAGTATCCATGTTACAGGGTCCTTTCCATCAAACTTCCTCATATCCATTTTTGGAATATTGTGGGTCTTCCCTCCAACATTAGAGTTCATGAAATAATGATTAACATTTATTTTGTTCTCATCATGAGTTTCCTCTACTATCTTTTCACCATTAGGAAAAATTTCTTGTATCAACTATGTCAAACCTTCCATGTCTGCTTTTAGATAATTCTTCATTTTTTCCATCTTAGCTTCCATGTCATCCATCTTAGATTCCATGCCAGCTTCCATTCCTTCCATATTAGCTTCCATGCCATTCTTCAAACCATCCATCTTAGATTCCATGCCTTTCTTCAAAACTTCCATGTCATTTTTTGTGGCTCTTTGTGAGAGCGAAATTTGTTGCACTTGCTCTTGTAATTTTGATATGTCATCTTGTCATTCTTCATCTTCATGAGTCATAGAAGAGCCTTCTAAAGGCTTAATGGGTGTTGAATTATTTTTAGGGGTCATTTTAGAATCCAATACTGATATCTATTCTACAATATGCCTTTAGAATCAATTCAACTTGATTCTTCAAACAAGACTTATGCAATTCGGAAAAAAAATACACACCTTTTACTTGCTTTTTTGGAGCTTGATATTGAAATTGACTTATCTCTATACTTTCAGATCCTCAATATCTGAAATTAAACCCTGTAGTAGTCCTCTGAAGCTTCTTTCAAATTCCATAGGTCTGACTTGATTTGGATTCTTCAAGGAAAAGTTATGTCCAATCTCCCATAATGACCTAATTATGGACTAGTTCAGTAGAGCGAAATTGTACGACTTGCCATGTATCATTGTTTGCTCCTTTGGCTCTGAAATTTATAGCCAAGAAAATACAGTTCGTTTACTTCCAGTAACTTTTTACATAATTCCAATCCGATGCTCAGAGAGAGAGTTATGAATATTTTCCCACAATCACCGGCTTTGAGATGAAATTCGGGAGCCTGAAAAAGACCTAACATCCATAGATCCTATCTCCGAAAATATTGTGAACCAAGCTCTGAAATTTTGCAAAGATGTTCCTTAGGATTTTGGCTTCGCACTCTAAATATTTCAACTTCTGAACCTTCATAGAAAAATATTTATAGCGAAATTTTCGTGATGACTTTTTTAAGTGAAATTCAAGAGCCTACAAAAAGCCCTAACTTCCACAGATCATATCTCTGAAAATGTTACGAACCAAGTTCTAAAATTTTGTGACGATGTTTCTCATGATTTGGGCTTCGCACTCTAAAAAGTTTAGCTTCTGAACCTTCATAGAAAAAAAAATTATAGCGAAATTTCCATGATGACCTGTTTGGAGCAGAAAAATCCTAAAATCCAAAGCTCTGATACCAAATGTTGTGAAACCAACTCCAAAAATAGAAGAAAAGAGATATAAATGCCTTATAAATAAGCCACTTCGAGGGGTAAACCTCCAATACATTATATGAATGAACAATTCTTGGATGATACAAATTACAAAACCTCCTTTCTATGTATAGGAGTCCATGGGGCCACAATGTATGTTGGAAATACTGAGAGGGGGGGTGAATCAGTATTCCTTTCAATTAGAGCATTAGTTAATCATAAATTATTATCAGTGTCTGTACAATGATATAAGTAAATAAGAGGAACACAAATGCACACATTTTTTAAGGTGGAAACCCACTCCGGGACAAAAACCACCTAATTCTTTTCTAATAATTCTTTAATATTCAACTCCAATTGAAAATAAAGCTCCAACTTCCTAGAATCTATAAAATCATTCTTCTCCAGCTCCCACTGGATGGACGCTCCAATGCCCGAGATTCTTCAGTAGTCAACTAAACGGATGCCCCAACACCCAATGAGCTACAACTCACCCTAGCACCACCCTACCACCCTATAGAAGAATACAAGAAGAATGGACTCCCGTACCAGGGAAAATGGTCCACTTTACAATGATATAGAATGATGCAGAAAAATAAGATATACTAGATCATAACCCCAACTTTGACACAACCACCTAATGATGATCCTAGACCTCCCAACACTGCCTCTTCAACCCTTGGCAGATAGGCACTAGTACAATTTGTACAATAATGTATTTAAAATGACTAAGTACAATGATACATTTACAATGATTCTATGCAGTGTTGCCAACTTGAAGACTTCATATGATGAACTTATTGCTGCTATTATGCACCTTGCTTGCTACTCTTGTCATGCTACCCTCTGCTGCACCTTGCTTTGCTTTTCTGTCGTAGAAATTCTGGTCCTTTGCAACCCTTGACAACACATGATCTAGCTTTTTCTTTCCTTCTAGGAGCTCGATATTGAATCTAGTGTATCTCTGTTATTTCAGATCCTCAATATCTGATTTTCATTTTTCTAGTAGTCCTTTAAGTCATCTTTCCAATGCCATAGGTCTGACCCAATTTGGATTCTTCAAGAGAGAGTTATACCCAATCTCTCGCAATGCCTTAATTATGGACTGTTGCAGCAAAGCACACTTGTACGGCGTGCCACGTGTCACTGTTTCTTCATTTGGCTCTTAAATTGATAGAGAAAAAGTTACAGACTGTTCCATATCTGCCACCTTTTATGGAATTCCAATCCGATACTCAGAGAGAGAGTTATGATGATTTTACCAAGGTCACTTCTTTGAGATGAATTTCAAGAGCCTGTAAAAACCCTGACTTCCACAAATCATATCTCAAAAAATATCGTGCACCTTGATCTGAAATTTTTACAACAAGCTTCCTCAGGATTTCGGCTTCACCTCATAAAAATTTCATCTTCTGAACCTTCGAAGAAAAAAAATTAGAGCACAAATTCCATGATGACCTGTTTTAGATGGCGAAATCCCTTGCCTAAGGAGGAAATGAAGATCACAATTTATATAAATGCTTAGGTTGAGAGGGGCTTCAACAAGTGAACGTGGGAGGGATTTTAGGAGCTTAAAAAATATTAATTAAGACTTTTCAATGACCCATGCCCCAACCCCATGGGGTTTTAGCCCACTAACTGGGGGTACAAACTTCAAACATGAATATCTCTCAAACCGTGAAGAATTACATGGCGTGCCATATATCAACGGAAACATCTCGACAATTAGAAACCATATGAGGAATTATCGACCCAGAATATATTAATTTGGTAGGTCAAAATTCCCATGCAATATTGGGTTAGCCCCTGGTGTTGCTTAGGTTGACATCAATGACAACCGCTGATCAACAATCACCCCCTTTGGCATTGATGGCAACACAAGTACTCCCCCTGTGATCATGACACCTCTTCCTAGAACATTCTCTCCCCCTTTGACATCAATGGAAAAGGGTAACTGCCCCTAAAACACAACCATCCTGCGGACCTGTACACACTTCCACTCCCCCTGACACACAACCGTCCCGCAGAGTTGTAATCTACTTCCACTCCCCCTTTATATTCTGAAAAAGGAAAATCTAATGAGAACTTGGGAGAATCCAATGCTGGCAAATATTTAATATGTGATTCTTTTGGTGCTGCTTGGAATATTTCTACTTGTCCAACTGCTTGCATAACATCTGGTCGGGAGGCTGTTACATATAGAAGACTACTAATCATAGATCTGTATAACCTTTGATCCACATCCTTAGATGAGTCTTCTATGCTCAATTTGCAACCTGTTACCATTGGAGTAAGGATGGGTTTGCAATCTTCCATTTTAAATTTATTGAGAATTTCCTTCATGTACTTGGCTTGACATATAAATATTCCTTTCTCTTGCTAAGATATTTGAAGCCCTAAGAAGTATGTCAGCTCACCAAGTAAAGACATCACGAAATCACTTTGCACCTTTGTAGCAAACTTCTTACTTAGTCGATCATCATTGCTACCAATTATTATATCATCCTCTTTAGCTATTAGACATGCTTTAGTTGCTTCATCCAGAACATATATGTCATTTGTAGCTCGACTTGTTGTATCCACCATTTCACCAAACACGCCTTTCCTGATTTCACATTTTGTGGAGTTGAATAGTATTGTGTGTCCTTGATCACACATTTGTCCAACACTAAGCAGATTGTGATTCATGTTTTCAACCAATAGAAAATTCTTGGCTAGAGCATCTTTTCTTCTGAGAGTGACAGTAATGATCCTATAACATTTGAAGATCCATCGTTCTAAAGGACACAGTTCCATCCTTCTTCTCTTTCAGAGATACAAATTTATTTCTATCTCCAGTCATATGCATTGAGCAACCACTATCAACATATCACACATCTTTGTTCTTTTGAGCCTTGAGAGCGAGAGCACAATTATCATTCTTCTTCTTCTTCCATGTTCATTCGTTCTGTGGCTTCAAAGATTCTTCTGGAGGATTTTCAAGTCCACAGTCTTTGGCTATGTGTCCAAAGTTTCAACATTTGTAACATTCAATATTATTTCTTAAATGTTTAAATCTATTGATGTTTCGTTGAGCCCTGGGAGGTTCATATTTGACAGATCTCCTGGAATAGTATTCGTTCCTAGGGTACGTGTGACATTCTACAGCTTTATGACCATTTTTTCCACATGAATAACAGTAGCCATAAATGTTGGTACCTGGATGGAAATTTTCATCGAGGAATTGTCTTCCAAGGCTGTTCTTGTGAATCTTGTCCAGTGAAGTATACATGCATGTCAGATCTCATAGGTTCATTGTATTTTGTTGTAGAAGGTCTTGCTTCTTCTTCTTTGTAACCGATGCCAGTTTTACCATTGTAAGATCGGTGATTGTTGATGAGTTCTTCCAATGCCCTTGAGTTGTTGGCATAGTTTTGGATAGTTTTTCCTTTCTTCACTTCCTCACGCAACGAGACTACTTCGACTTCTAATTCTTCCCTTTCTTGGTTGCTTTCTTCCAAATTATTTTGAAGTGACTCTTTAATGCATTTGTGTTCTTCAACTTCAATTTTGAGACCTTTAACTTGTTCTTCAAGAGTATTGGAATGGATCTTCATCGCCTTGAGATATTTTATAAGCTTGATTGCTTCCTCATAAAATTCTTCTATGGTCCATCCTTCTTCTTCATTGTTTAATACCTCTTGTTTATTGTGCTTGGGTTTATTGTGCTTGGCCATAAACAATACTCTCTCATTGGCTTCTTCTTTGCTGTCACTTTCTTCATCAGATGATGAGCTATCTTCTTTATAGAAAAATTTCCTTTTGGATCCTTTCTTGTTGAATTTCTTAAAGCCTTTCTTTCCTTTTGAGTTTCCATCACTTCTGTTTGGGAATTTTGCTGCAAAATGTCCAACCTCATTACAGCTGAAACATATCAATGGAGGTTTACCTTTGAATTTTCCCTTACCAATTTTTAGTTTTCTTGTGAAGTAAGCATATTCTTCATCTGAAAGACCTTCTTCCTCATCTCCCTTTTCTTCACACTTGCAGGTTCATGTCTTTTCAATTGAATGTTGTTTATCCTTCTTGGTTTTCTTAGATGCAACGAACGCATTTTCTAGATGCGAAGTACCCTCTTCTTCATCAAGTATCATTTCATATGCTATGAGAACTCCATGTAATTCCTCTTTGCTGAGTTTGTCCAGATTTGCACTATATTCTAAGACCAATACCTTTGGGTTCAATCTTCCTGGTAACATTCTAAGAATCTTCCGTATAATAGTCTTCTCGTCAACTGGCTCTCCCAATCCTTCCAGGGTATTGGTTATTTCATCAACATATTGGAATTATGCAGCAATGTTGCAATCTTCTTTCATTCTAAGTTGCTCAAATTTTTCTCTATAGATTTGAAGCTTTACTTCTTTGACATTTGAGTCACCTACATATATATTATCAAGCTTGTCCCATATTTTTTTGGTAGTTTTACAACCCAACACCTTATGATAAGCAGATTTAATAAGTCCACTGATAACAATATTCTTTTCTTTTGCATCATTTACCAAATTCTTCTTACCTTGTTCATCTGTGGTTGATGTAAATCCATTTTGAACAGTGTCCCATACTTCGTAACCTTGCGCCAAAAGATAGACCTCCATTCTTTTTTTCCAGAGTGCATAATTATTTTCATTGAATAGAGGTACACCATTCTTGGTATGCCCCATGACCTCCTTCCAGCTATTAAACTGCTATTGAAGGAACCAAGATCTGATACCAATTGTTGGAAATACTAAGAGGGGGGGGGTGAATCAATATTCCTTTCAATTAGAGAATTATTTAATCTTCAATTATTATCAGTGTTTGTACAATGATAGCAGCAAACAAGAGGAACACAAATGCACATAGTTTTTAAGGTGGAAACCCACTCCGGGACAAAAACCACCTAATGCTTTTCTAATAATTCTTTAATATTCAACTCCAATTGAAAATAAAGCTCCAAATTCCTAGAATCTATAAAAGCATTCTTCTCCAGCTCCCACTGGATGGATGCTCCAATGCCCAAGATTCTTTAGTAGTCAACTAAACTGATTCCCCAACACCTAATGAGCTACAACTCACCCTAGCACCACCCTACCACCCTATAGAAGAATAAAAGAAGAATGGACTCTCGTACTAGGGAAAATGGTCCACTTTACAATGATATAGAATGATGCAGAAAAAGAAGATATACTAGATCGTAACCCCAACTTTGACACAACCACCTAATGATGATCCTAGACCTCCCAACATTGCCTCTTCAACCCTTGGTAGATAGGCACTAGTATAATTTGTACAATAATGTATTTACAATGACTAAGTACAATGATACCTTTACAATGATTGTATGCAGTGATGCCAACTTGAAGATTTCATATGATGAAATTCTTGCTGCTATTATGCACCTTGGTTGCTGCTCTTGTCATGATACCCTCTGTTGCACCTTGCATTTCTTTTCTGCCGTAGAAATTTGGTCCTTTGCAACTGTTAACAACACATGATCTAGATTTTTCTTTCCTTCTAGGAGCTCGATATTGAATCTGGTGTATCTCTGTTATTTCAGATCCTCAATATCTGATTTTTGGTTCTATAGTATTCCTCTAAGTCTTCTTTACAATGCCACAGTTCTGACCCAATTTGGATTCTTCAAGAGAGAGTTATACCCAATCTCTCACAATGCCTTAATTATGGACTGTTTCAGCAAAGCGCAATTGTACAGTGTTCCACGTGTCAATGTTTCTTAATTTGGCTCTTAAATTGATAGAGAAAAAGGTACAGACTATGCAATATCTTCCACTTTTTACAGAATTCCAATCCGATACTCAGAGAGAGATTTATGACAATTTTACCAAGGTCACTTCTTTGAGATGAATTTCAAGAGCCTGCAAAAACCATGACTTCCACAAATCATATCTCCAAAAATGTTGTGCACCTTGATTTAAAATTTTTATAGCAGCTTCCTCAGGATTTTGGCTTCATCTCATAAAAATTTCAGCTTCTGTCGGAACAAATTTATAGCACAAATTCCATGATGACATGTTTCAGATGGCGAAATCCCTTGCCTAAGGAGGAAATGAAGATCACAATTTATATAAATGCTTAGGTTGAGAGGGGCTTCAACAAGTGAACGTGGGAGGGATTTTAGGAGCTTAAAAAATATTAATTAAGACTTTTCAATGACCCATGCCCCAACCCCATGGGGTTTTAGCCCATTAACTTGGGGTACAAACTTCAAACATGCATATCTCTCAAACCGTGAAGAATTACATGGTGTGCCATATATCAACGGAAACGTATCGACAAGTAGAAACCATAAGAAGAATTATTGATCCAAAATATATTAATTTGGTAGGTCAAAATTCCCATTCAATATTGGGTTAGCCCCTGGTGCTGCTTCAGTTGACATTAATGACAACTGCTGATCAACAATGTAATCCTAGCCAACCTAAAAATAATAATTTAAGGGCACAATAATAACAATATGGGGGTTATAGGGGTACAATAATAACAATAAGGGGGATACACTAACAACAATAAGGGACTATGCTAGTAATATAGGGACCTAACACATACACTCCCATTCTTACAAATATTTAATTAAGGTATATCAAATAGATAATATCATCTATTTCAACCAAGCACTCCCAACCTATGAACAACCAATGAGACAACTTGGAGCAGTGGTATTTTTTGTTTTCTTCTCTAGCAGCAGATTTTGGTTGTCACAAAATTCCTCCTTTTTCAGTTTTATAATATCATTACCAACTACAAGGAATGGTTGCACTTCTCCCTATTTATTTCAAGCTCACAAATGCCTTCTTGTTTTATATTCTAATAATATGTCAACTATCTAGCAATTGACAGACAATCTCAATTTATCTATGTATATGACCTTTGAAATATGCTACAAAAAGAGTCAAAATTCACTCACCAACACCCCATATTTCCAGTTTCTAAAAACATATTGTCATATTTTTGTTTTAAATGAAAAAAAAAATGCATTAATATCATCCTTTTAGATGTAGGTCAACATTATTGCATAAATAAAACACAATAGTATAAATTGAGACAAAACATTGAAAATTATTAAATTCAAAGTGTCATGTGTTAGGAAAACGGTTTTAACATCCCAAACACCTATCTTGAGCCATCACTTATTTGACCTAGATATTTATTGAAGACTATGCAAGTACATTTTGCAAGCTCCCTGGAGAGCCATTTATCTAGGATCCCCTTAGTCATCTAACCTCTAAGTCTTGTTAGGGAAGCCTCCCTCTTGGGGATAGCATCTAACCATAAAACTAGAAGGGGTTTTTCTACTAATGTAATAGTGGTTTGTTTCTATTGTTGTAGTTAGGGATCTAGTGTGGTCTAGTGCTAGGGTGCTATAGTTTTTAGTAACAAGCCCCACATCTAATTTTTAATGTTATAAATGATAAAATAAAACAAAAGTAGAATATATATATATTGATAATTTAAAAAGAAACAATGATTTGACATTACCTCCATGCTGCTAGATAGAAGAAATAATTGCTAAATGACTATAGCTTTTGTAGCTTTATATTTCTTCTTAAAATAATCAATGAGGGGGCAGGGGCATCCAAACATCCCACTTTTCAAGAGGGGAACCCACAAGCACATTTTTTTTGCAAATTTCACTCTCACACTGGCAAAACATTTCATAGTGTGTTTCAAAAAATTCAGAAAAAGGGAAGTGTAGTGAAACATTTCGCCAAGAAACCCCCATCTCGATGGCATGGGGTGTGCCCTTGTAACACTAAAAAATCTTTTATGTATTTATTTTTTCGTCACTCTTGTTTACCTAATTTATTTTTCATATTGTAAATATTCCTAATACACAATAGATTCTTTGATTTTTAAATTAAATATATTTGGGCTCATATGTAGCAATCTAAGGCTAAAAGCTTAAAGGAAAATTATGGAGGAAAAGCTAGTGGATTATATGGAGGATGAAGAAGATTTTTTTCAACTTTAGACAACAACAGTCCTTAAACCTCTCTCAACTCTTAGAAAAAAATTACCATAAGATTGAAAACCCAAAATAAAAAGGCACAAATCTTAATGTGACAGAAAGGAAAGCATTATAGTCCATATCTTGCATGAGATAAATGGGGATAATTCATTTAGGAATCCTATCTTGGAATGTTGAGTTGAAAAGGTGAAGGACATGCTAAATAACCAAGTGTGGCAGGACCCTTTATGGCTTGCAAAGGTAGGTGGATGTTTCCACAATTTCAAGGGTTGAAGATTCATAGTGATTAATCTAAGGGCTTTGGTGGGATAACCTTGGATGAATGAATTGGGTGAGGAGAAACATTATAAAGGAAGGTTAATATGTTGAAGAAATGTGAGGAAGAAAACCAATAAGAAAAATAAAGTCAAAAGAGACAAATTAAGGTTATACATTAGTGAGGATGTTAGAATAAAAGCTATTGTAACATTATTTTATAGAGCCATCACAGGAATATTTATAAGAAAGCATGTGACAAAAGCATCATTTCACAACATGTGTGGTCCAAAAACCTTGGTTACTTGTCAGACTTCCACATTTTGGCTCAAAGCTAACTGGAAATTCAATTTTGGTCTAGGGAAGACACAGAGAAGATATTGGCTTAAAATATGGAGTTGGAAGCCATCTTATATGTATATTAAATATGGGAACTTGGTCTTGGCCCTCGAAAGGAGGTGATATAGATGAAACTAGTCAAAGTGAAGATGTTGGGGCCATTGATTGAATTATAGAATATTGATAGCTTGAAGGTTGTGGGATGAAGCTTTGGGAAGTTTATAGACATAGAGGAAGATTTTAACATGAAAGTGGACAAAAGGGTTGTAAAAATTCTTTTCCTTAGGAGTATGTGGGAGTTTTTACTCAAAGAAATTGAGATAGTATGGGGAAATTGAAATTACACTCCAATCTTGTACTACTACAATATTCCCTTTAGATGCACGAACCATAGAGAGATTAAAACTATGTGTAGGGAATACACTAACCAAGATGTTGAGGAAAATGGAAAGAATGCATACAAAATCCAAGGAATTCCCCAATTTTTTTGCCAAGGAATAAAAATGAAATGATACAATCACTTTGGTTGACAAGGAGAGATTAGAAAAATAGGTTCAAGATATAGAAGAGTTGATAACAAGGGACAACCAAAATTAGGAAGTCAAAAGTAGTAAAAACATGGATAAATAAAATGGCTCTTCAATCACATCAAAAGGTGAAATGCAATTCCCCTTATACTCTATCTCTACTAACTAGGAAATTCAATAAGATTGAGGAAATAAATTATAAGGAAATTTTGTATGGGGATTCCCTATTGGTAGAGAATTCTTAGATATACTCTTAAGTATATAGGGCTCCAAAGAATCAAGAAGAAGCGCATAGTCCCCCAAAACCTTATAAATCCTATTTTCTACCCTAAACCCTAAATGGCGAAATTACTTTATTGGTCGCATTTGAATTAGAAACCTTAAGGGGCTCTTGACTTGGTTTGACCAGACCATTAGATCCCTAAATCTACTAGGGAGAACATCTCTTCAGCTTGAGGAGAGTTGGCCAAAAGTGAGAGAAGGGTTGGTGAATGGATAGTGGCCCCCTCTTGAGTGCATAGAGTCTTTCACTTGAACTTTTCAACTTTATCAAGAGAAGTGTGATATTTTGCAATAACATTTTTGGAATTATTACTATGTTAATTTCTTGAAAGACAAAATTTTATGAAGTTCAAGCTTGAATATATTTCCATCTAGGTGACTTGATTGGAAGAAAAAAGACTTGTTCTTACAGATTTTGAATACTTGATGCTTCAGAGGTGAGAGAAGCATTAACGTAAAGGAAATTGACAGCTCATCTTGGAAACTCGATTGTTAAAAAGGTATGGAATTGAAAATTTGAAGTTTCATAATTGAATACTTCTATGGATGAAATATGGCTCCTTGTGATTTACACATATTGTTTCCTGTATTGGATATTGAAAATATCCCAGGATACCCAGTAAGCCTTCTTCAGAATTATATGAGAAGCTTGCAACATTTGATGGTGCCTCTTTGGCTATCATCCCACGTGTATTGGCCTTTATGAGGAATATTTCAAAATTTTAGAAAAGGCACAAAGATGTCATGATGACATTATTGACCCTTTCCTTGGGACAAGGGGATTATATTTGGTTCAAGCACTCTTGCATCCCAAGAGAATATCATGTCTCAAAGCTCAGGTTCAAATCTTTCTCAAGTATGGATGCACAAGATTGCAAAAAGTTTGAAGATATATATCAGCACTTGTTGGAAACCCTACAACAAGAATGTCTCATTTCCATTTTGAAGGAGATAAAGGCATTCATGAAGATCGTGATGAAGCTTTCTTAGAGGAAGAAAACCATGTGGTGCTATGTGATGAACATGAAGTTGATGGAGGAATCATTAAGAATGGTATTCCAGTCATGCTAGAAAGGGTACCTTTTGAATTTGTTATTATAATGGTGTAAAACTCAAGCCTCATGAAGAAGGCCCAAGAGATGTGCCAAAAATGGAAGAAAATTATCTTGATATTTCAATTGATCCGAAAAACCCTAATGATAAAATTGCTTCCCAAAAATATAGAGAAGATATAGAGAACATGCTACTAAAAAGGCTTTGTGCCCAAAATTTGAAGAATATAACAATGACAGCCACATATATGAAGCCATCGGTGAATAAATTGACCTATAGTTGGGTTAAATATGTGTGTGTGTGTGTGTGTGTGTGTGTGTGTGTGTGTGCATCAAAGTATGAGGTCATATATCATGAATTTTGAAGGAAATCCCCTTTATGACAGTTATGATCATGATTAAATACAAGGAGAGTTTTCCCCTGATTTTTTTGATGGCAATGATCTTTTTCCATATCCTCAAGAAAATGTTCCAAATGTTGAGCCACGTCGTAGGTGATGAAATTTCGGAAAAGGAAAGAACTAAAGAAGAAGAAATTCATATTGTGGAATGTGAAAAAGATGAAGTATGTGGCATAATTCTTGTTTTCCTTGAAGAAAAAATGTATGGAGGATATTCTAGGGAGAATTTTGAAGGAAGCCAATGAGATGTTCTAGATTTCGAAGAATGGGTATTTGTTTCAAATTGTATCAATTCCCTATCTATAGAGGAAAGTGATCTACACAACTACGTATTCAGTAGAGAAAGGATAAATGATGAGGTTTCCAACACAAAAGGGGACCCAGATCTAGATGTTCACAAAGAATATTGCAACAACATAGAGTTTAGTGCGATTCTAAAAGTTTTGGATGTTGATATCCTTTCTACCCCGAATTGTAATGATGAAGTAATTGACAAACCAAAGCCAATTTTTGAACTATCACCAAGCTATTTTGGATGACTCCATTCTAACAAATTAAACAAGATGCCTCTTCTTCATCTCATTCCATAATGACCATGGTTTTGATGATGAAAGGGATCCTCTTAGTTTCATCTCAAGTTATGATGATACATTAGTTGTTCACGATGATGGAAAGGACAGGCTTGGAAATGCCTTGTGATAACACTTATGTTCTTGCTGAAAGAATACAAAATGATGATTATGTTTTCTAGGATAATGAGGGAATTGGAAAAAAGAGCATATAAGATCGACCTCTTGATGATTAACTTAACTTCATCTTTAAATTTTCTGATGGATGCCTTGAGGTTGATTTTCTCAACAAAATTGATTGTGAATCTAATAAGAAGGATATAAAGCTTGTTGTTAGTAACAGTGATATAGATGAATACATTCTTCGGACCAAATGGATTGGTGTTATTGCACAATTATTTGGTTTTCATACAATGTGCACCCTCTACCAAATGAGATCCGCATGCAATGGACTAATATTGTTAATTATGAGGCTCGAATTTAGGCAATAACCAAGCTGACATACACATTGCTAGTTGAAAATGAAGATATACTATTTGTAGAATTTTTTCTATGAAGAAAACATGCATATCTAAATTCTTTTCATCTGGTCATAGAGTGTATTTTTTTAAATTTATGACAAGGACATTAACTGATGTGTGAATCCAATAATAAGAAATATGAATAAAATATTGGCTTCAAGAAATTTAAGAGAGGCGCTAAAGAAGAGGTCTATGATGCTTATCAATTCCTTCTTTCTTACAAGAAAATTTCCCTCGATTTCAAGACAACCATCTTCAATCAACTCTTCAAACTATACCAGCCTAGATCCATCTTAAATCCAGATCTATCAAGTGCCGAGAGGGATCAAATCTCTCGAGGTGAAAACCTGTTTTTTGAGTGAAAAACTTGAGGAAAGGTTTTCACCTCGAGAGATTTGATCCCTCTCGGCGCTTGATAGATTCGGAGTTAAGATGGATCTAGGCTGGTTTCAGTCGTGTGCGACCAAGGAAAATCTATCGATAATATGAGGAACATATGCTTAATTTTATCAATAATATGTAAATACATCTAATATTAACATAACCATTTTAAATATGTTAAATACATCTGAGATTCATTGAGTCATTTTAATTTTAAATTTGATTAGTTACCTCAGTTTGTTGAGATGATAAATATTGTAAGATAACTTTAATGATGAAATAAAATTTTGAACGCAAAGTGACAATGTAATAATATTGAATGATAGAAACTGTGAATAATAAGAATGTAGTCAATTACGAAGTCTTCATTGTGATCTATTTCAAACTATTTTCTTCTACTATTCTTATTTTCACCCATGTTAGTTTTGTGATATTTTCACATTGATTATTTGAAAAGGATAGTTGGAATCATAAACCATTTAAATATTTAGCTCGAGCTATTGTGGTAAACATCATACCTTGTCTCTCTTGCTCTCCAATATTAATAGGTTGAATTACTATAACGCAAAAATCAATGTACATTGTCAATAATTTTTTGTGCTTACACTGAAATCATTGCACACACACTATTAATCCAATGACTTTAAAATTAATGTACCATCATACATCAAATTAGAAATCAACATATACACTGAAATCAATGCAACTAATGCAAGAAATCAAATAATAATAGAAAACAACATCTACACTAAAATCAATGCATGTAATGCAAGTAATGAAATATGATTAGAAATCAACATCTACACTCAAATAAATGAGTCTAGTGCAAGTAGGAAAATAGGATTTAAAGCTAACATCTACACTGAAATCAATGCATCTAGTGCATGCAAACAAATAGGATTAGAAATCACCATCTACACTAAAATAAATGCATTTAGTGCAAGGAATAAAATAGGATTATAAATCATCTACATTTAAATCAATGCATTCAGTGCAAACAATCAAATATAATTATAAATCAACATCTACATTGAAATTAATGCATCTAGTGCAAGCAATCAAATAAGATCATAAATCACCATCTACACTAAAATCAAGGCATTTAGTGAAAGCAATCAAATAGAATTAGAAATCACCATCTACATTGAAATCAATCCATTTTGTGCAAGAAATCAAATAGGATTACAAATAATCTACATTGAAATCAATTCATCTAGTGAAAGAAATCAAATATAACCAAAAATAAAAATCTACATTAAAATTAATGCATCTAGTGAAATCAATCAAATAGGATTAGAAATCATCATCTACACTGAAATTAATGCATTTAGTGCAAGCAATCAAATAGGATTAGAAATCATCTACATTAAAATCAATCCATCTAGTGTAAGTAATCAAATATCATTATAAATAAACATATACACCAAAATCAATTCATCTAGTGCAAGAAATCAAATAGGATTAGAAATCACCATCTACACTGAAATCAATGCATCTACTTCAAGAAACCTTCTCCCCTATCTCTCCCATATATATCTATATATCCATCCATATCTCCTTCTTTTTCTCTTTATCTCACCCCACCATACACACACTCTCCCTCACTCCATATCTATCAATTTCCTTGTCCCTCACTCCTTCTCTCCATCTATCTTTTTTTCTCTTCACCTTACATCTATATCTATATCCCACTCTATCTCTCTATATCAACTCCAAAACATAAACTCTCTCTCTCTCCAATCTATATATCTATCTATCACTCCCTCCTCCTCCTCTCTCTCTCTCTCTCTCTCTCTCGCCCTCTCTCTCTCTCTCTTCTATCTCTCTTCCTTCCTACTACACTTTCTCCCTCTCTCTCCATATTATTTATCACTCCCTCTCTCTCTCTCTCTCCACCTTTCACCCTCTATGTCTTTATTCTTACCTCCCCCTCTCTCCCTCTCCATCTTCATATCTCTTTCCCTACCTCTCTTCACCCTCTCTCTTCCTTTCTCTCCCCCCCACCTCTCTCTCTATATCTTCACCTTCCAAATTTGTTACCATATTCATCTCTCTCCCCTTCTCTCCCCCCTTCTCTCCATATCTCCTTATTTGTCTCTTTATCTCACCCCAAAACATACACACTCCCTCTTCATCTCTCCCTTGTCACTCCCCCTCTCTCTCCACTACTCACTCTCTATGTATTTATTCTTCCCTCCCTCTCTCCTCATCCAGCTCCATCTCTCAATCCCTCCCTCTCTTCCCCTCCAAATCCATATTTCTATCCCTCCCTCTCTCCTCCCCTCTCTCCTCCTCTCTTTCAAGTCCCCTCTCCTTTCCTTCCTCTCTCTCCCTTTCTCTCCTACCTCCCTTTCTCTTCCCCCATCTCTCTCTCTCTCCATCTCTCAATCCCTCCCTCTCTCTCCCTCTCCAAATCCATATTTATATCCCTCCCTCTCTCCTCCCCTCTCTCCTCCTCTCTTTCAAGTCCCCTCTCTTTTCCTTCCTCTCTCTCCCTTTATCTCCTACCTCCCTTTATCTTCCCCCATCTCTACCTCTCTCTCTCTCTCTCTCTCTCTCTCTCTCTCTCTCTCTGACAATCCTCTCTTCCCCCATCACTCTCTTCCTCTCTCTCATCATTCCTCTCTCGCCTCATTCTATTTGACCCCACAGCTATCCTTCTTTCTCTCTCTATCTGTCCTCCAATCCTCTCTCTTCCCCCATCACTTTATCTCACTCTCCAGCTATCTTACTATTTATATCCCTTTATCCTTCTCTCCCCCCTTGTCTCCATCACTCCTATGTATCTTTATCCCACCCATAAGCATACACACTCTCTCTCCATCTCTCCTGTGTCACTCCCTCTCTATGTATTTCTTCTTCCTTTCCTTGCTCCGCCTCCAGCTCCATCTCTCTATCCATCCTTCTCTCCTCCTCCTCTCATCCTTTCTCTCCTACCTCCCTCTCCCTTCCCCCTTCTTTCTCTCTCTCTCACTCTTTACCCTTTAATCCTCTCTCCTTCTCCCTCCCTCTCTCCTTATCTCTCTCCCATCTCCATCTTTATGTCTCCCTCTCCCTCTCTTACCCTTCTCTAACTCTCTCACTCTTCTCACTCTCTCTCTCTTCATTCCTCTTCTCCCTTCTCTTTCAATTTATCTCCATATCTCCCTTGTCACTCCCCCTATTTCTCCACCTCTATCATATATCATGATATATTAATATATATTACAATATAATAAATTTAATATTTTATTAATCTAAACATATTGAATTTAATAATTTTAATATTTTAATATTAATGTTAGGGTTAATAATGTTTTTTTTGGCATGGTATTAATAATAGTTTGGTCCATGGTATTTGACCCTTATACTTCATATATAATTAGATCTTTATTTCTAATCGTGTTTGATATATTTTTATTTATTTACCTTACCTCTTTATACCTCTTTTATATTTACTTATTTACCATACCTATTTTATAAATATATTATTTGGCCCATGGTATTTGCACATGGTATTATTAATAATTTGTCCCATGGTATTAATAATAATTTGTCCCATAGGCTTCACCTAAATAAAACATGTTTTTGAGTTTTTGTAAATATAAAGTGGTTTATTGAGTAAATATAAAAATCAGTTTTATTTATTTACCATACCTCTAGTTTATTTATATTTATATTTATTTACCATACCTCCTGAGTAATATAAAAAGAGGTTTTATTTATTTACCATACCTATGGTTTATTTATATTTTTACGTATTTACCATATATTATTTATTTATCTTATCTCTTTTTTGAGTGTTAGTAAACTCTTCATATTTTAAGTTTAGATTGTTTAAATTTATTTTTAATAAATTTTTAATTGTTCATTTATATGTTTATGTAAGTTATTGTTCAAGCCAACATTTTTTTTGGCTTCCGACATACTTACACATCGGGGTCATACTGGGCTGTAGAATGCGCCTCTCGGCGCAATAAGGTGGTGAGGTAACACAGAAAACCTCCTTTCTTAAATGGTAATGTAGGTTTCTCTAAATAATATCCCATACTAAAGTATGCACTGGGGGATCTCTTTTCCATAGTACTACATAGTTTTTACAATGATATCATCCATAAAAACCTGGATAGGAAGCTCTATAACAATCCTTGATATGAAATTATTTCACTTTATAATGCCAAAGTTATTTAGTTGAGTAAATATGGTATTTTGTAGATCTAGGTTTTCCAATATGGTTTTTGACCCATTACAAGAGATGAATTGATACCCTTTTTTCTAACCTTGTGTTATGTGCAAGTGTTATTATAGAAATCATAAATGGCATGGTGATCGTTGTGATACGGTATGCCTAGTATAACACCACAAAAAAAAATTCAAATGACATCTCACACTACATTATCAACAAATGGATCAATCGTAAAAGTAATGATGCAGACATAATTGATTCTTGATAGTTTTCCATTTGCTTTCGATAGACCTTCATCAACTAGAACATGAGTTTCCACACCTGGACTTGTTGCTTCTAAGCCTGTCATTAGTTTGACATATTGTATACACGCATCTACAACATTATGGATAGGATATTATAAGGGTCCTCCCAATAATAAGCACTTCACCAAGCTAAGAATCGTCAATTCCCCTAAAAATATGCAGAAAAATATAAGAAAATGACTTAATCAAGTTATATACTATAGGTATCTTGTGAAGAATTGAAGAGTTTTAATATAATGTTATACCTTAGAATATTGGCAAGCCTTTTATCAAGTTAAATTCTCCACTACCACCATCTATATTTATCCTCATTACTTGGAATAGGAAAAGAATCAGAGGTTGATAAAAGACTTTCCTCGAGTACCATCACAAACTCTTCAGAAACTACATCCACAATTGTTTTGGATGATTCATGGATCAATTTTTTTACCTCTGAGCTACCATTAATATCATTTCCTTTTGAATATTCACAATCCAGATCAATAGTGTATGGACAAGATATTGTACCCCCTTAAGCATCATCTTTTGACAACCCTGACATTGTGAAGAAAATATGTTCATTCTCCTTAATATAGATAAGAAGTCTAACTAAATCACTCTGCATTGGTTTTGACATTTGAAAAGTAATATTTTGGAAAATATGGGTTTAGACGACGAATTCTGTACTAACTAAGAAAATATAAACCTTCAAAATTAGAAAGAATAGGAAACAAAAGAATGACAGGTTTCCCCTTAGAGCCAAATCATGTGAGAAACATCCATGTTGAAGAAGAATTATTTAATGGAATATCCCCCTTGAAGAGACACATATTCAGAATCCAATAAATTGACACATATAACTATAGAAAGTGTAGGTTTTTGAAAAAATCTATGACAAAGTGTTCAAGATCTTCCATGGTCTTTGGCATAAGTCTGGGCCAGAAAATTAGGAAATGCTTAGATAAACACTCAATACTAAAACTGACATGGAGGTTATTATAAGAATATACAAATGTAATAATCATTAGACACCTGAGGGCATGTTGCACTCTTGTTATAAATTCCTTCGAATTGTGATGATGTTCCTGCAAAATACACTAGTTTAGAGCAAAGCTTCACTATAAAAAATTTAATGCAATGGCTGGATGTGACATAGATAATATTATCTTGACTGTAACAAATTAAAAACCTTCAATGAAAGATACAAATAAACACTCAAATATTTTCACAATACACACAAGCAGAATGAATTTCTTGTCCAGCATTTCACAAGTCTAGTATCACTTATCTTGGTGCATAAACACTAGAAGAAAAAGGATGTAGAAGAGAGGTTACTGGATATACATTAATATTCTGATAATTTTATGTAGATGGGATGAGAAACTTGCACTTTATGGACATTATTGATGTAGTTGAAGTGAAGTTGTCAACAAAATAATTTGGAAGACTACCACTCATATAAATCACAATGGTAATCATACAGTAGCCATAAAATGTGAACACAGTTAAAATGTGACAACATATTATATTTAAATAAATTATCACTATGTGCTTATCAATTCCTCCTTTCTTATGAGAAAATTTCCCTCGATTTCAAGACAACCATCTTCAATCAAGTCTTTAGACTTGAGTGTAGAATAAATGATACATAGTGTTGGGAGGAAGGAAATATATCCAGAGGGCATAATATTGCTAGGCAGATGGAAGACTAAATTAGGGTTCGTATTTTTTTCTTAAAACTCCAAATAAAAAAAATCAAATTGAATGTCAATGAGATTGGATGAATAAAGGTATATTTAATCAAGGATTTGTTCGTATTTGAAGTCAACTTTAAATTTTCCTTGAAATTTGTTGAATTGTAATGAAATTATTCAGCTTGGATTGAAGTTTGGTGAATTTAAAATTTCAACCTTGAAATTTACTGAACCCATTGAGTATGAGGAGAATAGATTAAATTAGGATTGAGTGAAACTGAGTTAAGTTTCATGATATGTTTTGGCTTAGGTGGCATTTTTTGTTGTTGTTGTTACTAGGATATATTGAGTGCATTCAAGGTCCATAGCAAGCACTCAACATGCCCTAGCCCACAAAAGAGTAGCAAACACTATACCTATACCTACTTTGAAACTCATTTGGGTGCATAAATACAGCCACATAAGCTACTCATAAATAAATTTTATAGTAATTAACAACAAACTCAAAAATTAACAGCATTACCTGGTTAAATAATTTTTCCTACAAGAAATTTACTAGAGAAATGTCAAAGCTTCCATAGTACTTCATACGAGAGATCGGGTTCCTCTCACAAATTGTCCCCTTCAAAATACACCGGTGGGATAAAGAAACCAATAAACTTGGATAATCAAAATGGAAAGACATGATTCTTGCTTTAGAGAATAATTTTTCTTCATAATGAGTACATTCTTGCTTGTGTTCAAATGTGGATTAAGATTGTAATAAAATAGAATAAACATCATTATAAGTTATTCCTTCACTATTTAACTGCACTATACCAAGTGGTTCATCTAAGGCCATTTCATAGTGATTATCTCCAGATGCAACAAAAATTGTTGATACATCAACCGGAATCAAATACTTAAATTGTGTATCCTTAATACTGAAATATGAAGTGGTTACTGCATAAGGACTTGTACCTATAAGCTTCCCCTAATTTTTTTTAAAAGAAACCAATAACCCAAATATTGAATGACTAGAAGAAAAAAATGGTGGTGAAAAGATCTCATAAGTTGAATACATGTCTTTCTGATGCACACCTTCACTAGCAATAGATATATTCCTAGTAGTAGACATGCTGGAAGATTTGTTTGGCTCAGAAGTGGCAGTAGAACTTATAGTGGGTTTTGAATCACCCTTAATTCCATTCAAGGAATCACTTGTTAGAAGAGAATTGGTCATAATTTTATCATCTTTGTTCTATATTTGGAGTTCTCTTGTGTGCAATTTGCCTGGAATAGGAGCTATGGGATTTGTTATTCTACAAATAGATGTCTCCAATTGCACTTTTTTGTTTGGCATGGTAACATTTACTGCACAAATTGATGGAGTTCTAGGAAGGGTGGCCCTTTCATCTTCCAGGAATGAATTCTCCAGAGCTAAATGATAACCTACAAAAACCACATACTGAACAACAAATTTAAATTTCTTTAACTCATCTCCACTTGCATATTTTAGAAAAATATGCCAAAACATTGTCATTATCATAATAGAAAAATAACACGATAAGACATGCAAAAAACTAACTCACATCCTTAAATATACAAAACATTTAGTGAAAACTACTAGACTAAGATCCTAAATTGAACAATAAAATGACCATATTTTACAGGCTTCATAAAGTAAAGAAAGAATCAATTGCCAAACCCTAGTTTCTATAGAGTGATAATCAAATAATATATGATAGACCATTTATACATTTTGCATGAATTTTTTAGGAGGGTATTATACACAGATACCAATGCTAGGAATTTATCATATGTACACGTGATCATTCATGTTAACATCTCCACATAGCATCAATCCGAGTAGTTGTTCTCAACTTATGTTAAAAAATGTAAATGAGTGCAAGATTATGGTCATTAAATAGGTATACCAACAAAATTTCTTGTATGTCTTGCAATGAACATTAAATTCAAGTGATGACTCACTCTTGCTCAAAATACTTTTTCCTCTAAATATTGTGAGAATGGTAAGTCAGCCAACGATCTTGAGGAACTATTTTCCCTTGTAATAACTCATAAGTCTATGTGGGGAAAAATATTCACTCCAACACATTAGAAGTCTAATCTTGTAAGCTTCAATGAAAAAGTGGGTTCAAATTTTTCATAACAGACCAGGATAAATATCGTGTCCATCTGAAACTATGTAACTAGGCCAAACATATTCCCACTTTCATAGATCATGAGGTGTATGGAGATCCAAAGTAGAACCAATGAAATCATCATCATGGGGATTATTCACCACATTTTTTCAGGCATGTGGGTCACTAGGTGTTTATTTTATTACTAGTTAATTACATCAAGATGATGTTCTAATAAGTTGTTTAGGGTAATATGTCTACAATGAGAACCAAGTTCTTAATATTAGTGTTTCAATGGTTTCCTTGGAAATGTTAAAAGGGAAAATGGCAATTTAAAATGAGAAGATCCACTCATTTCAATTTTAACGATGTCTCACTCGAACTAATGAATAAAATCACATGTGGCCAAGGCTTTAATGAAATTGTTTGTGACAAAGATTTTGTGCTCTAAAATTTTATTCAATGAGATAGCTCAGGATGAAGTTGAGTCCCTCACTGTGGCATTCCTGAGGCCTTATGAGACATGTAGGTCATCTATGTTCACAGTATGGCTTTTCTGACTTCACCAGGAGCACCATTCTGATCAAACAGGCTCTCCCCTATCTCCCACATTGTTTGGGATCTACATTGATGAGCTATAGAAATATATCAGGAAGAAAAATCATGCACTTTATGACTGGTTCCCACACCACATATTTATTTTCATATTCTTGTCCTTTGAAAATATGCTCCCTTTGTGTCCCTCCCCCGAGGGATTTCATACATAGTTGGATGCTCTGACCACCATTTTAGATCTTAAGTAAATGGCGTTCAATATTTTCAAAACTAAGGTTATGATTTTAACACCAACAAGAAATATTTGGAATAAATTCATTTATTATTTTGCAGGGGAAAAAGTGGAGTTTACCACAACCTACACATATTTTTTGGTCCAATTACAAGCCCACAAATCACCATCAGGGGTACGTTCCAAACTTGGCTCCACAAAGGATATGTTTCCTCACCCCTGTTCGATAGCCAAAGTTTCCACTTCCATCTTCAATAAATCCCCACTATTATCCCCTAAAATAAAATGATAAATCTCATGGAATTATTCTATGTTGCTACTATATCCAAAGACATTTTCTGTGTCACCATAAGGATAACATGGATGTTTCAAATCTCTGGCAGGTGACTGAAACAATGGTTTAAATGATGTTGTTTCTGAAGTTTAAAAGAACTAAGTATGATGAATGCAGATACAGGTACAAATTTTTTAAATGGGAAAGAAGTAAGGGAACCATATATGCATGCATCAAATCAAACCCCAATTCAAGTAAAAATCAAGAAATCACAAACCAATTCAGTAGCATAAAATTGGTTGTTAACAACATATTCAATCATAAAAGCAAATCCATAAAACCATAATTAAGCCCAGAGATCTAAAATATATACCCAAATCTGAAGTATTCACACATAGTAGCTCTAGTTAGAGACCATAAATCCAATTTCCATTGGACCAAATTGACAATGTAAGGGCACACAAGGAGTATTCTGAGAAAAATAGGTCTCCACATTGGTAGTTCTCCATGCAATCTTGCCATATGGACATAAAGGTACATCAGGATTGTTTTATGTTAATAACAATAATAAGTTATGACCCGGAGAAATGAACCAAGTTATAAGGATCAATGATTTCACTTGATCACTATTTCACCCAAGAATGAGGATTGAATTGGAATAGGTGTATGGTTCAAGGAATTTTTCTAGAATCAAGGAGAAGTGTAGGGTTTGATATAACCACATTGTTACAAAGAAAATAAATCTTCATTCAAAATTTCCTAATAAAGGTGGTAGAAAATCCCTTGAATAAATGGAGTAAGAGGATAAGGTCATTAAAAAGTGATTAATATAGGTCGCCCATTCTTCAAGAAATGAAAAAATCCCACCTTTGATGTTGAGCATGATATTCAAGGTTGGGAATTTATCATATATTGGAAACAATAATTACGGAGTCGTTTGGCATTGAAATGGATCCAAAAGAAAATTTTAAGGAAACATATTTACATACTTCATATTAATATACTCTATTATTAATGGATGATCACCTTTGAAAAATTCATTAATGGTTGATGTTGAATTTAGTTAGAAAAACCTATAAATAAAGAAAAAAATTTCTCTCCCAAAAGGGGGTAGAATTAGGAGTTAATCCTAGGGCTAACAATAAGACCAATTGTACTTCAAGATTCGTAGATTATGTAACTATTGTAGTTCCTTCTACTTTCTTATTTCTTTATGTAGATCATTTTGTTGTCATGATCATGGTTAGTCTAAGCCAGTGTTTCTTCGTGTTTCATATGGATGAAGAACAAGAGCTTGACCTTCTACCCATCCCCCACTGTCTTATGTAATGTTGGAAGTTGTTGACTATTGTAACCAGAAAATCTATGTTTTCTAAAATCTGAAATGTTGCAGGCTTGATTATTTACCATACATGATGCATTAATTATCTTTGATTCTATGGGAACTTGGTTGTTTCAAGAATTTTTCATTTAGAAGTAATTCAATTACCCAGTTGATAATAATTAACAAGTTGAATCTCTTATGCCATATTACCCTTCCCATTTTCTCCATCTTCACTCAAAGTATCTGTGTGCAAATATAGGCTCGATAACCCTAAAAATAAGGTGTCAGCCCTGAAAAATCAGCAAATTTAAAGGATTTATATTACAAATCCTATTGCGTGATCTATATTTTTTGTTTGAGCTTCGTGGAAAATTTGAAGCAGAAACTTAGGGATTCCCACAAGGGCTGGAAAAGAACCAAACCCTAAAGTGAAAGGAGAATTATTGCAGTAGCAGTGGGGAACATCTTGAGTAGCACTACATCTGCCCTAATTAGTGTGAGGGACTCAACTTTTTGCAGTGCAGTTTTTTATGCTAATAATTGGTGTCATTTGGTGAAAAAGCCCGACTTCTATGAGAATTATTTTGGATACAATTTCTGATGAGTATGTATGTTGAAAATTTCATCACCCATATAGCTACTTGTGGAGGGAAAAAGCTATTAGTGATGATCAAGACATTAACAAGTCTCACCTGGTTATTCCACAAGGAATGCAAAACCTATTTTATGAAGGAATATATCTACAATTTGTAGCATGGCTATGAAATTGTGATATAACTATTGATTGCTTTATTGGAGGGTCAAGTCATATTGAACCATGGTGTCCTTTTTGGTAAAATTGTTTGCTGAAAAATCATGTGTTCCTTTCAAAGGTTCAACTATTCAAGGGTATCTAAATGCACACCCTACCAGAATGAAGGAAATAAATCAGATGAAGGATGGTCCAAATATCTAGTGTTTCAATGATTTGTTCAAGTGACATATTAGATATTTTATTAAATTTGCACAATAACTTGACGTTGTCCCTGGGAATCTATTAATGAGCATGTTTTCACAAAGCCTTGAGGATGATGGTTGGAAATGGTTTAGGTAATATTTTCAGACAAGGGGATAACATCATTTACTATTTCATCAAAAGAATCAGATTATTGGGATCCATCATCCTACCAATAAGGAAGCAGTATGTTGAATATTTTCCTATGGTTAGAGTTATTGTGAATTATTTCTTATCATAGAAAAACTTGAGTGATAAGAAATCCAAGTGGGTGAACAAATTACATGGTTTTGACTTTGAAATTCAATAAATGGAGTAAATAATGTGGTTGTACAATGTATATTATTTGTCCCACCATAAAAAACTAGAAGTATAGCTACAGTGGAACCAAGGTGGGAATAACAACAATTGGTTGAACATGTCGAAGATGAGAAGGTTGTTGTTATGCTACAATACCTTGAAACAACACAAAAATAAGACAACATGTATACTAACTTGTAAGGGAATGCTTGATCCATTGGAGGTTCACTTGCTCAACTTTTGTAGCATTGTCATCAAAGGAAATGAGCTTCAGTTACCACTTCAAGTATGCTAAAAAAGTGAGAAATTTGGTGACCTTATTCTAAATGCTAAAGGACCATAGATGGTTCTTAGCAACATATATGATGATTTGTTTAAGACTTTCTCATCCTACATGTAATTTTATCATCTTATATTGATCCTTCATTCCCTTAATGTTTTTTTTTTTCTTTTTTTCTAAAAATGGCTAATTCTATTATAATATACAAGTCACAGATATACATACGTCATCCTCTAGATTTTTTGCGTTAGCCAATTCCAGAGGGAAATAGCAGGTTCAAAAATTTAAAAGAGGGACTGCCCCTGAAGGGGAAACCAGTCCAAGAAGTTAGTCCAAAAATCCGAGAAAACGATGCCCTTGAAGGGAAACCAAATTTAAACATCATGAAGCATTGCGTAAAACAATTCATGAGAACAAAACCAAAACATAGAAAAGAGACAAGTGGGAACCAAGAGATTAATCTGGGAGCTTCTTTTCATCCTGCAATGGTGGTTGAGGCGGCTCTTCCACAATGCGGCACTTGTACTTGAAGATGTCATCCACAAGCTTGGAAATTTGGGCATCCGACGATGGAGAGGAGGAAGAGCGAGCACTTGTCTTAGTGTCCTTGCCTTCTTCAACTGAGCTACAGTTGTTGTCACTATTCAATTCTAGCTTGGTTGGCTTAACCGAGAAAGCCACCATTTTGCGCGGGAGGTTGGGGGGGCGGGGGAAATGGTGGATATGCGCTTGCAATTCCTGGAGATAGAACCAGAGGGCCTAGATGAGGCTTCAGGGAGATGCATGGATAGATGATCGAAAAGGTTGGGAGGGTCTAGGGCTTCAGGTGCATCACAGTTAAGAAACAAATCCACAATTCTACCAGCCAAGGCAGGGATGGGAGGATGAGATGGAAGGCCACGACCGCCCCCTCTGCAGCACTGTTGGAATAGGGTCTCCTACAAAGATGCGAAACTGGTCCATTTTGTATATTTTTTATTATATTTAGTATAGCGCAGGGGTTTTGGGGTAGGTCAAAGCCCCTAAAGCATTGTAAATGGGTCAAGGGTAGACCAAGAGTTCGCAAACCATGGTTTGCGGACCATTGGATGCATAGGATAAAATAGTATAATTAGGTGAACCTTTTTGAGTTGTAGGACAAGCTAAGAATGATAAGAGATTACTGCTAAGTGCGAATCGATAGATCTGGTCAGGGTTGTTGGGTAAGGACTCCTATTGTTGTGTGCGCGGAGGGCCTCTGTCCTGCTATGTGCGAAACCTGATACTGTGTGCGCAGGTTGGGTTTTTTGGGTTTTGTAAGTAGATCTGAAAGATTAACGAATGCAGAAGTATTGATGCCTATCTGAATCCACTGGAATTATTGTGATATGAATCTGTGACGTCTTGATTACTTAATATATGCTACTGTGTTATTGGTTTAAGTTGTGAACATACTTGTGTATTTACTTATGTTGTCATCTGGGTTTGTTCTGCTTGCTTCATACAAGAATATCTGGAATAGTTGCATATTGTTATATGAATTCAAGATCTGTTGATTTCTATGAGTAATATTGTTGTTGCGCACAAGGATGTGAAGGGAATCTAGGCTTGGTGATACCAAATCGAGTCACTATAAGGGTGAACGCAGCTCTGCTTGACTTACCTACCCTCTCCCAGGGTGCGGAAACCTGGTTCCAGCACCCACCCATACTACTTCAGGTGATACTTTGGCCTGTGCAAGCAGGTCATTACCGAAAGGGCTAGTAGTATAAGGGTTTGTTGGCAAACATTGAACATCCGAACCTGGGTCAGGACCCCTCGAGCCAAAAAATGGTTTTGTTGCCGTGCCCTAGAGCATTTTGAGAGAGGGATCGGGTAATGCCAAGGCCGTACTAGAAGCCGGAGAGAAAGGAAATTGATGAATGGTTTGAACAGAAAGTTCAGGAATTTGCCACAAAAGAAAATCGCAATGAGAGGTTGAGCACCAAAGAGTGGAAGAATAAGTACATTTTCATAGATATCTACGAGATCTTTTTTGTAACGATTGTGATCGAGCTCCAGGAGTGGCTCGCAAGACTGGTAGAGTTTCAGAAGTGTTGGAAGGATGAGAGAATCACAAACTGGACCCTCGAACTAATCCAGTAGCTAGAAAAGACTGATAACACCATCACTTGAATAGTGGACCATTGGGTAGACAGCATGTTAGAAGGATTTGTGACAGAATTTTCCATCAATCAGTTTGTCTCCTACTCTGAAGCAGAGCGAAGATTCTTCACGGGGTTCCGAGGTAAGTTTCTGAAGACTTTTCCATTGATAATCAAGATATTATTATGCGAAAAGAGTATTCTGTGTAGCCATACCTAGTGAATGACCTCTGATCTAGATGGGAGCACAACACAAAGTGGCAAGTACTATAGGGCCAACCCATAAGGAGATTGATTGGTCTACAGTCCAGTAAGGGAAGCAGCTTCGTAGAGTCCTCTAGCCACACCGCTTTCAAATCAGCGTAGAGGTAAGAATTCACCGACCCCTCTGCCATCAAAAGACAACATGGATGCGCACATGAAATTGCTGACCTTTAAGGGTGTGGGGGATGAAGAGATGGATTAGTTCTGGATTGTCGCAGGGTCAGCATGGACTGCGCAGAACATGGCTGGAGATGCAGTGAAAAGGGCACAACTGTCCCTTGCCTTCGAAGGAAGAGCTTTGGACTGGTACATGGGATACATCGGCCAAAACACAAATGAAACCATTGAAGAGATTAAGAACGCCCTGAAACAGTAGTTCAAGAAACCTAAGTCCTACTCCCAAATCGTGGTTGATCTAAAGGATTTCAAGCAAGGACCTTCTGAATCTGTGTGGGAGGTCAATCAGTGACTAAAGAAGGTGATCAGAGAAGGGGGATTCCAATATGATGACAGACAGCACACGAAATGGTTTATTGCTATGTTGTTGCCTCACCTGCATGTACCTATAGGGAACCAAACTTTCGAATCACAGGAGAAGGCCTTGTAAGGTGCCATGAAGTTAGAAGTTGCACCTCGGGACAAGACTCAACTGGGCGTCCAACAGATTCAGGGACAGCTGGAAGCGATGCATGTAGAGATCCAGAACCTGTGAAAGGAATGAGGGGCAGAGGCTAGCCCTGAAAGATGGTGCATACAATGTCGGGTGAATGGCCATACTAAGGATAAATGTCCTCTATTAGTAGACTATATGTAGGTCGGGGGACCTAGCCCATTGCACCCTAGGGAAGCTGCGGGACCCAGTGGGCCAGCACTCTAGTGCGATGATTGTCGCGTCACAGGGCTGCACGATACTAACCGCTGTCCTTGCCTTGCTGCATACGTTCTAGAGGTAAAGCAGCAATGGTGTAGGTTCTGCAGATCGGTGGGACATGACGAACAGAACTGTCGGACATATGATTTTTTGATTGATCGAGGAAACTTATACAGAGTACAATCATACCCTGCGTCACCAAGAACCCCTGTAGGTATAGGTGGCTCCCCATCAAGAGGTAAGAGAGGAGGACGCGGTGGAAGTACAAGACAGGGATGAGGTCAGCTAATCTGCTATAACTGTGGAGAAGCCAGACACTTTGCAAGGGACTACCCGAACCCCACTAGGAAATCCTGCCGATATTGTAGACAGCTGGACCATGCGATTGAATATTGCCTAATCTTGATAGTGAAAATGCAAGAAAAGCAGTCGACACATACGCAGAATTACATAAAGTTAAGGCTAAGCTGTGAAACAAAGATCTGAGTGTGAATGTGGTGACACGAAGTGGGATGGTCACCAGGGGGCTTGAGGAGGAGGCTGCGATGGAACCTCTGATCCGTCAAGCCGCTATCAAAAAAGAAGGCCTGGACCTAAAAAGGGGGAAAGAAACATTTATCACAGCTCGCAAGAAATTTTCTGATGCAAAGGAAACTACTGCTCGACCACCTGTGAACCTCAAGGCAGATGAGGAGGTTGAGCCCATTTTGCAGGCATGTATGAAACTGTTGTGCAACTCAAAGGCTTTGGAGAACCTTCAGGCATTAATAGATATATGCACAACATGACCCAATATAACCCCAGAAGTCAAGGATGTGCACAAGCTATACAGGTATAAGAAACACATCGGAAGAGAAATGCGGTTGTCTGCGCAGATCAGTGACTACAAAATGAGCCAGGCTATTTTGTACCTAGGGTTAGATGCGAACACGTTACCTAAGAATACTTGGCAACAAATGGGAGAGCCTAAGTTGGAATGGTCCACTATTCAGCTATGCATGGAAAATCAGCAGAAAATCATCCTGCTAGGAAGGTTGTCTAAAATTACGGTGGATATCGCAGGAGTAAAAGACCAAGCCGACTTTGAAGTGATAGAAATTTTATATGATGCAGACCCCTATCCTGCACTCTTGGGATTGGACTGGGCCATAGATATGGGCGGTATCATCAACCTCAAAAAGAGAAGCATGGTGTTTGAGAATAACGGCACAAGGGTGATAGTACCATTAGATCCTGCGAAAGGTGAACGATATACCGAGCCGGTGCGCGATGAAGAGGATGTGGATCACATTTACAAGTTTACTACACGGGATGAAGATTGGATCAAACCCACGGTGGAAGGCGTACTCTACTGGGAAAAGGACAGTGAATTCTTCTTTGAATCTGACGGGGAGATGGAGAATTGGCAAAACCGGTTGCATGATGTCTCAGCATTGCGATGCCTTTGAGTCACCAGGGACTTCCACTGCATTTCCTCAGAGGTATTCGAAGCCGAGGTTCCCATAGAATGGAGGATATGGGCCCTTAATCTAGTGATGCGTGCAACGCCTGTAAGATGGTGGGAGATGCATAAAGGGGCGTTCCAGGACTGGGAGGATTGTCGGGACATGATGCTCCTCCGATTTGAGCCTCAAGTAAAGGTGCGGATCGAGATTTTCCTTGGCCCAAGGGACCCGCATAAACACTTTCTGGCCTGGATCAAGGCATGGGGTGACTGGGCTATGGAAGAATGGGTTCATTTGTTCATTCACACATTAGGTCCAATCCCGACTGCATGGTACTTAGATGCGGAGCTCCATCGGCACACCTGCCACTAGGGGATGTTGAAAGAAGAGTTCCTGGGAACATTTGGGTTAGTAGGCCGGACCATGGTGCTTGACACAGCCCTGTGAAACATTGACACTAGGGAGTGGGGTGAATCACACCTATTCCTCGCATCAGAATTACCCGCATGAAAAACACAGATACCAGCATGGTCAACTACCATAGCCCAGGCCCAACGGATAGTGAGGATGATTCACGAGCTGCGTTTAACTCGGAATTGGAAGGGGTATCCACAACTACTGTGCTACTCAGGCTGCGAGGGGGTTGCAATAGGACGCACCTTACATTGAATAGGAATGCAGACATAAAAGGTAGAATTATCATATATGCGGCGACTCTTACAACAAGGAAATAGTTATGGTCACTCCTCGGCCATGCGGGGTATTACAGAAAGTTTGTTTGGGAATATGCGCTACTTATAACGTCTCTGAAAGACTCGTGCGGTTGGGAGGACACCAGTGGGGAAAACATGTCTTTGGTTTTAGAGTACCTTAGGAACAAGCCTGTGTTGGGGGGGATGTGAAAGAGGTGGGGATGTTTAGTCCAAGCTCAATAGGTATGCAGAGTACACATAGGGAGTGAAAAGTGACAGTGGGAACAGTAAAATCAAGTAAAGAGGAGAAGTTACCGTTAAGCGGAGCGAGCAGTTGGAAATTAATGAAGCGATTCCTTGAGATTTTTTACCATTTACTTGATGGTAAGCTCCGAATGACATTTACCCTACCATTGGACAACCATAGGCACTATAAAGTAGGACAGATAGCTCAGACAATAGTTTCGTATTACGTCTGTAACCTATATGTATTTTTTTTATGTTGCACAATTTTTTGGGCCTATTACGACCTTCTCATGGCAGAGAGACCCACTCCCACTGCCCATAGGCCCCTGGAATCAAGAGTCCCTGTTGCCACTAAGATAATAGCTCATAGTCCCACAGAAGCTACGGTACTTACAGAGCCTGAACAAGAGGCAGTCATCATTAGGTCAGGGGACGAAGAAATCGATAGGATAATTGAACTCTGGCTCCCTGAGTGGAGGAGTGGCCTCAGTCCTGGAAAAAAGAGCACCAAAGGGACCTGCGCCACAGAAGTAACCTCCACTATCGACCCTAAGAAAACCCTAGAACCAAGCGTGAGGGGCATGGGCATATCCGCAGAAAGGGACGCATAGCTGCTACAAGTCGCCAATAAGGATACGAGGGCCGATTCGTAGCTGGCACTAAGTGTGCCAGTGTAATATTCCTATTTTAATAGGAATATTCAATTTCATTTTATTTTCTTTGTTCAAAGAATAATTATGTAAAGGAGGGTCAAAAACTCCTAATAGAAGAATAAATCCATGCCCAATGTGAAAAAGGGTAAATCTGGGCCACTTTAATAAACACACTTGATTGTGAAAAGAACAAATCCACTTGACTCGGTCAACCTTGACCAAATCTACAGCGCTATCCAGGTGCAATGTACCAAGATAAACAACACAGATCTAGTTGGAGGTTCCAAATGTGAAAGAAGCTAAACCTTTGAGATGGTTTAGGGTTTTGGCAAGCTCTCATCTTATAAAAGGAAGGGGAAGGCAACATATGGAAGTTTTTCATGATTTGATTTCTGAATTGCTGTCTGTTTAGACAAACAACTTTCTTGTCTACTTAGCCTAGATTGCATTGGAATTTTCTGTTTATGAGTTCCATATCTTCCCATTGAGGATCTCTTGGGAGATTTTGTATTTCTTTTCCACTACCTACTTGGAGACCAAGCTTCTACTTCCAACTGCAATGCAGATCCAGTGAGGTTTTGCTTACTTTTGTAAGCTACAACAAGTGGAACACTAGATCTATTCAGATCTAGCTTGTATTGGAGCCTCTTCTCAGTGAGTGTGTATTTTAACCTCCTGGAAGGGTACATCCATTGTTTGAGCTTTAGTTTTGCATCTTGGCATTAGGCCAACTCAGTTATTCAAGTTTTTGCACAGTCTCCCTTGAGGGACTGCGTTATTTTCATGGAGATTAGATCTCTTCAATTCTAAGTCATTTCAGTGCTCTCTTGCAGTGAGGGAGGCCTCTGATCTATTGGAGGAAATGTATTGGAGTGCATGAGCCTCAATTTCTGATCTTGGCATGTTTCCATCAGTTTTCTATCCCCTACAGCGCAGTTTCTACTCCAGATCTGCATTATTCCTATAGGAGGTGTTGCAGGGAGTTTGGGTGCATCAATTAGAGAGCTGGTTTTGGAGTTTTGAGGTTCCACTCTTCACTTTGAGATCTTATGGAGGATATCTATACTTGTACTTTTAAAATCTGATCTGCATAATCTGAATACTTCATCATTTCTGAATATTTTTGCAGACATGCTTTCTTAGATCTCAAATCTACTGCTTATGCTTGGTGCAAACCCCGAAATTCCAAGGGGATCTGAAAGAGGAGCTCTTCTAGTGCATAGATCTGATATAGATATAAATTTTTTATGCATAGATATGCTCTAGATCTGACATGTAACATACTGTAGTTGAAACCTAATAAAATAACGCTGTCAAGGCATCTTTCTGTCATTCATATGGTTGCAGTCCTCTTTTGAGGAGTTTTCTTCTATCTATGACTTGTATTTTCAGCCATGTACTTAATAAACTCAATTGTATGACTTATTTTCTGCTATAAATACTATTGAAGTATATTTCATGAGCCTCCTATCCCTTCTCTACAAGAACTGCGTTATTTCCTGAGAAGAATTGTTTGTTATTGCTACAGTCTCTCTTTGAGGCATTTCTGAAGACAATTAGGTGTGGGAGATCTATTTAACCCACCTAGAAGGATTTCTTATTTATGCCCTCTTGGATTTAGGACTTAGATACTCAGATATAAGGGATCCAAGTGCTGGTTTTCATTTATGTAGCAGCCATTACTGGAAAATGCGTTTTCCAATCATGCCTTGCTAGCTATTCCAGATTTGGAATATTACAGTGGTATCAGAGCAAGATCTCTGGCTCAGCCTGTGAGATCTAGCTATCATATTAATAAAGAATAATACTAAAGAAATATTACACAGATGACAAAGAGAAGAGTTTTTCTAACACTCTCTCTCAAGCCATGCATGAATTGCAAGAAGAAATCAGAGGAATGAGAAGGGGAAGACATATAAATCCCTCAAGGAATTCTTCTCATGAAGAAAGCCCCAGTACTTCTGATGTTGTGTGTAATAATTCAGCCACACAATATTATCTACAACATTGTGACATGCCTACTTTCTTGTTAAGAGAAAGAGGAAAAGGAGGAATGATGGAAGAGGAGATCTCCCTGCTTCTTTTCCAAACCTTGGGAGGTATCAAAGAAGATCTCAAGGAGATGAAAGGGGAGGAGTGTAGAAGATTTCTGAAAGGGTTTGAAGCAAGCCCTAGCTATTCACATGATGGGTATGAGCACTCAGCCATATCATCAAAGCTACCATGTTCTATCAGAAACTTCTTTAAGAGGAGGAAGATAGGAGATGTGCCAAAGGGAGGATCTACAAATCCAACTCTTCCTATGAAGACCATTGACAAGAATGTGAACTTTCTTGATACCTTGCCTAGGGCAAGATCCTCATTATATGAAGATTCTTCTTCTCAAAAAGAAGACATGAAGAGTCCTCTTTCAAAGGAAGACCAAGATCTAAGGTCTCCTATTGATGGTGAGGCATTTTCCACCATTGAAGAAAAGGCTAGTGGTGACAGTGTAGTCATAACAAGGGCATCTCTAGCATTTCATGAAGAAGAAGAAGGGGCAGCTTCTCCAAGAAGAGAAGTTCTTGAATTATTGCAAGGAGTTTCAAAGAGTCTCACATATAGATATTATGGCACCATCCATGAGCAGCATGTGCCATCATTATCAAATGGTGAGATCCTGAATACTGCAGAATATAAAGGGGAGGGCAAGCTTCATAGGTTAAGAAACAATTACCCCTCTTTATTTCAAAGGAGTGATGTCCTAAGAAGGCATGAAGATCTGTGCAAGAAAAGCAAGGACACATCAGTCCATACATATTTCTATCATGGTCTATGCCTTGATGTCTCCTTACTTGGAAGAATCCCACCAGGGCAACCTCTTGATGAAAATAGCAAAGTGTTCTCTCAACCTTGTACATTGATGATACATTTGGCCAAGAGAGGAGCTATCACAGCGCTGGAGAATTTGGGTAAGAAGCATGCTTGTGTCAATCACATTTTACTCTATGATTGCATGCATTCTTTTGCTTTACATGTGTAGGACATGACTCCTAAAAGGAGTGTCTTACCATATAAAATTCATGGCCAACTATGTGCCAGAACTATTTCCAAATATGGTCACTCCCTTGATGGGCTAAGGGAGGTCTTGCAGCATGATGGGTGCTTCCCTAAAGCACCAAATATGCATTTCACTTTCAACCATGGTGGAATGATAAGGGCAGAAATTAAATGGCATGTAAACCACTCACCACATCTATATATGAAGTAGGGAGGAGATGACCTGCACTGGTTTCTATTGGGTGAGTGTGGGTACCACCCAAAGTTTTTTATTTTCTTGTCTCATGCCTTGAATTTCAAGAAAGAAATGCATAAGAAGGATGCATGGTTACTTTGGTTGACAAGAATAAAGTATGGGCACCCCATGATTAATTCCATGTCCATACATTTGCTTATACCTATGACATATGTACACATATTTCTGTTTAGAATGAATATCATAATCATGTATGTACCTTGGGTTGGGGGAGAATGTAACCTTCTCATGAGATGGTATGAGGGAGCTTGTTTATATCATGATGATAATAATGCTCCAATATTTGTTATGAACATGAAAGGAGGAATGACACATTATGTGGATGTGTCCATTGGGGATGCAATCTCCCATATTCATTCATACTACAAGAAGAGGATAGGGCCTTATATAACTGTTGCCTTATATACTATGTTTTCTTATGCAAAGGGTCATGTATTGGACTTATGTCATGAGAAAAGACCTCTCACAAGGGAGCACTTGGAGCAAGGCATGTGTTGCTGGGATCATGTTCAGCCAACACCTATTATCCTCCATCATTTTCAACCTTTGGAGAAGCTTATTTCAGCAAGAAGGTGGTGGGATGACCGTTTATTGCACCATGATTTGAGGCAGCAAGATGATGGAAAACATTGGTCTCAAGGGGAGGGCTATTTTCACCATCCAATATATCATATGACACTTAGTCCATGTTTATTTTTGAGCACATATGGTGAAGACAATCTACTCACTATATGCATGGGAGATTGGGAAAGGAGACTCACTAGAATCAAAGAAGGAAATCATGAAGGTCCACGTTCCTTTTGGCTTCATGAGGACTATTTTATTACAGCCTAGGATCAGCAGCTCCACATTCATCAAAAATGGAAAGAGGGACAACATGATTTGAGTATCCTCATCTCTCATTTCTATGCATGGAGCCCCTACACAATGCAAATGAAGGGAATTGGTGACTTTTTCTGTGAGCTACCCAGGATGGCTCACTTTTTTTGGATGATAGCATGGAGATTGGAGCCTCTCATGGGGTTGAAGTACCCTACATTTATTATCTCTCATGCCTTGAGGAGACCAATTGATAGCAAGCAACTATTTCTATGTATCTCCCACTTCTCTATGATGACAGCTGGTTTGTTCATTCACCAAAAGCACACTTGTACCCTTGGGAGGAGACAATTCCATTGGAAGATTTTTCAATTCCTTGTAAGTTGCTTGAGGGCAAGCAACATTCTGGAGGGGAGGACTGTAATATTCCTATTTTAATAGGAATATTCAATTTCATTTTATTTTCTTTGTTCAAATAATAATTATGTAAAGGAGGGTCAAAAACTCCTAATAGAAGAATAAATCTATGCCCAATGTGAAAAGGGGTAAATCTGGGCCACTTTAATAAACACAGTTGAGTGTGAAAAGAACAAATCCACTTGACTGGGTCAACCTTGACCAAATATACAGCACTGTCTAGATGCAATGTACCAAGATAAACAATGCAGATCTAGTTGGAGGTTCCAAATGCGAAAGGAGCTAAACCTTTGAGATGGTTTAGGGTTTTGGCAAGCTCTCATCTTATAAAAGGAAGGGGAAGGCAACATATGGAAGTTGTTCATGATTTGATTTTTGAATTGTTGTCTGTTTAGACAAACAGCTTTCTTGGCTAATTAGCCTAGATTGCATTGGAATTTCTTGTTTAGGAGTTCCATCTCTTCCCATTTAGGAGCTCTTGGGAGAGCTTGTATTTCTTTTCCACTACCTGTTTGGAGACCAAGCTTCTACTTCCAACTGTAATGCAGATCCAGTGAGGGTTTGCTTTCTTTTGTAAGCTGCAACAAGTGGAACACTAGATCTGTTCAGATCTAGCGTGTATTGGAGCCTCTTCTCAGTGAGTGTGTCTTTTAACCTCCTGGAAGTGTGTATTCATTGTTTGAGCTTCAATTTTTCATCTTGGCATTAGGCCAACTCAGTTATTCAAGCTGTTGCATAGTCTCCCTTGAGGGACTACGTTATTTTCATGGAGATTAGATCTCTTCAGATCTAAGTCATTTCAGTGCTCTTTTTAGTGGGGGAGGCCTCTGCTCTATTGGAGGAAGTGCATTGGAGTGCATGAGCCTCAGTTTCTAATCTTGGCATGTGGCCATCATCTGTATATCCCCTACATCATAGTTTCTACTCCAAATCTGCATTATTCCTGTAGGAGGTGTTGCAGGGAGTTTGGGTGCATCAATTGGAGAGCTGGTTTTGGAGTGTTGAGGTTCCAATCTTCACTTTGAGATCTATGGAGGAGATCTATAATTGTACTTTTCAGATCTGATCTGCATAATCTGAATACTTTATCATTTCTGAATATTTCTACAGATCTGCTTTCTTAGATCTCATATCTACTGCTTATGCTTGGTGCAAACCTTGAAATTCCAAGGGGATCTGAAAGTGGAGCTCTTCTAGTGCATAGATCTGATATAGATCTGACTTTTTATGCATAGATACACTCTAGATCTGACATGTAACATACATCAGTTTCAGCCTAATAAAATAACATTGTTAAGGCAACTTCCTGTCATTCATATGGTTGCAGTCCTCTTTTGAGGAGTTTTCTTCTGTCTATGACTTGTATTTTCAGCCATGTACTTAATAAACTCAATTGTATGACTTATTTGCTGATGTAAATACTATTGTAGGATATTTCATGAGCCTCCTATCACTTCTCTGCAGGAACTGCATTATTTCCTGAGAAGAATTGTTTGTTATTGTTGCAATCTCTCTTTGAGGCATTTTTGAAGACAACTAGGTGTGGGAGATCTGTTTAACCCACCTAGAAGGATTTCTTCTTGATGCCCTCTTGGATTTAGGACTTAGATAATCAGATCTAAGGGATCCAAGTGTTGGTTTTAATTTCTATAGCAACCATTACTGTAAAATGAGTTTTCCAGTCATGGCTTAATAGCTATTCCAGATTTGGAATATTACAGTCAGGGACAAATAACCCAGCTACCACCTCTCTCCAGAATACAAAGTAGCCAGGAAAGCCTGATATAGGGCCTCGAAAAAAGCAGCGCACCTAGCGCCAGGAATATGATGTGACAGTCACATTGATTGACAGTGACCTCGAACAGATCACGAACGTGATTACACTGTCCACAGAAGAAATATGGGAAGCCATAGAAAAATAATAGAAAGTTGCAATTGACACCTTCCAGAACAAGCTTCGCGCCCTGTAGTGGAAGGAAAATATGCTGCAGACCAGCATAACTTAGAAATGGGCTCCCTTGGCAATCAGAAGTACCATGCTCACACCGCGAGAAAGCCACCTCTGCTCCTTACCTAGCACTGCCCTTATAAGAACCCAACTCCAAGTCGATACAGGGGTCCACTTGGAACTGGCTAAGTTTCCCACTGAGGCATTATAAGGTCTCCACACCATCATAATCCAAGAGACCCACTGGCGAGACTTGGAGGTACATCAATAGCTCGGTATGGCCAAGTGGGCCCTCAAATGCAGAAAAATCCCTTGCTATATCGCATCAGGTGGAGCTTGAAATGGTGATCCACCAACTCTGCACAGAGGTTTTGGACGGGGTCCCGATCGTAACTACACCTCGAGCCAAGGTAGAAAGTATGGTTGCAACAGTAGAAGCGTCTTGGATGGAAATGCAGACCATCAAGGCACAACTAGAGAAGAAAATATCCAACTTACAGGCTACATTGCAGCCCACCACGCCGCCAGAGGTTTGAGCCCAGCACGCTGTGCTGGTGGCCGAAGCTACGAACTCCATCTCAGAGAAAATTTCTCAGGGTGCCCAGTTGCTCGAATCAGCCATGCAACTCTGGACCATGGTCCAGTTCAATCCGATCCTCCGAAAGGTCAATCATGACTTACGACAGTAAGAAGAAGCTTTCGCACAGGTCAAGGCTACCTTGCCCACCTTGCTACTTGCACAATGGTTAGCACAGTTGCAGACCAGAAGCACTCTCCTAGATATGATTGAGAAACTCTAGTATCAAAAGCATATCCTTGAGGATCGATTAAATCCATGGGCTGCCACAGCCCTCGAGCTCTCACAAGATGTCAATGGCAGGGTCACACAACTCAACCGGACATTGAAAAACATCACTACAGCCACCGAAGGGCCAACATCCCAAAAGTTGTTGGACCTCGCACAGAGCACCACGGCCCAGAGTCAAGACGTGTTGCCTCCACTAATCGCTGCCCTCATTGCACTACGCGCGCAGGTGGAGAACCTACCATCATAGTGACTCGGGACGAGTCACAATATTGTGTTGGTGGACTGTTGGAACATGGTCTCCTACAAAGCTGCGAAACTGGTCCATTTTGTATATTTCTAATTATATTTAGTATAGCGCAGGGCTTTTAGGGAGGTTCAAAGCTCCTAAAGCATTTTAAATGGGTCAAGGGTAGACCAAGAGTCTGCAAACCATGGTTTGCGGACCATTGGATGCATAGGCTAAAATAGTATAAGTATTTGAACCTTTTTGAGTTGTAGGACAAGCTAAGAATGATAAGAGATTGTTGCTAAGTGTGAATCGATAGATCTAGTCAGGATTGTTGGGTAAGGACTCCTGCTACTGTGTGCATGGGGGACCTCTATCCTGCTATGTGAGGACCCTACTGTTGTGTGCGCAGGTTGGTTTTTTGGGGTTTTGTAAGTAGATTTGAAATATTAATGAATGTGGAAGTATTGATGCCTATCTGAATCCACTGGAATTACTGTGATATGAATCTATGACATCTTGATTACTTAATATATGTTGTTGTGTTATTGGTTTAAGTTGCAAACATACTTGTGTATTTATTTATGTTGTGATCTAGGTTTGTTCTGCTTGCTTCATACAAGAATATCTGGAATATCTGCGTGTTGTTATATGAATTCACGATCTGTTGATTTCTGTGAGTAATATTGTTGTTGTGCACGTGGATGCGAAGGGAATCTAGGCTCGGTGATACCAGATTGGGTCACTATATGGGTGAACACATCTCTACTTGACTTACTTACCCTCTCCCAAGGTGCGGAAACCTGGTTCCAGCACCCACCCATACTACTTCGGGTGAGACTTTGGCCTGCGCAAGCAGGTCACTGCCAAAAGGGCCAGTAGTATAGGGGTTTGTTGGAAAACCTTGAACATTTGAACCTGGGTTAGGACCCCTCGAGCCAACATGCACCGCATGCGGTGGCGACATGGCATGTCTGAGGCTGAACCACAGGGATGCCAAGGAGGGTCGGAAGCGGGGTAGCAATAAGTTGGGGGGTGATGTAGGACCGTGGCAGGAGAATAGAAATCATGGGAGGAGACAAATTTAAGGTTGAGAATGACAGAGAGGCCGAAAGAGAATGTATGAGAGACATTGCCTCTATCCATATAAGGCTGCAGGAGGAGTAAAGGAGTGGAAGGATGATTAAATGTGCAGAGGACGAAATAAATTATCACCGGGTTCCAAGAGAACGCGGTAGGCAGATCAAGGTTGGTGAAGTAAATATCACTAACACCCCAAGTTTTATTAACCACGCCTGGGCCATGTGCCTCCTCCAAACAAGGATGGTTTCCAGGCGATGGCTTAGCCAGGTGGAGGCTAACTGGATCCTGCATTAACACCTGCATCCGGGATCGTTCCCTTAATGTTAACAATGAGAAAGAAAACATATTTTTGAAACCATACAATATTGTTTTTATTGAGCTATGTCACATTTGGCTTAGCCTTAATGATGATCAATGGATGATGGTAGATCTCTTTCAAAACTTAGGATATTTATTACTAATAATTTGTGAGTCTATGTTTCGGCGTTTCTACTGAGAGTAGTATTCAATTTTGTATATGAACATGTTTTTCTATGTTTTAGTAATTTTATATTGGAGGGACTGCATTTAAAGTGAAAAAGAAAATAATATATTGAGTGATTTGGAACAAGGAAATATTTTTGCAATGGAAGTTTCCAAAGAAGGTAAAGCTCCATAAAATTGGACATTTCCCATGTCATCTGGAAATATCTTGTCTTCATGAGTTTTATTGCTAACAACTTTAAGAGCTACTAATCCAAAGCTACAGGCGTCTACTTTTTCAGTAAGGTGACCATGCAAAGCATATTATGGAGCTAGAGTTTAAGCAACAACATGTTATTAAACAATAGAAGGGTGCATGATGACTCTCATTATTGTCATATGGAAGAATGTGATATAATGATCCAATACAAGAATTGCAAACTAGGCAATGCACCTAATTGGAACTACTTTCTATATAAAGGATATTCATTGGGCACCAAAATCATTCCTTGTGCTCATTTCCTCTAAGCTTATGCCTATTGTTGATCAGTGGGCATATAATGCACATACGAAAATGAAAAACAATGTTTTAACTATGGATCTAAGTGCACATAAATTTTCTTCTCTCTACTCAAATAGTATTAACTCAAACCAGAAATCATTAAAGGATTTTAGTGCAGATTTGAGGTGCTTTATCACATATCTAAAGTGATTTATGGAATGGAAAATTTGAATTGTATCCTTAGATTTCATAGGGATTTTTCCAGCAACTTACCTTTATCTAGTGAAAATATATTCGGTACCAAACAAGAAGCATCACAACAAAATCAAGACAATGGACTGCCAAAAGTGGCCCTACAATACTTAGTGGAATAGATATGGGTTTCATCAATAATTCTAAATGGCATTGAATAATTACACACATTTGTTGGAACTAACGATGGAAATATATGAATTCCCAAATATTGATACCATGTATGGATTGTGATATATTCTAACTGTTGATTTTTGAGTGGCTTGCCAAGGTACTCCAAATCTTGGAGTTCGGGGTTTGGAGGGAAAAGCGCCACAAGAGTCACTTGTGGGCTTGGAACCCAAGGTAGGGGATTTTCACCAATCGTAATTTGGGCCAAAACCATGAGAACATTTCAACATGTGATGGATGAGGATGATACCTCTCATCAAGATGAATGTGATACAATGAAAATCATCTGATTCTTAGTTGTACAAATAGAGATACGAATTTTCGAAGTCTAGAAGTGGTTTTGTGAAAAATTTGTTATGGTTGGCTTGATTTTAATAACCCTCTTAACAGTTTGACAAGCCCTATTTTGGACATTGGAGGAATCCCTTCTATTGTGTATATATAGGAGGTGATTTTGTCTCATCTAGGAAATCCAATTTGGGCAACACATCACAAGAAGAGAAACTTATTGAGGAGAGGGATACTTTTGTCTAGGCTGTAGAAAAGAAGGCTAAAACAATGAGGAGGAAAGGGCTTAATAGGGCACATTTGATGATTTTTATGAAGGTTTAGGTGTTGTTCTAGTAGGTCGAGGCACAGGGGTAGGCATTGATATTGTTTGAGGTTCATTTGGAGGGTGGGCAGGCCCTAAGCATGGTTGTCGCAGGCTAGGTAAGACTTGTTGTAGCATGCCACAGGAGATTAGACGGAGGTTTAGGTATGTTTGAGGGATGGTACAACCCATACTTGGATCATTCCTCCTCATCCCCTCAAGGAAGGTCAATCGCGTTCATATAGAGAAAATCTGGGCATAAATTGAGGTTAGAAAAGGGATTGTGTTTTGTGCCCTAACCAGGCCTAGGTTGCAACAGTGGAGCAAACATCAAACAGTGAAAATGGGTACATACTTTGGTGCATTTTTATAGGTTTTGGATCCATGTTTTGGATCATTTTGGATGGGAGTTATACTTTAGCCTGTGGGAGCCAATTTGAAGGCTTGATTTGGTGATTGGAAACCTCTCTAGGAGCAGATCCAACAGTGGAGTGTTGGTTTCCATTGGTCTAGTGGAGGGAAGCATTTTGGCTACCCAAAGTAGACTTAGACAATAGATATTAAAGTGTTGAAGTCTGTTGAAGGTTGGGTGAAGTTTGGTGCCTAATGTGCAGCACTTTGATGGAAAAAAGTGACTGCTAGATTGGCGGATTGGAGTTGGAGGATTGGCCAACCTAGAAGAGAATATTGGATCAGCCCATGTACATGTAGCAAAAGTGACTTGCATCAGTGTTAGGTGGCATCCCTCCTAGAGTCTCGACGTGTTGTCCTTTGAAGGAATGAGGTGAAGCTAGAGATCGGAATGGAAGCGAAGGACCAGTAGATGACATAGAATTTGCAGCAAAGATTGTCATTATATTTGATATTCCATAGATTGTTATATTATTCAAGATGGCTTAATATAAAAAATGTTGGGTTGTACATTATTGTAAAATATTTGTTAAAAATCATGTATACTTGTGCATGTGTGATTTACTGCTTATATTTTCCATTGTGCAAAATAGTTCTTGTTGAGATTCTTGGTTTGGTAGCATCAGAGATTCTAAAATTCTAACCTAGACCCAAGATCATGGAAATTCAACACTAACAAGCATTTTCATATGTTCAACTAGCTTGATTCCTATTATAATGTGCAAATGTTACGGAGGATGGGCATCACTATGGTCATTTTTCTATTAGTTGCTCCATTATAAATGTTACTACAAACCTTCAAAACAACCATGGAGGTGGGATGATGAATTCATTGTATGTATTATAAAAATAGGCTACATATCTTATATTTTTAGTATGAATCTCCTCTTTATTATGATACAAATGATTAAGACTGCAATAACATATAGCACTGCATATATTGTATCATGAAAGCCTTTATTAACGCTGAAATATTGAACCACTTGCAAGACCAGGTCAAGGAAAATGAAATAGATGGGATTCGTGATAAAAATAAGCACAATGATGCTTAATTCATTTACCAAAGTTGGGAATGTTTATGAGGTTCAAAGGATCTATCATGATATGAAAGCTACAGGTTATCATCCCAATATACCACTTTACAAAAAAATTATTGTTTTTCTTTCCAAAATAGGGTTGGTTAGAGATAATGAATTGATTTTCAAGGAAATGAAAACAACAGGTTTTCAAGATTGATGTCAGCATCTACAACTCAATTTTAATTTAGTGTAGTGACACAGTGAATTCAAATAAAGTGATTGAACTACATTAGGGCATGCTAACAACTGGAGTTGCTCCTGATAATAATATTTACAACATTTTACTCACTATGTATAGTAGGCATATCGGTACTGAATAAGTTGCTACTATTTTGAGAGAAATTAACAGTTTTGGTTATGAACACAGATTAAATTCATACAAATAATTACTTTCTACATGTGGTAGACTACAATGATTTAAAGAGACTAAAAATATCTTCAAAAATATGTAAATGAGTTCTTACAAATTAGGTATATTAGCATAAAATATTATGATGAAGGCATACAAGCATGCAAATGAATATAAAAAGGTATAAAATCCTTTAGCTGAGATGAAAAAAAATCATTATTTGAACCTACTCTTGCAACAATAAACATGCTTATGGATTCATAGAGAAAGGGAGAAGAGACCAGGAGGGGAAAAAAACATTTAGGGATTTACAAGGTGTTGGTTTGAATTTGGGAACTACACAATACACTTCTTTGATTGATGCATATCTTAAAACTGGTGCTTATGCCATGGGAATCAAAATGGTGATAAAGATGAAGGAATATTTTTTTGAACCTGACTATAGGACCTGGACATGTGTTATTTAATTAGCTTCTCTTGGTTTCAATAATGGTCTAAACTTAGGTGGCCTATCGATGGTTTTATCTTCACAGGAATCAAAGGCATGGCAGGTATCATTAACTAAGATATCATATGCCCTCAATAGAAGAATTATTTCGCTAAATGAATAGAATTTAAGCATACCAATGGTGGAAATCCAAGTAGTGTCCTTGGGTAACTCTAATTCAACTTGGAAAACACAAACCCTCCTAGGGTTGGAATGGATTATCTCACTTCCTTCTCCAATTATGGAAACAATGGTTAAGGCTAAGCCTCGTCCTCTTCATCTTCCTCCTAGTGATGGTAATCTTCTATCTGGAGATTTGGGCATGTTTGTTCTAACTTTGGTTGACAACGCATCTTCACCCTCGTCGGAGGAATTTTTGGGGAGGAATAAGCCTCCATCATTTAGCAGAGTGTTTTTGATGGAAACCTTGTGAAAACATTGGTATCATTCATATATGTGACATAAAATTATGTGTACCTACTTCACTGTTATTCCTTCTTACACTCGAATTCACAGCAGTTAGTTCACAATCCTTCACTGCTACCAGTGAGAGTAAGAAATCCACAATAAGGCTAATATGAAACACATTATCGAAAACCCTTTTAAATTGGATCGTTGGATTGCAATTAACAGGAAAAGGGAAATAATAAGGTTGATACATCATCTACAATAAGGTTGATACTCTACAGTGGGAAAGGGAACACCGTATAAAATTTTTTACTTTTTAATTTGAATTTAAAAATTTATTTATTTATTTTGTAATGTTCCAGGTATTTCTATAATGTAATGTTTATGATATTATTTATTAAAAAAAATGTGTTTATGGCATTTATATATTTCATAAATATAGTGCAATACATATAATGTAATGTCTACAGTATATATATATATATATATATATATATATATATATATATATATATATATATATATATATATTGAACATTTGTTGAATATCCGACATTTGTCCAAATCAATTACCCATAAAAATACCATAAACATCATACTATATATATACATATATATTGAACATTTGTTGAATATCCGACATTTGTCCAAATCAATTACCCATCAAAATACCATAAACATCATACTATATATATATATATATAGTATGATGTTTATGGTATTTTGATGGGTAATTGATTTGGAAAAATTTCGGATATTCAACAAATGTTCAATTGTCATTGGATATTCAACTAAAGTATTGTCGAATATATGATGCTATGGGGTTAAAAAAATGCAAGTAAATCTGACAATACGACTCAACTTCGTAGTACATTGTCAAATTTTAACCCTTATGTACTTGAAAATATCCATCAGTATAAGATATATATCCATGGCTTGAAATTCAATCACCCATATACATAAGTAGTTATCCTTAAGGTCAATCACCCCATGATACATGTGCATCACTAGCTACAACTCCACATACAACTCTATGGGTTGAACTTTTCCTAGTAATGTGGGTGAATTTAGATGCCTTTCTGAATGGCCTAGTTTGGCATTTTGGTTAAGGGATCATGTGCACAGGTTGTTGGTATTGAGTTATTATTTAATTTAACACTTCATAGAAATGCTAATTGTACCTTTGTTCACTAGTTGGATAGTCGGAGTATTAATGTAAAGTTATACTTTACATCATCTAACATTTCTAAATATGCTTCACATCTATGACAAGATATTCTAATATGTGCAATATATAATGTTCGGGAAATATCAAAATCCCTGTAGGATTAAAAACAATTTCATAAGAGTCTAGTGTTGTGATTTTCATAATGTACATTCAAACTAGATAAACAACTTGATATCCAAGCTAAAAACTAGTATCCTAATTTCAATGGATGTGACTCTAATAATAAAAAATGTAGTTATGTATGAAAAGTTAAGCCTTCAAATAGCCTAAATGTTTATTCTACTAATTAACCAACACTTTTCCTTGAATTATTATTCATAATGTATTTTACCTAGTTGCAAGCCCACTCACATGTTACTTCCCAATTATCTTGTTTGATCAGGGTAACAAGCAACGGGCACAAACCCATGACATTTTAAATTCCAAACCAATGTGACCTTGGTTTGCTAGAGACCCACTCCCTTGAAAGGTCAATCATCCTTCTTGGGAGGTTCATCAACCTCCTAAATCCCCATGAGGAGTTTTCCTTTCAAGACATAGGTTGTACACCACCAAACTAACAAACAAATCAGCTCGAAGTTGAGCTCCCATAGTCCAACTTAGTACACCTTCAGTTCATTTGAGTAACTAGGTTTCCTTCCAAACATTATTTCCCATAGCCTTCAATCCATCATGTGATAATAGTTTTGCTTCTTCACTCTTATGTTCCCCTTGGGGAACCTACCCAAGCCCTCTCAACTCTAACCACTACCTAGAGGATATCATCTATCAATGCATCGACCTTTCACAATTATTGGTGATTCCAATGGGGATTTTTTTTGGAAGAATTAATTGTTATTGATTTCAAAGGGATTTCCATCTGAACGTAAATAACATAGGCTTGAAAATATCTTTAAGCTCTTTCTAACGAGTATTTACATGCCTCCTAACTCCTCTTCATTAAGGAGAAATTATTTTTTCAAGTAAAAAAAAAACAACCCTTATTTAACCATTATCCAAGTCATACCTTCCCCAATAGGCATGATGATTCAATGTGGTATTGAACTAGTATTTATAAGATCCATTCCTACTCCATTTTTCCCAACAAATTGGAGAAGACAAGACAAGAAGATGAAGAGAAATTAGGTCGGGTATGAGGAAGCTCTAGGCATCTCCTTCAATTTATAAAGCGATTCCATTACTTTGCAAAAAAAAAATTGTATTTTCCTTTCAAACCTCACAATTGAGTCATATACACCTCATAGTCATAAAGTCCATTCTAGAACACACTCTTCACATCCAGTTGATGGACATTCCAAAGAAATTACATTACCAAAGCTAACACCAACCTGATTGTGATAGTCTTCACAATTTAGGGAAACATCTCAAAATCATTCCCTCCTTGTACCTATGGTTCAAAATTGCACTTTCATTTCATCTTGTATTCAAGTCTTGTAAATACAAGTTTGTGCATCAGTTTTTTTTCTAAATAGATGTAGTTATATTTTGATTTTTTCAAAGTTGGTAATTGTTTATCATATTTTTTGTGTGTACCATTCACTGGAAGATCCATAGAAGATGAAACATTATTGACTAAATACAGAGTTTGGGAAGCTACAATATGTTTATATTGAGATGGGGTAGCAGAAAAAACATCTCCACCAAAAAGAGAATCTGAAGACAAACCATTTCCATCAGCAGACATGCCTTTCACATCACTTAGTCCTACAGACAAGTTGGATTTTATGTTATCTTTCATGAGTTTTGATTCTACATAGGGATGTAACCCTCCTTGAAAATTTTAACTTGTCTTCCTGAGACCATATTTCTTGAGTGACAAGGGATCATTCCCCCTAATTTGAACATCCTACACAACAAAAAAATTGCTAATATGTCCAACCGAAGTTGGCCTAGCAATCCTTGAACCAGGCCACTCTGTCAAACTAAATTTGTGGTTTCTGACCTATTGTACCAACTCCAGGAATTCCCATGGAAGCTCTCCGCAAAGGAGTTGGTCTTGGAATGGTTGGTGGAGACAGAGGCCCTAAAAATTGATTATTCCTTAGAGGCACATATTGTTGATCAGCTCCCACACTCAGTTGTATTGTGGGACCTCTAATTCCTGCTGAGGGAAGAACAAGAGATGGTGTATCTATAGTGGGTGGTGAAATTTGGGGTGCAATAATTTGAGATGTTGTTGTTCCAAACAAAGTTTCCCTCACAATATCTTGTGTGAAATCATAACCACTTTGTGCTACTGTTACTAGCTTTAAAGCATTGTAAAAATTGTGCTCTTCCAAGGAATCTTGTCCCATTATGATAAGCATGCATCCATATCTGAATAGTGCATAGACATAATCATGGAAAATTATAGGGGCTAATATTCGTAGGTGGGCTAATTTTCCATGGTTTTCCCAAAAAAAGGTTTCGTCAATTTCCATTTTTTCTAAAAATGATTCGCCCAGATTTTACAATATAAAATTATTTTACCTTAAAAATCGCTAACATTATATAGAGGCTATATATAAAATCATTATAAATTTGAATAATTTTGAAAGTATATCAATAAATATTTTATAGTTTTCATATTAGGGATTAGTGACATTCGCCAATGTTTTAAACTTCGAGATAATTTTCCATCCTTACAATTTTCCCTGGACATAATTATTAGATAATGAAAAAGGAACTGAGATCATCCAACTTTAGATTCAACTATGCATGTTTTTGGCACAATTGCAACAGTCAATGCATTGTGCTCTTTCTCAAGGTCTTATTCTAATATATTAAGCTAAGGTACAAAAATCACACCAATTTAATTCTATGCAATCAAAGCATCCTTGAACAAAGATAATTTAAACCCTATAAACGAAATGAATTTCAAAATTGACCGCCAAGTGTTTCATTAGTTCTTATGGTAACTACGTTATTGTGCATGTGCAGATATCGAAGTCTACTGAGTTAGTGATCTCATCATTTATAGACTAATGGGATACGTACTATTGTATTTTATTAAAGCTATAAGTGATTGAATCATATGATATATCCAGCCAAAAGAAGGCTCAGAAATTTCACTCAAGGGGACAAGGACAAATAACATTATGCTCTGCCTGCTTTTCAGATCCTTCAATTCATATTATAAGAAAGTGAATTAAACCAACGACACAATCAGAAACTTTTTTCTTGTTTGGTATGCTACCAAACTACTATAATATTTTAGCCTATATTTAATATAAATTTCATTACCGTTAAATTAAGTGTGTAGCTAGTTCATTTGAAGCTAAATTCATGAAAATACTAAACAAAAATATCCTAGTTTCAGGTCAACTTTAATGAATCATATTTTTAGGGAAAATATTAAAAAGTGGGTAGAATATTTGAAGCAATCGAATTCGAAGAATGAATCAAAGGAGAGAAAGAGTACATGTGCAAGTATTTTCTTAAGTAAATTAGCCCCCTGAAAGAGGACAAAGGCTTCAGAACCACATATCCTGCCATCGTGGTCCAAATCTACCCTACGAAAATAGGCGTCGAACAAATAGATATTTTGTGGAGCGAGCTATTGAAGAGATCCTCCTCAATCCGTCGATCCCTCAACATATCCAAATTCCACCTAAAACCCTAATTTCTGGTGAATCATTGCAGCATTTCGTGTGAAAACATAGAAAAAATGTGCAGCTAAGGCATCAGAGTTCAATCGATTCGAAGAACGAGAATCAATCTAAAGATCCTAAAGATCCATCCAGCAACATGTACCTGTTTCCATATATTCGAAGGGAAGATTGGAGATCGATCTTAATGCGGAGCCTTGCAGAAATATTGTTCTATCCTTTAAATTTTTACAACTCTTGGGAGGGTTGGGATTTGTAGCTTGTTCATCATTCGTTATGTCAATCTCATGCTACTTTGTTTTTTTTTTTGTGGGAATTAGCTCATGCTAAAAAATGTTTAACAAAACGCTCAATTTTGAGAAATTTGTCTTAAATTTAAATTATGGGATTATATTTGAATATTTTCTGACATTTATATTTCCGAAATTTGTTTTCTTCTTTTATTTTTTATTTTTAAAAGTTTTTAATAAAATATATATATATATATATATATATATATATATATAAGTAATTTTGGAAAACAATTTTATTGAACATAATTTATTCATAATTTTTTTATAGTAATTTTATTTTTCTTTTATAAATAAAGTTGTTTATTTTTAATTCTACATAATTTTATTAACAAAAGTATATTAATATGGTTGAAGGAATAGCTAAATAATTTTACCTTTAGTGTTGATATAAAATTGTGATTTTCTCAGTTAGTAGCATGTTGGATTCTTTTTTATTTTGTTATCAATAAAAGGATCTTTCATTTAAAAATTTATGGGGATTCAATATGAATTGTATAATGGCTGACTCAAAAGTATTTTTCTTAGGTTTTCAATTTGAGTTACTAGCACGATAGGTTATTGGTATTAAAGGAAAGGTTCCATTATTTCACTTTCCAACATATTTACAGAAAATGTAATACAAGGGTGGAATCCTTATCTAAAATAAATCTTTCCTCGACTTCTAGAATTGTTTTCTTTGAAGAGTGGCATTCCACTAATTTGATCGAAAGAGACAAATTTTCTAGATAATTTTAACGAAAATTTGATAAATATTTTTAAAAAAATGGGTTTCATTTGTTTAATCTGTAGAATTTGAGTGCCCTGTGGGTTTTTCAAATTGTTAAATCCATTTATGCATTCAAAAATGCATTTTAAACAACAACAAAAACATAATCTTGCTTGAGATCCTATAGTCGGATTCCAGTGAAAAGGTCATTTCGTCAAGTTAGACTACACCAATTGTAATTTTATATGTAACTCATCTAGTTTTTTTTCATAAGTGTGAAAATATTTAAAAAAATTTAGCCTAACTATAACCAAATTAAAACCATATGTAGCAGTTGAAGTCAAATCATAGAGGATTGTTAACCATCATCTCTTTTCATATAACTTATATCAATCGTGGTTCACATTATCTTTCATCGTGTGGAGATCCTTTAACAAAACTGATGCTACCAGGTCACGCTAATTTCATGTCTTCACATAAGATTTTCAAATTTTCACGAATAATGAATCAACTAAATGGTCATCATGAAGAGCACATTTTACCTGGTTTGAGGGTACATTTTATACGTATCATAATGTATATGAGGGGGGAAATGGTTTTCATTGCTAGTGATCTAGTCACACAAAATACCCCATAAATTTACGCTTTGGGATATCCCCAAGATTCAATAAGTAATCCAAAGTGAGAGAATGCATTGCTAAGGTGACAATAGAAACAACCATGTAGTGTTAAATTTTAGAGACAAAGGGGTATTCAAAATTTTAACACTGTAGATGGATTCAGAGACCCCTTTGTCTCTAAATTTTAACAATGCAGATGGATACAGAGACCCCTGTAGTGAAATGTAACACTTCGGTATCAAAATTAATTTTTTTGATTTCTGGAGTGACACAAATAAAAATTACTAACATAAATGACTAATTCATATACTTGTTGTACTTTTTATTTCGTCATATTTTAATTCTTGGGCTATAATAGTCATTTACGCTAATCATTATTAATTTTGTGACTTATTATCTAGTCATATATTTTAGTCCTACACAAAATTATTCTTTTAAGTTACTCGCTTTTAGTTTAGTCACTTATTATCTAGTCATATAATTTATTTATACACTAAATTAGTCATTTAAGTTAGTCATTTTTAGTTCGGTCACTTAAAATTGCTCAAATTTAGTAGTAATTCACATGAAATAACTGTAGTCACTAGGGTTTTTTAGTCACCTAGTCACTAATTTCATCATTTTCTACTAGCATAGTCTTAATATATTTTCTACAAAAAATAAATTTCCATTGATTATTAGTATTCATTATATCCCTCCATATATTTTTGTTTGGCGACACATTACCAACAAGTGAATGTCCTGTAGACCCCGCTCACCAATCTCCTTTTGACATGTAATGCTTCTCCATTTAATTGATGGATTATTTTCCTTATTTCATTTCTTGGATCATAAGAACTTAAATATATCCTTCTAACCTATTCTAGAACTCATTTTGGAATATGAGCCACTATATTCCAAGATATTGGGATAGTTTCTAAGAATGATTTAACCAATGGAATATTTTCCTTATCAATTTTATTAGACCATAGGAATTTAAAACAAATCCTTCTAACCTAATCTTGAACCCAAGAGATATTTAGATAGCTTTTAGGACTTATTTAACCAAATTCATCCTCCCTCTTATTGAAAGCTTTATATTGCAGCAAACATTTATACATGCTCCCACATTCTCCAAAACTCTTCCCTAATCTATTTTCCCAAAACCATTAGGCCTCAATAAATACCTCAAAATATTTAAACCCATCCTAGAAAAATTTATTCAATAAATGGAAATAACCTATCCGACATATCCTTGTCGTCTTCTCCTTGCCTAGAAAACTAGATAATTTAGGTTTGGATATTTAGCTCCATACCTGAAGCTACTACATAAATATTTAAAATCTATAATAACTCTCATTATTCCATATCCTAGAAATTGGAAAATAATAACACACCAGCGAAAAAAAAATAAGTTTTCCAAATGAATCCAACCTACATTACTAATTCTAGAAAGAATACCATTTATTTATATGCCCATATAATGGATCTACTTAAACACTTCAATGCCAACAGGAAGAGTAGTTGAGAAGCAAGACAACATTAGTGAAATCCTCATTAAGGATTAAAGATGTCAGATCTCAATCCATTTATAATAACAACACAATATACTAAAGAGATACATCCCACAATCCAAATAAGGACCAACAAGTTTATTCTAGCATGCAACAACATCAATAATAGATTAAACCAATTCACTATATCATTAAATTTTGAAAGGTCAATCATTAAGACCATAACATGATTTTTTTTTTTAATAGAATGAATCCCCTCCTACACTATTCAAATCACCTCAAAAATATGGCTCTACTAAAAACACGGGTTAATTTTGCAAGATAACATTAAAAAAAAAATCATTATATCCTAATAGACATAATATTGGTTATCATTTTATATAAATAATTACATAATGAGATATACCTGAAATAATCAAAATAATTTGGCTTATCTATAAAAGCTAGTAATGTGTAATTGATTGCTCCAAACCCTTTCTAGACCTTCTCACTTTTAATACTAATTCTAGTATATCCTTGTCCAACAAATATTAAAGACCAATAAATAATTCCATGTCCCACCCATCAAGACTGAAGCCTTAATATTTTTTAAATAAGGTTAATAAAAATTTTAGCTCTTCCTTAGAAATCTCTTCCATCATATAATCGGTTATTTTCTTCCTTAACAAAACTAGGAAAACATAATGATAGCTTTAGTAATTTAGAAATATTCACCTGAGGTGTATCCTTGAGAATACTTTGAAAATGACCTACTCCCATAATAGACAATCCTAAAAAACTAGTACTATTTTTCCACCTTGATCATGAAGTTACTAAATTGTATCTATTTTTTCCCTATGATTTGCAAAATTATGGAAAGCTTCAAATTTTCACCACCTCTCTTGAATGATCATAGTTTCTCTTAATATACCATTCAACCTTCATCCACTCCCACAATTGTTTCCTCCCTATTTCCAACTTCTTCAACTGAGCAGTCTCCTTATTCAAAAAACTAAAAACATTTTGGATAAGCATCTCCTTTATCTCACCTTCAGGTGCCTTTAAATCCTAGTTCTTCACCTTATTTTTTTATTAACCACCAAATAATTTATTTCCATTTTAACGTTACTCAATGAATCTACAAATTGATAGCTACTGAACTCCCCCATATCAAGTTTAAAATAAATCCACTCCATTTTCACTAGTTCCTAGAAGTCCCCCTCCTTGAGTCATTCAAATTGAAATTAAAAGGCCCAATAGGTTTTTCATTTTTCCTTTCCAACTAAATAATTAAATAATTATAATCTAATCTTGCCCTTATCTTAACCAAAGTATAAACTATGTTCACCTCACTAGGTATATTCTTAGAGTTTAAAAGCATGCCTAGCCTTTTCAAAACCCCTGTTTCTCTAGTCATGATATTCCTCCATGAGGACATGATTTTTATTATCTCCAAGTTAATCATTCATAGCCATGAAATTTTATACTTGAAGTATCCCACCACATAATAAAATCTTGGAAAGACCCCACCAAGAGTTCAATCCTACTCAAATTAATATTCATATATTCCCCAACAATGACCTTATCCTCCCTTAATAAATCCAATTGAGGAAAATTATCCTCGAAAAATTCCTACCCTTGGAAGACCTATAAAAATTAAGGACTGAAATCCTACAACCAATGTCTTGAAAGGAGAACATAGTATATATACATGCATAAAAAATAATATTTAACATAAAGATAAAGGTTTTATCCACCTTGTAACCATTCCACTTTAATTACCCTCAACATCTATTTCAAGAAAGTCCCAATCCATGAATAAATTAGTTAACCATTACACCACTTTGTTTCTTGGCCCATTGTTTTCTAAATAATAAATACAAGTAGATTAGGAACTTCCACCAATATTTTGGGACCTAATCTCTTCAAGGGAATAGTGAACCCTCCTGATTTGTAAGAATAAAAATGATTTTGAAAACCTACAGGGGGTTTGTCTCACCCAAAGAACCCCTTTAAAGGAATTTTGTTTCCTTTATTATATTTCAACCAAATTTTTTCCTATAAATGATGCAGTGTGGATTTGATTCTAATAGTAAATAGATTAACTTTCGTAATAAGGTATAAGTGAATCCCTCCTTTAGCACCTTTACTGCCTTCCCCTTGCTCCCCCTCCCATCCACCCAAACTTAATATATTTTCTGGTCACAAAGAGTAACTACTAGTTCCTCGGAAACCAATTCTCACTCTTTGCTTTAACTTTTTGAGGGAAAGTGCCTCATTCAAAGAGGATGTTTTCAAAGATCCATATGAAGATATAATATAACTCACATTCTTTTTCCATGAATTAGAGTGCATTCTTTCCATCCTCTAATAGAAACCAAAACCAAAATTTTCCCCTTCAATCCTTTTATTAACGATTTAGGGACTTCTAATGGAGAATACCATGTTATATTTAGGGACTTCTAAGGGAGGATGTCATTTACCTTATTCCCAAATTCCAACATAAAAATTAATTTTTCAAGAATAATGCTATCAAACATAGCTAAAGATTTATTAGGCTTGCATATTATTTTTGGCTCCAAGGCCTAAGTGACACCCTTTACTTACACAACATCTTCTAATGAGAATTGGTCCTCTTTAACTTATGGAGCATTTATACCCCCACATTTTTTCCCAGTCATTCTTTCAATATTAGTTACACCCTCTCAAACAACAAAAATTTGAATTGTAACTACCTAAGCATTGACCAACAACATCTACTCAGGAACATCCTTGTTTTCCTTCAATCCCTCATCTTTCTTCTTCCAAATTTCTGAGTAAAAGTATAACTACAATTTAATGGTGTACCCATAAACATGAAATTGAACACACATAAAGGGAATTTGTTTATAATCCAAGATATGAGAATAGATAATCTCTCCCACAATGATGTCCATATTATCTAGGCATTGTTCCAGTAAAAAATAACATAAAGATCCCATAATAGTTCCAAGAATCTTATTGTAACCCTATGCCTAATGTACTTTCCAAAAAAGTTGTTAAGAAAATGAAATTAAACCCTAATGATGATGTTATGCCTACAGTTTTTGAGGTTGTGTCTCTATATCATTCTCCTCAATATCAATGGTAGGTGCAACAAATTTAATCATTGGGTCAGGGACCTGGTCCTCCTCTTCCAAGATGATGGGATTGGTAGGAGTGCCCCTAAGTATCTCTTCTTAGCTCTGGTTTTTCCTACATTTGAGATTCGTTTTACTTTAAAGCTAATACAACATGCTCCCTTGCACATAAACTAAAACTTCACTTCAAAGATTCTTATTGAATGCATTTTGTCTTCATGGAGAGCTTGGGATCTTCCCATTGCTTGGGATACAATAACTTGAGTCATCCAAAATGTATTTGCTTTCTTGTATAAATTTGTATCTTAGGTTTTGTTGTAGTACTCAACAACCCCCCATTTATTTTTATCTTTAGTTAACTAATAAATAAAGGGTACCCTTTTAAATTCTATTAAAATTCTTTAGTTCTAATAAAATAAGGAAATTTTTTAATCTATGTAAGTAAAATACCTTATCACATGGGACTTCCCTTATCAAAAATTACATATCATAAATTAACCACACAAGTGTTAACATTTATAAAACCTGATAGGATTTTTGTTATTTAAAAATGCATTATCGGAATAATTTAATGGATCAATTTAATACCGTAACATTACTTATAGGAAAGTTACGATAAAAAAATCCCTTGATCAAACTTGATTGATATCGAGTATAAAGCTACATAGGCACTTACTTTTATAAATTAATTTTTTAAATAATTGTCGGCCCCACCATATTGCCACATGGCATATCGAAACTCCAGTATATCGTAACATTTAACAAGTTCCATCACAAAACCTCTAATATCTGATATCACTGATGCTTAACACTTCCGCTATCCCAAAAGCTCCTGATATCACAATGTCACGATGCCTCACATTCTCGATATTCGATATCTCTGATGCTTCTCCCATCTGATATCTCAATCCTCTGATATTCCTCTCTCTACTCATATTGGGACTTTTCATATCGGATGGAACTCTTAAAATACCTAATACTTCATTCCCCAATATAAAACCTATGATGTATCTTCTCGCCTACACTTATAACTGTTATATCTTTGAAGAATATATATTGGGAGTCCTGAATATCATAAGTTTTAAGGTGTGACCACATGATTTCTCTGATAAAAAAATTTCGATACACTGATGTGTATAGTGACCATGTGAATTCGTGTTTATCATTTAATTGAAAAAAGTGGTGAATTTATGGTTTTCAAACTTATAAATGACTTAATCATTACAGCTTGATACCATCATGATTTTCTCTTTAAGACATGTATCATTATGAAAAACAGTTATTTTCACTAAATTACTTTCTGGAAAAAGAATTATCACTTAGTCTTGTGTTTTCCATTGCAGGTGAGTCCCGATAAGAAAATTTCAGCAGATATATCTAAGAAAATTTCAGTAGCTACGTCTAAGGCGGCTAGAGTGAAGAAGAAACATGTAGTTCAAGAGCAACTGGTTTCTCCTCCAACTAAATTTTTTGAAATGAGTGGGTTATTTTCCGACAAATTGTACTTTAGATGCTAGAAGCGCCTCTTTGGAAGCTATCTATATGTTTTTTGAGAATGAAGGACCCATGGAGACAAAAATAATGATTACGGTTGATGATTCTACCCTGATTTATAATACTACTTACAATGATGTGGCTAATTCATTCTTACATAGGATTGCAACCAGGCCAAAAATCCTTCCTTATACAGACATGATTAGATGGGTTGTTGACAATGTAAACATTATAGAAATTAATTTCCTGACACAAAGGCAAACAGTCATCATTTCATTCACCAGCAATGATTTGAGAAAAAAATACCATTTTCCACAACCCTAGAAAAAATATGACAAGCATTTTGTGGAAAAGTTCATGAATGAACATGAACATCCATGAGAGCCCATCAATGAATGGAGAAGAGATCCCAACAAGCATGAATGAGGAGATAAGGGTATGTATGTGGTTTATTCCCTTGCTAGTCCATATTGTCAAATAGCTTCTATGTTATGTAGACTTTATGCTTACCCTAATACACAAAAATTTTCCGACCAGTGGGCACCACTCATTGATGCTGCTTCAGATGGTTATATCATGGATTGGGAAAATATATTATATGACAACATATCCACTCACATATTTAATTATAGGAGTAAACATAATGTTTCACAAAACGTAGTTCCTCCTTTTTATATGAGTTCCTACATAATGGATGCTTTGTGTTTTACCTCTGATTTCACCTCTATGGGATGGAAATGGACTTTATAAGACACAGACCCTATCCAAATTTATCATGATATTATTTGGGAATGAAATTATCAGCCTCATTTCTATAAAATGTGTCTTGGATTAATGTTTCCCATTCACCAAAGCATCTTTGACAAGAAAGCTCCAAGGTTTTCGCCAAAAGCTGAAAACAACTTACTATCAATTGGAAACTGGTTTGGTGAAGAGTAATTTACTTATGTGTGAACCTTTGGTAGTCTTGAAAACCCCCATGTTTTTCCCCTATATGTTTCCAGCAAACTTCTTGCCCAAGAAATAACATACCAAACCATAGGAAATAGTCTTTCCAAATTCTTAAAAGAGTCCAAAAGACAATGTGGCATGATTTTCCTATTCAGTATGGTGTACATGCTCTAGATAATTACAAGCATGCTTGTATTTAAATTGATTTTATTCAAGGTTTATACTTACCAACTATTCCTAACAAGAAGTATGATCCCGCTCAAACTGACAAAATAATAGGGATAATATTTACACAACACAAGAAACATTGGTCATAAATGTTCATCAAATGTAAATAATTTAATTTTTAAAAATCACCTATTGACTTTTTCAATAAGAAATTATTCCCAAAGTTGGTATACTTTTCCATGAAAAAATGAACAATTCTCCTACCTTAAAATGGAGTGGTATTCCTTTATAAACTCTATGGTAAATATTGCATCATTAAAATTTTCCCTAGAGTCCACAACAAATCATTCTTCAACATATTTTTTTCTACTTCATTGGGTCCTCCTGTAGTTGTTGAATGATATTGCATGCATTCTCATCTTACTTCCATTCTATCCTTCATTCTTCCACCTAGTCAAATTGTGGAATGGAAATAATGCGTTGTAAACTATCTATGTCTTCCTCTTTCCTTAAGATTCCATTTATCACAATATTTTGTTTTCCCTTTTGTAGATAGTCATGACCTAGAATTTTTGTGACTCATTTTTGTTTCTCTTCTATTGATAGTCTTTATTTTGAGAAGTAACTTAACTTATCATGATCTGTTGTTACTTTTAAGCATATTTCTATTAGGTATGGACATCATTTATTAACGACATGTAGTATGGCCAACATTACTTTTCCATAGATGGGTTTGAGTAATTTAATTCCTTTTATTTCACTACTTTCAAAGGAAAGGGGCCTTCCTTATTGCATCAAAACTGCACCAGTTCCATAGCCTGAGGCATCGCACTCCATGATGAAGGTTTTTGTGAATTAGTTGTGGAAAGGATGCATGGGAGTTGTACACATAGTATCTTTAAGCTTTTAAAAATATTTGGTTGCTAATTTAGTCCAATAAAATTATTCTTTCTTCAATAATATTGTTGTGGTAATATTTTTTCAAACCTAAGAATCCTCATAGTTTCCTAAAGGTGTTGGGGATTGGCCATGGCCTTATAGATTTTATTTTGTTAGGGTCCACTTTGACACCTTCATGGAATAAAATAGGACTCAAATATTCCACTTCTTGATCCCCAAAGGAACCCTTGGAAGGATTTACATAAAGTTTTTTCTCTTCCAATAGTGTTAATACCCTATCAAAATGTTGTATATGTTCTTCCCAATATTTATTGTATATTAGTATGTCATCAGAAAATACTACCACCAATTTTCTTCGGAACGTTTTTAAAGTAGAATTCATCAAGCTTTGAAATGTTGAAGGTGCATTAGTAAGTTAAATGGAATAGCTATAAACTTATAATTACATTCATGTGTTATAAAGGTTGTTTTGGGAATATATTCTTGACTCATTCCAATGTGATGATATCCAAAATGGAGATTCAACTTAGTAAAAAAATTGCTTCATGCAATTTGTCTAATAATTCATCAATAATAGGAACAGGAAATTTATCTTTTATTGTCATTTTGTTAAGTTGTACGTAATGTGGACACATGTAATTAACCATATTTTTTTTTATTCATCGCTATTGATGAAGACAAATAATCTAGATAGGTTGAATAATTCCAACCTCTAACATTCCTTGAACCATATGCTCAATCTCACTCTTGCATGATTATGGGTATCTATAATGCCTAATGTTAGGTGGTACACTTCTAGGTTGAAAATGAATAGAATGCTCATGATCTCAATTAGGTGGAAGACACTTAGGAATCTCTCCAAATACCTTGGAATGATTTTTGAACAATTTTTTAATATCCACTCAAGTAGAGGATATAGATGTTTGAGTGTCTAATGAACACAATTATGCAATTAAACACCATGGTGTCTCTTTTCTAGAAATTTTTCCATGATATTAGTGCTTATAAATTTATAGGCTTTCCCTTGGATACCTCTCAGCTCAATTTCCTTTCCTTCTGAGGAAAATATCTTGAAAATTAAGGGCCACCATTCCCAATGATTATAACCATTAGACCCCTAACACAATATCAGCACCACCCATTTGGATTAAAATCATAGGAATATCCAATAAAAACTCCTCCATATTCAACTTAATTGCATGGAACTTCCATGAATAATGTATGGCATCACCATATATAATCCTTACTTGAAATTATGGTGTTGGATATACAAAGAAGTTAAGAATTTTTTCCAATTTTTAAGTTATGAATTTATTAATACTACCTAGATCAATAAACAAAGTTACCTTTATTTTTGTTATATCCTTCTATCTTGAGGGTTTATGGAGTACTAATATATATCAATGCATGATAAAATATTGTTGGAGTACTCTCTTCTACCTCTAGATCTTGTGACATTTCCAATTCTTTATCTTCTTCATATTTAAAGTATATGTAGAATAATTTCTTCTTACTACACTTATTCCAGTTATTTTACTTGCTGTCATAGTTGAAACATATTCCTTTGCCTTCTTTCCTCCATTTTTTGAGGTGTCAACCTTATTGATTTCGAGGAGGGAACTTGATGTTCTTTATAGTTATTAGTGACTAATTTTATAGTAGCCATATTTTTACTTTCAACTTTCCTTGCTAGACTAAAAGCATGCTCTAGGGATTTAGGTTCAATGAGATGTGCCTCATGTTGGATGCTTTCCTTTAAATTTCCCATAAAGAGGCTTACAAAATTATTACCTAAATTGTTCTTTACTCTAAGACTCAAATTTTCAAATTGTTGAATGTGTTTTGTAATTTTACCTTTTTGTTGAATATTTACAGATTGACTAAAGAATGTATTCATCTGAATATCACCATAATGTGTTATTAATTCATCCGTAAAAATAGACCAATATACAATAGAAATTTTTTTCCTTTACAGATCCATTAATACCATACAAATTGATCTTGTTATAAATATATGGAAGCCATATTTACCTTTTGTAAGGAATTCACTTGGTGTAGATAAAAGTATTGTTCCATCTGGGATATCCATATTATAGGATCATTACCATTAAACTTCCTCATATCGATCTTCAAAATGTCGTAGTTCCTTGGTTTTGACTTGAAACCTTGATAATGTGGATATGAAGTGAAAAATCATGATTATAGATTTGAGATTAATTATTTGTGATATCCAATTATGATAAAATACTCCCCATATGTGATTGAATCCAACACAATCTTCCTCCTTATTTTCATGATTTCCTTGGGTCTCAATATCCCTTTTAGGAAGCCTCTCGAAGAAAATATTTTGCACGGAATTCATGGATTTTTGTATTTTTTCCTTATTTTTAGTCATGGAATTTTGTTTTTCTTCCTTGAAATTTTGCATTTCTTCCCATTTTCCCTCATCCTTTGTTCCATATGTGACAACTGACCTTCCAAATTGGATAGTTGGTATTGGAAATCTTCAATTTCTTCATGAGTCATTGATGAGATTTCAAGAGGTTTAAGTGGTGAATAGTTTTTTGAAGCACCTTTATGAAACATGTGATTAAATAATAATGCTCCTATTTTTTCTCTTTATCACAAATTTTGAATCCCCAAAAATAGATATTCTAATCAAAAGTTATGCCAATTATAAGTTACATACCTTTCAAAACCCTAATTTGTGGACTATCTGGATGGTTGACATTTTTCCTGATTTCTATATGAAATTTGAGCCCTTCTGAATATGAAAATTTTGTTTGCAATACTATGATTTTTATTCTTTGAAATTCCAGGAGTTTGACAAAAAATTTATGTTCCAAGTGAAAGTTAAGGTAACTTTCCCAAAACTTGTTGATTTTTGGCCTCTTCCCAAGAGAAAATTTGTATAGTGTACCATGTGTCCACTTATTCAAATATTATTTTAATTTTTTTACTTAAGGTACATCAGTTTGTCTCCTTATATCTATGAAATTTTAACAATTTGAAGTTTCCTAGAAAAAAAAAGTATAGCAAAAATCCCATGATCAATTGTTTGAAATTGATTTCAAGACCATTCACAAAACCTAAATTACACAGTGTATATCTCCAATATTATATTGAAAAAACTATAAAAATTCTCCAACATGCATTGATATTTTTTCTCAATATACTCAAAATTTCACAATCTAGATTTTCCTAGAAAAAAATGATTGTGAAAATTCCAATATCACTTATTTGAAACTAATTTCAGGACCATTCTTAAACCTTACTTTCCACAAGGTATATCTCAAAATTTATATCGAACCATAATCTAATTTTTTTACCAGATGCACCTTGAGATGTCTTCTCAATATTCTCAAAATTTCGTGGTCTGAAATGTCCCCAAAAACTTCTACAGTGAAAATCTTAAGATGACTTATTTGAAGCAAAAAAACCATAGGATCATAGCTCTAATACCAAATGTTATGAACCTTGAGCCTTAGAGATGATAAGAAACAAATCATTATAGTACACTTCAAGGGGGAAACCTCCTTTTACAATGAATACAATGTACAAGATAATATTTGATGATCCTAAGACTAGGTCTCCTTAGTATATATATATATATATATATATATATAGGAGAAAAATGGTACAATTATAATTAAATGGCGCAATTAAATGTTCTAAGTTGACATAAAAATATAAAAATAGAAATGTAATAACTCAATTTATAGGTCTTAATAATAGGTTTTAGGTTAACATAGGGATTAAAAATCATCTTGGAGAGGAGGGCCATGTAGTTTCCACTCCTCTCTCCTCCCATTATTGCTTTGAAGCTCCTCATCTAGATCCCATACTCACCATTACCATCCATCTCCTTATGCCTACAACCCTCATGATAACCAACATTTATAAAAAAATTATGGTCAAAATGGGCCCTAGGAATTTCCTATTAATGCATATGATCCTTCTCTTAGGTGAAGGGTGCACACCCTTCAACATTATTTCCCTGCCTAGTTGAGTCTCATGCCAAGGCCTTCTCCATGTGTCAAAATGTTAGGTCCCTATAATAATAGTGTATTATCCTTATTGTTATTTTTAGTGTATCCAGCTATTATTATTGGTGTGCCCATGTATCCTCCATGTTGTTATTTTTGTGCCCCATAGAAGCCTGCTACTGTTATTGTTCTGCTCTTACATTATTATTGTTATGTACGCTCTGATTATGTTATGACCCCTTAGACTCATATATATACCAATGAGGTCTTATCATTTGAATCATCCAATAATTGTTCATTTACGTACTGTAAAGGATTTTTCCCCCTCGAAGAGGCTAATTTTAAAGTCATTGATCTATATTTTCTTCTATTTTGTGATTTGGTTGCATAACATTTGGTATCATATTTTTGTGAGTTGTTTTCATAACACAAAACTAACCTAAGAAGTTGTCGTTCGGAGGGGAAGATAGGTGGATTGCATGATCCATCACATCCCTCCAATATTCACCCCATATGTGTAAATATGTTTAGTATTAAATAGCCCTCCAATACGTGAATAACTTTTTGCTGTTGATCTGAAGTGGTATAAAATATGATAGTGTCATTATTTAAAGAATTATTTAGGTATGGATTTCTAACCACTTTCTTATGTAGTTAAGACTATTCTAAATCAACAACTTTCCAAGTGGATTTGTATATGTGCATTGAGAACACAAGATTATTTTATTTACAATTTTTCTCCTTTTAAAGTATGTACTGGAAAATTCTGAAAAGTAGAAAATTATGGCAAATCGATTTGTGTAATCTAGTGTTATGTTATTCTAGTGTTTTGTTTGTTATATATATATATATATATATATATATATATATATATATATATATTGGGAAAATATATTATAGTCCAGTTATCGAACTAGTAGTGGGGACAACTTTATTTGTTGTTATCCATAAGTATAGGCCCACTCATCACCATTATTCAAGGAAAACCACACCACCTACAATAACTTGTTGGTGATCCATAAGGGGGCAAGCTTCCACTCTTTCCAAATGCCTCTAGGTCTTGGGTCATTAACATAATTTATTTTGTTCAAGGAATACAAACACTCAGCCAAATAAAAACAATTTTAAATCATACTCCATAACCAATAATAAATAGTTTTATATATAATAATTATTTAATATAATTTAAAATTAAACATAATTTGAAATTATCTTATTTAAACGATATATCATATATAATTAAAATTTTATATAAATCAATTAAGTAATTAATCCCACCCATAGACACCATATTAAATGGTTTCGTGACTTGTGCACACACATAAGTGTATCAAAGTCCACTCTCATGACCTCCTTTAAAGATAAGTCAAAGGATTGTAGTTCAAGTGGTTTGGTGAACAATTTTTTCCCCATTTGCATGTATTCAAGTCTCTAGAGATGTGTTATATCCAACCCATTGGTGGCATTTATGAAAAGTTTCATCTAGTCAAACAATGGCAGTTGACTTATCAAAGTTATTGATTCTCCAAAAATTATCAATACTATTAAAAAATTAACTAATTAATAATTTTTTTTTAATCAAATATTTGTTTACATAGGTATGACTTGTACAATGAAAGGTTTAAGCTTACAAAATCACAATACAATTTACAATTATCACTATATCAAACAAGTATGTTCCTTACACAATGAAAGAGTTTTGAGTTTAAAAATCATAGCAGTAATTTACATATATATTTTAAAAATGTATTATTTAAGGTAATAAATGTTGTATTTTAGAGAATTATAATTAATTTAAAAACGTACAAAATATTAAATATTTTTTTTCAACAGTGGGAAAACCTATCATAACTCAGTGGTCAAACCAATAAGGGGGATAACCATCACCGGCTTCTATCTATGAATGTTGGTTGACTCATTACTATTATTCAAGGAAAACCACTCCAACTGGAATTACTTGTTATTAGGCCATAAGGGGGTATGCTTTCACTCATGCTAAATGCCTCTAGGTCTCGGGTCGTTAACATGTTTCCTTACGTTTGAGGAAGATGAGATCTTAGCCAAGAAAAATCAATTTTATGGCAATACTCCAGGATTGTAATATCATGTTATAAATATCATGATATTTAAAATATATAATTTGCAATTTTTTTCAAAGGTATAAAATCATGTTTTTATGAGGTTGTAAGGTGAAAGTGATGTAATTTAGATATTATTTGGGAAGTGGAAAAAAAAAACTAGAAATTATTAATGCATTTAAAATTGCAGTGGGGTATAAATTATTTATTTTCCTTTTTTTATTTTTGGATTATGTTTATTTTTGTATTTTGTATTGAAACATAGATTTAAGCATTCTTAGAATCCAATTTAAGACAAGGATATGATCACACGTATAGATCCTAGATGATTGGTTTGCAAGACTAGAGTAGTTTGTATGAATTAATATAGGTAGATAATAATTTTGCCTACATCAATGTGTGAGGGAAGTGAAAAGTGAAAGCACCAATCATAAGCATGACAACTAGGATTGTTGGAGCAAAAAATGGAAAACATACAAAATATGCATGCAATTATTGTATGAAAAGATGTCATTGTATCTATAATCCATATTACAAATATTTGGTATAGTTAGCACTATATGTTTATGTTATAATCGAGAAAAAACTAATATAATGCGTAGTTTGTAGTAGAAGGAACAAGGATATATCAGTAGTGGCACATTGTGTGTGCAATGTGGTATAAAGCAAAGGAACTAAAACACTATGGTAAAAAAGTAAAATAAGACATAAAATGGGCAACAATAATAATAAATAATGACCAACATGAGAGAGCAATGTAATTTGGAAAGTGAATATAGTTAAGTGTTCAAATATGAATCTCCATATGCATATGAAAGTGTTGCTAAATCATATCAAAATATGATGGTTACAGTTAAGAAGTTTTTGAAAAGCATAAATGATAGAGTAGATATGAGTATATTGAATTGAGGTTGTTGTTCCAAGTAAGGGCATATGTTTACATGTGTTCAATTGAAGTTAGAAACATTTTCAACTTGAAGAAGAAGACAAGGGCCCAAAATAAGTGAGAGAAATGATAAAAAAACAAATGTTAAAGATAATGGAAAAGACATCATTTATGACTTAGAAAAAAAAAATACCAACCTCATATAAGCTATAGGAATTTGGGAATGAAGATGCAAGAGCCATACAGATATGGGAATGCCACTGAAAATAAGCATGGGGAAATTACTATGTAGGAAAAAATAATTTGGAAAGTAAGTAACAATAGTAAGCAAAATATATATGAAATTAAAATAATAAAGAAATGAATATAGTAATTGTGAGACTTACAATCTAGAAAGAATTCCAAATAGATTAAGTAAAAATGTAGATGGAAATGAAAATATTTCTTTTGGATGATGGTATCTTTTATCAAAATCCATGATGGTATGTCAAGTGGCAATGGAAACTATATGATGTCTATGAACCTTTTGGAACAATTTCACCATATATTTCATAACTTTTATGAACAAAAGTTGTATAAATTTGAAACGAAAAAAATTGGGTTAAGACAATGTGAAATGTATCATGCAAATAATTTTGAGAACATTTGATAAGTTGAGAAGCATTTACTTGGAAATGAGGGTATTGGAACCCTAATTAATAGATACTTAAATATGCAAATGGACTTGTCAAATGAAAATTGATGGGAAAGGAATGGAGCAAGGCTTATTATTGTTTCCTTTGTACGACATATGAGTTTATGTTCATCCTTTTGTACCATTTGAAGGTAAATGCCAAGCAGATGTGAAGATTTTTTAAAGATGGAAATTTTGGAAATACTAAGAAGGGGGGTGAATCAGTATTTCTTTCAATTGTTATATTATGTCATTTAATATTTTACCATAAGTTAAACCAACACACAAGAAATAAAACAAAAATATTTTTATTGATGAATATAGTGAGGAATCCAATCCTCTTTGGAAAAAATTCAACCTCCAACTTGTACAACAAAATATAAAAGTCCTTCAAGGCTCCAACCTTCAGTGAGGACTCCAATCTGTTATCACTCCGCCAGATTCCTAAGGATGAAGAAGGAATCCCAACAGAGGTAACCACAGACCAACATTTAACTTGGTAGCTAGCCCTACCAATTCAGAGAGGGCTCTCTCCACAAAACACAGCCTAGGAGGTTGAATGGATTAGGATTTTAGGCTAGGTGTGAGTTCAGGGGTTTTGATAATTGATTTTGGTCGGGAGGCTGGATGAAATTGCAGATAAGGGAGCTAGGTCAGGGAAAATGAGATAGGGTTGCAGAAATTCAATGGGGCAAGGTAGGAATAAGGCTTAAAACTTTAAGATAATTGTGATGATATGTTTTTAAGACCTATGAGAAGCTAGGAAGAGCATGGGAGATGTATTCTTCCTAAACAGAGGAAAATGGACAAATTATGATATCTTTCCCTAAACAAAGCATGAGCAAGCATGTGTTCTGCCTATAAACTTGAAAGAAATAACATAATAGAGATGTAAAAAACATGAATAAAACACATTCTAACATATGAAACTGAAGGAAAAATAATTATAAACATCATACAGCATGTATCCAAAAAATATCTACAACTCTTCTTTATTAACTGGCCAAAACTGAGTACAATAGTTCCTTGACCAATAAGATAACATTGAAATTGATTAAAACCCTTGCTTAGTGTGAATAAAGGGAATAAATAGACATTAAAACAACATTCACTAATTCTTAGGGGTCGAATCCATGAGGTGAGGAAGAGATCCACAAAACTCTGAACTGAAAGTTGAAGTCTAGGATGGTCCAAGTGACTCATTCCTAATTATATTCAAATTGATTCATTTGACTTAAGGAAAACTTTTACCTAATGAATCTACCCCTAGGTAAATTATCCACAACATAATTACAATTACCATGCTCAATTACATAGGTAAAAAGATCAATTTCTGAGATAAAGTCAAAAATTATAGTGAAAAACCAAAAATATCAACAAATGGCCATATGCGCCATTTTTTTCCATATGCGCCCTCCTTGTTCAAGGATGATTTTGACTTACTTGTGGGTGTAAAAATGGCCCAATATGGCTTTTTGGAAAGCCCTTCAAGTATTCTTTCTGAATATTCCTCCAGTTTTCAAAATGAAGCTGATTTTACTCCTCAAATTTTCATTCTCCCAAGACTACGTTGTGCACAGTGCCTAGGCCAAAATAGGGGCAGAAATATGATTTTTAGCTAGTTTTTTTTTTCCCTTTTCACTTTTCAAATCTGAAAATAAAGGCTGGAAAAGTGGTTTTATGGAATTAATTTGTCCTTGGGAATCCATTGGTGGTATCCTTTTCCTCAAAAATTTCCCCAAACATTTGCGCAGCGCCTTAAGACTGTGTGCCCTCGCAGAAGGTTGTGCACCCTCCAAATTTAATACCACTTTTGGAGGTCTTCCCGGTGTCCACATTAGGCCCAGGATAGCTCGTTGAAAATTGTATCCTGTATACTTTCCAAATATGCCTTTATTTTTCATAATGGACTTGATTTAACCTATCAAAAATTGATTCTCCCAAGACTGGTCAAAAAGTGCAGAATGAGGGTGAAAAAATGCATGTGATCTTGCAGAAAATTTTTAGAGGCCTTCCACAACTCAAAATTGAGCTCCTGATAGCTCATTGGAAATATCTCTCTGTCTATTTATCATTTGAATCATCAATCAAGTCATTTGGACACTCCATCTAGGAGAAAATTTGATTTTCCTAAGGTCACTTCAGAAGTGCAGCAAACCTCTTGTAGCAACTGTATTTTTGATATTTCTCAAAAACCATGACACCTGTGTAAAAATGGAAGGATTTTTTTCTTAATTGGCCTATTATTGACAAAAACCTCTCTCAATTTTGTCAAATTCATCTCTTTTTGTTCAGAAACACAGTCTGAAGAAAAACCAGCCCTATGTGTGGCAAATGATTTGTCCCTTGGAATGACTTCTTGAAATATGGTGGGGACATTATTTTTATGAGCTGAAATGACTTAATTCTTTCTGATATGACCTCCCTTATGCCTCCTCTACTCATATTTCTCTTATTCCATAGCAAACCCTAGATCAGTGGGAGAGGAAATTAGGGTTTGGTGTAGGCAAAACAAGAGATTTAGGACTACGTTGTATAGGGAGGGGAATGAAAGGGTTAGGGGCTGTCTAAATTCTTGGGGAAATTTTATGGGATAGGGATAAATGTTAGAGAGTAAGAGAAAGTGTAATTTCAAGGATTTAGTGAGGGGAAGGGGTCCAAAAGGGAAAAACACAAGCCTAGTCTAGAAAAGTGTCAAATTGTAGCAATACGCTAGGGCTTCTAGAAAAATAATGATTTTGAGGGATAGGAGTGATGGGAAGTGTTTCGGAAGGTATATTAAGGATATGGGAAGGTTTAAGAGCATCAAGATACAAGTCTTGTTGATTATTTAACCATGGAAGTCATGAAACCAAGAAAAATGTCCTCAAAACCCTAAGAGAGGGAAATGAGCTTTCCAAGCACAACTGAGAGACAAATATGGTAAACACAAAACCATTTACTTGGAAATGATAGTTTGGAACCTGAAATTTTTTAAGACCTTTGACTATTAATACCCCTTCAATAGATGAATTTGATGTTGAAATGACCAATTTTCATGATTTTGACCCTATGACCTAATGATGGCACAACATGGAAGAATGAGTTGAATGATGACCATGATGACTATGGGTCTCTTTCAACAATGAATTATCTAACCATGATGATTTCCATTGACCATGGAGGTGAAAGGAGTGGTAATGATCTCAATATCCTAACTAGTGACCAAATTTTTACATGACCTAGTGGAATGATAATAAAAAATTCTGAATGAAGCGCTAATATGAATATGAAAAGAGAGATTTTGATCACTGATGGCAGAATGAAAATTCTGACACTAAAACAATCCTCAATTGTAAATCTAATATCCAACATATTCACTCAGAAGGTTCCAACCTTGTATGAGTAATCCAATCCTCTATTATAAAATGAGGCTCTAACCTTTAACTGCTTAAAAATTTCATCCAAAGGAATTCTCCAAAAACTTCAAAGTTGCTTCAAAAAACTTGCTCAAGAATGTATTCAAATATGTTCAAGAATTCTTCAAGGGTTCTTCAAAATTCTTCAAAGTTTCTCCAGATAGTTTGCTTCAAAAGAGATGCTCAAAATTATTTAATATTTTGCTCCAAATTATTCAAGATTTTGATCCAAAGTCTACTTGAAAAAAAAATATTTAAGTCTACTATAAAAATGTCTCCAAGTCTACATAGGAATGTATTCAAGAGGTTTTCTCTAAGAATTCTCAAGAATGCTCCAAAATTTGCTTCATAAATCTCTTCAAGAAGGCTTCAAAAACTCTCCAAGTCGATTTCAAAAGGTTGTTATATGAGGTTTCTTCAAGATCCAAATTAACTTTCTCTTAATATTACTTCATAGTCTAGTCTAGAACTACGCAAAATCCTTCAAAAGATCTCCAAGTCTATTTCAAGGACTGTCGCAAATAGCTCCAGACATAATGCTTCAAAAATTCAAGATTTCTTCAAATACATATGGTTAAAAATATCACAGAGATGATCTATTCTAGGGTGAAAATTATGCTCCAAGGTTGAGGTATAGAGGTCTAATTTTTTTGCTCCATGGATCCTAAATTTTCAAAGGTCGAAGTTAGTCTTAGTCATAGAAATAGGTTGACTTTTTTTATCCAAAAAGGTTTATTTCTCTACTCCAAAGAGGCATAATTATGAGCTTCATGGTGACTAAGTTCTCTGTTCTAAAGAGATTGAGTTTTGTGCTCCATAGTGACTGTAATATGTGTCTCAAAAAGGATAAATTTTGGGGTTAAACCAAGTTGAGTTCATGATAAACAAATAGGTATACAAGGACTTAGAATTATTCTCTACGAGATGCAACAAAGAAGATCAAAATCCAACAATAGATAGCTTCAAAAACTAATTAGAAACTCATCAATAAACCTTGATCTAAAAACAAAGATAAAAATTGCAAACGGTTTCCCTTAACATGCTTCTTGTTTCATGAGATATGAACATTCTATATCTACCTCAGGTTCGAGCTCCTTTTCTTGTCTTCTGCCGAGTTAATGGCCAAATTGGAGGAAAAGGGATGATCTGTATATGAAACCTTGAAGGTTTTTAATGAAATTTGCAAGTAAAATTTTTAGTGTTTTTATGCAATTATGTAAGTTTCATAAACACATAAATGATAATTTTAAACTCAGTTTTGTAGAAACTAACAGAGACAATAATACCATAACAGAAACACAAGACAACAAACACTACAAGGAAAAGACCCTCTAGCAGATGTTTTTGAGGAAGTCCTTATAAAAATACCCCAGAAATCTGTTTCTGGTGGAGGTTACCAGAGGAGGTTGGTAGGCGGAGGAGTTTATAGATGTTTTCCGCTCTGTGCGCTTATATCCAAAATCGAACTAGTGCGCTCAACAAGAGAAAGCATCGATGCGCACAAAAAAATGGCACACCGGACACCGTGCGCTCCGTACGCACTCGCCCGGTGCATTTTATTATTGTAGAGCACCAGTGCTTTACAACTCTTCCACATCGGTGCATCATAAAACACCACAAAAAAACTGAAACCGCCCGGTGTAGTATTAAGAAACCGCACCAGTGTGCCTATAAAACCCTGCACACCGGAACAGGGTTAAATAAAAAAAAAATTACGGAAAAAAAACCGCATTTTTCACTTTTATCAATGCTCCAGAGCTCTCAAGCATCGGTGAAATTTATCCTTGTCTGAGCCACCCTAACATTGGTGCTCCCATTGCAACCATTGCACGCACTGTTGTTGTGCATTGCCCACCAATCTCCAGCTTTCATTTTGCAAAACAGTGGTCAAATTTTCTTTTGCAAATTCTACAGCCAATATGCCTCCTCAACGGCCAAATGTACAAGTATTTTTCTTGTTTTTCCATAATTAAGCTTTTTAGTGGATTATAATTTCAAATAACCTTAAAATTAACCATTTAAAATAAAAAAGAAAAAAAATTGTCGCGCGGTGCGCTCGAGCTGTTCAGCTCGCACCCGTAAGCGGTGCTACCTGTAAAATTTACAGCTCGCACTGCAACCAGTGCTAACGGTAACCACACCGTTTCTGGGGCGGTACCGAAAGGCGCACTATGTTATTTCAAAATTTAAAAAAAAAGTGTGGTGCGGTCATTTAGCGGACCGCATTGTTGACCATGTGGAATAGCGGCAACGCAGTGCATTGATAGAAATATATGCCCTAGTGTTTGTAAGCGCACCGCATTCGGAATTCCGAAAATGTCAATGATGCGGCCTGGTAAAAGACCGCACCATTGACTATGTAATTAGTCGGGAGGTCGGTGCACTGACACAACTATATGCATCGGGGCGTAGAGCTTAGTCAGCGCACCGCACTCCTGACACCATACATAGTCAACGGTCCTCTAAAATTTTTCAGGTGCACCACCTACGGTGTGTTGAATGTCGTCTGGGGCACCACCCCCAGTGCGCAACAAACAAAAGACACATCGGAACCGGTGCATGACTGTTTTTTTGGCGCACCGACTGTTTTTTTTTTCAAAAAAAATTATATTTGTATATTCCTAAATACATGTCTCATTTAATTAAAAAAAATATTTAATATGTCAATCATTCAGAGAGAAGAGGGGGAACAATAGCAATAACATGCGAAGAAGTATGACATGGTTCACTTGTGGGAGGCACGAGAGAGGGAGAGAGATGCGTACCCTCGCCCTATTACAACAGCTATCTAGGGACTCCTAAGGCAGGTAGGCATCCTCAAGTTTTATGAGGAGGCTACTTCCCTAAAGGGCTATGGTGTGTTTTTGAGACATCTTATCTGCAGGTGGAATTCCCATTAACAAGATTTCCAGGTTGGTCCTAACCAATGGTACACGCCCACTGAAGAGGATATATATTTCATTACAGGGCTATCAAGGAGAGGGGTGGATTTTCCCTCGTTCCCAAAGGTTCCAACTGGTTGTGTATCAGGTAGTTAGTTAGTGTACTCCCAGAGATACATTGGAGCAGATGTACAGTCTCCTTCAGATTTTCAAGTTGTTAGAGGTCATTTACGTATTGGTGCATTTGGTAGTGAGGAGATGCAGTGCCTCTCACTTCTCATTTGACCATTTCACACAACACCAGTGACAGGAAATGCATTAGTTTCTTGCTTCTATATTATGTTGATTCTTTAGTACAGGAGCCACGACTTGTCAGTTGGTCTGCCATTTTTTTGTGGTAGTTCTATACAGACTTAGATAGATGTCGTGCTCATGCACAAGGGAGGGTCAACTTCCCTTTTTCTTCAGAGCTTTTTTGTTTATTTTTTGAGACTTTTCCAGAGACAAGGCCTACTTTTGTTCGGTAGCCTCATAGGTTGATGTTCAAGGCATAGATGCACATGTGGGAGCAGATGAAACCCAAGAGGGATGAGATTGTGTTTCCAGCGAAAATATCGCATGATGCACTGGAGTTGCTAGCCAGTGTTGACGAGCTGTATCCCTTCATTATGGTCCCCTCTCCTTATGCTAGATTGGATTGGCGAGGGTGTCCCAACATCCTCTTCACAGCTGATGATACACTGGATGATAGAGGTAATATTACTGTTTTATTTAAATTTATTCTAACATGTTCTTTAACCTATTTTTATTAAATTGTGTAATGAAATTGTCTAATTATTGTTGTGATTTTGTATATATTTTGCAGACATTGGGTCTTTGATGGCAAGGAAATGTCGGCACCACCACATGATCTAGGTGTGTATCCTAATGATGATCAGGGCATGCCAAATGCCGAGGATCATCAAGAGGCTGGTGCAGAGAGACTTGCTCCTGTTGGTTCGCCGATACCGCCTTTTTCTAGGCGCAGTCGACTTGATACTAGATACACGATGGAGTTAGGCGACCAACTCACTTCATTGATTTTTGAGGCAGGCATCAGGCCCGCTCATATGAGAGACATACAGGTCGATGGTAGGTTGCTATAGATGTGGAGAGGCATGCCATGTGACATGTATAGGCTAATGCGGCATGTCGTAGGAACGACGACCTTAGTTACGCAGCTGAGGAGGACTGTTGCATGTTATAAGCGTGGTCGAGACACATCACATGATCGACAGTCAGCGAGAAGCGACTCATCATCTCATGATCGTTCACCTCGCACCGCACCAGATGAGTAGCCTCCACTAGCATCTAGCAGCAGTCATCATGGAGATGAGGATAGACCATCGGCCACATCCAGTCAGCAGCCTGCAGCATCCAGCAGTACTCATGATCATGAGCAGGCTGGACCATCGTTCGTCGAGGCTGCAACATTGACTAAGCAAGCCTCGACTAGTACTGCTATTGATGTTGTACCACCAACTGATCCATGACATTTATATTACATTTGTATATTTTTAACATTATATATGTGTGTGTGTGTGTGTGTGTGTGTGTGGTCCATGTATTTTATGTTCATGTTGCAGTTGTACTTAATTTACATGTTGGTGATCATCATGATGTGTATATTGTTAGGTCATGTTAGATATGTTCATTTAATGTGCAGCTTACAGATAGATGTGTATGTGATAGCATGAGTTATTTGATATGAGATGTATATTTGATGTTTGTGTTGTGATGATGTTATACAATGGTAATTGTGTTTTGTTAGATGATCATGATCACAATGATGTTATCGAATTTGAATGTGTTTTTTAGTCGAATATGATGTTTGTACGATGGTTATCATGATCGTGATGTTTATTAATTAATTTAATATTAAATGACCATGATATTTATTAAATATTATGTCGTCATTGTAATTTTAATTTTAATTTTAATTGTATGTAAAATTGTAAAATTGTATTTGTCTTTGTAATTGTAATTTTAACTGTAATTGTATGTAAAATATTAAATGTAAAATTTTAATTGTAATTGTAATATTTAATTTATTATGAAATGAATGTAAATGTGAATTTTAATTGTAATTATATATATGAAAAATTGTAAAATTGTAATTTTAAGTCTAACTGTATGTAAAATTCTAAAATTGTAATTGTATTTGTAATTGTAATTGTAAATGTAATTCTAATTCGAATTCTAATTGTATGTAAAATTCTAAAATTGTAACTGTAATTCTAATCGTAATTGTATGTGAAATTGTAAAATTCTAATTCTAATTCTAATTTTGATTGTAATTGTATGTAAAATATTTGTAAAATTTTAATTGTATTAATGTGAAATGATTTTATTAAAAATTTTAAATTTGTAAATTTGTAAATTTGTAAATAATTGTAAAATAATAAATCTTCAATAATATGAATTTTGTAACATAATAAAGTTTAGAAAATAATGCAAATAAATTCCCGTACTTTAGAATTATCATTATTTTATTATAATCTTAGATACCAAAAAAAAAATTTATACATTACGCCATTTCTAGCCGAGATTTTTGGTTTTTCGTCTGGTGCGTTTGTAATCATAACCCGCACCAGTGCTTCACAACTCTTCCTCACCGGTGCATCATAAAACATTGCGCCAAAACATAAACCGCGATCTTACAAACTGTACCGGTGCACCTATAAAACCCCATTCACCAGAGCAGCGGAGGGTTTGAATCGCGGGCAAGAATTTTTCTAAGGAGATGAGGGTTTGAAAAGACAAGAGTTCGAATTTCGGCTAAGAAGTTTATAGCAGAGAAAATGAGTGATTCAAACATAAATACGGACAAATACGCTTACAAGGATGCAGATGGCTACAGAGCTCAACAGAGTACAAAAGGAGAAAATGTTTATGAAAAATCTGAGATGCACATGAGAGAGATCAATTAAGTCTCTTGAACTGGCTAAGAGATCACATGAAGGTAATGATTCTCATTCTTCCAAGGATGGCACGGAAATATTGGACAGTAGAGAAATATCAATCGAGGCAGTCAATAAAGCCAAGAGCACTAGAAAATTTGGCGGAATTTCTGACGGCCAATTCGTCGCTATTCTGACACATAGTTGCCGCAAGAGCGACAGTTCGAGGACGGGAAAAACGTGGTTTTCCATCCCGTCGCAATTCTGACACACTTAAAAAGTGTCGCACTACCGACACTTTTTCCGTCGCTTCCAAATAGGCGTCGCTCTTCCGGCGTTTCCCAAACCGTCGCGCTTCCGACGTTTGTAAACTGTCACACTTCCAACGAAATGTGGTCCGACGTTTTGAACATCGCTCTTCTGACATTTGTAAACTATCGCAATTCCAACGAAATGTGGTCTGACGTTTTGAACGTTGCTCTTCTGACATTTGTAAACTGTCGCAATTCCGACGAAATGTGGTCTGACGTTTTGAACGTCGCTCTTCCGACATTTGTAAACTGTCGCAATTTCGACGAAATGTGGTCTGACGTTTTGAACGTCGCTCGTCCGACGTTTTTATACTGTCGCTCTTCCGACGTTTTAAGCTGTCACAATTCCGACGCTTACAATGCGTTGGTATACTGACGGAGGGTTCAATTTAAAAAATAAAAATGAAACTTTAAAACAGGACAGTAAATCTCCAATATTTGTTATGAATTGTGAGTGTTCCAATGACCGTGAAATATTAATATAATAAACCACCCCGTAGCACTTTAACTATAAACAATCATTTTTTTTTCACAAGAGAAAAAACGTTGTTTTGAATATATTATATGAAGTAAAACAGTCCATGAAGTCGTTACATTTTCACATCTAAAGATTGGACCCCAAATATCCATCCAGAAAAGTGGAAGTCCCACCCCAGACAGTGATAGAAAAATACCCCATGTCACATACAGGGACTTGATATAAAACCCAGTAACGGTCCACATGGAGATTATCGACAATCTGAGAAAGCATCCAAATATGCCAGAGGCATCTATAAGAAAGTGAAATAGCAGTATGTAGAATAGTAAAGCAACAGATAGAGTACCGACGTCCATTGTTCCAAATACAAATTGAAGTACCCAAAACCCCGCAACAGAGAAAAACGCTAATCATGTGAGGAGTGTGATATGTCAAAAATATAAAAAGACCATCAGACCATATCAATAAACCAGCAACATAGACCAGCATCGCTAGTTTTGAAGGCAGAGTGATAAACATTAATCATTTTTTTCACAAGAGAAAAAACGTTGTTTTGAATATATTATATGAAGTAAAACAGTCCATGAAGTTATTACATTTTCACATCTGAAGATTGGAACCCAAATATCCATCCAGAAAAGTGGAAGTCCCACCCAGACAATGATAGAAAAATACCCCATGTCACATACAGGGACTTGATATAAAACCCAGTAACGGTCCACATGGAGATTATCGACAATCTGAGAAAGCATCCAAATATGCCCGAGGCATCTATAAGAAATTGAAATAGAAGTATGTAGAATAGTAAAGCAACAGATAGAGTACCGACGTCCATTGTTCCAAATACAAATTAAAGTACCCAAAATCCTTGAACAGAGAAAAATTCTAATCATGTGAGGAGTGTGATATGTCCAAAATATAAAAAGACCATCAGACCATATCAATAAACCAGCAACATAGACCAGCATCGCTAGTTTTGAAGGCAGAGTGATAAACATTAATCATTTTTTTTTCAAAAGAGAAAAAACGTTGTTTTGAATATATTATATGAAGTAAAACAGTCCATGAAATCATTACATTTTCACATCTGAAGATTGGAACCCAAATATCCATCCCGAAAAGTGGAAGTCCCACCCCAGACAATGATAGAAAAATACCCCATGTCACATACAGGGACATGATATAAAACCCAGTAACGGTCCACATGGAGATTATCTACAAATCTGAGAAAGCATCCAAATATGCCCGAGGCATCTATAAGAAAGTGAAATAGCGGTATGTAGAATAGTAAAGCAACAGATAGAGTATCGACGTCATTGTTCCAAATACAAATTAAAGTACCCAAAACCCTGCAACAGAGAAAAACGCTAATCATGTGAGGAGTGTGATATGTCCAAAATATAAAAAGACCATCAGACCATATCAATAAACCAGCAACATAGACCAGCATCGCTAGTTTTGAAGGCAGAGTGATAACCTGTCAACACATAAAATAGTATCATAAAGCAGATACAGGAAATGTGCAGAGACATGTACTGTTGATATACACCTCACACAAAAAGCATCCATGATAGAGAAAAAATATGTATAAACCCAGGGTCGATTGTATGTTCTGGCTCGCTTGTTTGCGGAAATAAAAACCATCTGCAGAAACCCAGGCTCGCTTGTAAGATCAGGCTCGCTTGATTTCAAAATTGGTAACCATCTGTTGCATCCAAGATGTAAGGTTCAGGCTCGCTTGTTTCCATTAGTAGCCCGCTACAGCATCCACCCTGTTCATAGCAAAAAGGTTCTTGTAGATATACATAGAAAGAGTATAATACGTAGACCATATAAACATGGCTCTGTATTTCAAAAAATAGGTTTAAAATAGAAACAGGGCAACATTTTTTTTTTCCAATTGTTATGAACATAATTCGACCATGAAATATTAATATAATAAACCACCCCGCAGCGCTTCGACTATAAACAATCATATAAACATGGCTCTGTATTTCAAAAAACAGGTTTAAAATAGAAACAGGGCAACATTTTTTTTTCTAAGTAAAGTTAATCTATTAACAGTGGGAATAAAATTACACCGAATTCAAAAACATTGCCCAGGCTCATGGCAAATTTGTCATCAAAAAATCAAAAAATTAAGAAGACTGCCCTCATACGGGGAAACCAGTCTTGAACGTTTATAGAATTCAAAAATATTACAGAGGTCTAGCACAGTAATATAATCTAAAAGCAGCCCAATTAAGTGGGTCGCGAAGCAAGAAAAAAAAATTAACCAAACTACTCCTCCGCCTCCTCGAAGATTCGGCACCATCCTTCGGAAGGTCTAGGATCGCTAGGTGCTACCTCCACAGTCATGCCACCGCTCCCCTCCTGAAGGCCCAAATGCTGGCCGGCTTTTTCTGAGCTCAGACCCGCCGGACGGGTGCATTGTTCTTCCATTTGGGCCTCCTCACGGAAAACCACAGTAATTTAAGTTGTGATTCATGGGCGGTTCAGAGAGAAATTAAAGGAAAAAAGCACAGTGCACGTCGTGGGAGAAGGTGAAGCGCTAGGGAAATGAGGAGCAGGGGAGCCCATACGGTGGCCAGATCCTAGAACCCGACCCCGCCCACTTCTAGTATCTGGATAGCGACCTGCGTGATAATCACTGGACTGGGAAGATGACTCAGTTAAGGGGCTAGAGGGAGCGCACAGGGGTTGACCTCTAGTGCTCCCCCTGCGACAACGCATCCTTTGACACAGGCGAGGCATGGGTGCAGTCTCAGCAGTGGGCACAAGAGGAGACGGAGAAGCAGAATTCCAAGAAACAAAGGAAGACAGACAAGGACCAGACCGAGAGAAATGTAGATATGCAGCAAGGTCTAAGCAGCAGTTCAGCTGGCCACTTCTCCTTCTTTTCACAGTGAGCAGGCAGTGTAACCCAGCAACCGGCTCGTCTAAAAAACCATAGCGAAATGCCATTTTACCGACCCGACTGCAATGCAATTGAAGGATGCCTGTCATAATTAATCTCTGATCATTAATGAGAGTCGAAGGCCAGATCATATTGGAGCATGCAGAATCGCTAACAGGAGTGGAGGTCCGATCTTGAACAGTGTTAAAACTTAATGTGATTTGATGTGAAAACCTTGGAACTTAATTGAACAGCGTTAAAACTTAATGCGATTGATATGAAATCGCCACATCCATCTCCCATCGCCTTAAACGCCATCGAATGCACCCGCATCTGGGAACAGGGCAACATTTGATTGAAGACACATGGCAGAAATTTATTGGAGCGGATCTTTGTTTGGGCCGCTCGCGTAGTGGAAATCCAGACCCGAAAAAGATTAGGGCGAATTTGATAAGAAATTCGCGTCACAACTCTCCCTCCGTACGCTAGCCCAACTTCAGACCCGAAAAAGATTAGGGCGGGATTCAATTGGTTTTCTCATCACAAAATTGTCCGACGTCAGCAGGCTATTTTGGAATGCGAATTTGGTTTGAATTATGGTTTATCGTCGTTTGAAGTCCGGCGGGCTCGACTTAAGAACAATTTTGTTTGATCCCATCTTATAAAATTTATGTTGTTTTTCTTTGATAATACACATATTTATAATAAATCATGGGAATACCACGCTAAACATGTGGAAAATTTATATAAATTATTGAGAACAATCATTTTTATGTAAAAATATCCAAATGTGCTTTTGGGAAATAAGAATTCGAGTATTTGGTTCATATTGTTTTAAAGGAAGGAGTGAAGTTGGAGCCTCAAAAGATGCAAGCTATTACAAAATGACCTATTCCTAATAAAATCAAGGTTCTTAGAAGATTTTTTAGACTTACATGATATTATTGATAATTTGTTAAGAATTATGCATGCACTTCAAGTCCACTCACATATCTCTTGAAGAAAATATCATTTATATGGAATGATGAGGCTACTTTGGCATTCTCTCTTTTAATGGATGCCATGTCTTCTACACCAACATCGGTTGCACCTACTTTTGGTAAAACATTCATAGTAGAGTGTGAGGCACTAAGACAAGGAATTTACGTAACATTAACACAATAAGGGATATCATTGGCTTTTAAAAGAAAGGAATTCAAAGAAAATATTTGGTGAAATCTACGTATGAAAAATAAATGGAAGCAATATTACATGCAATAAAAAATGGGGATAATATATCATTGGGAGGTAATTTAAAGTCAAGATATACCATGATAGCATAAAGTATTTTTTGAAGCTATGATTTTCATTAGAAGATTAACAAAAATGAGGAGAAAAAATGCAAAGTTTTAATTTTGAGATAATCTGCAAAAAGGGTAAGGAAAATTTAGTACATGATGCTCTTTCTAAAATAGAAGAGACCTCAAATTTATAGCCAACTACATTTTCTATTCCTAGGTGGCTAGAAGAAGCTTGCCATAATGGAAAAATGGCAATAGTACTAAACAAAAACTAAAATTTATAAAGGATGAGATGAACTCTATGGAGCATTGGGAGTGAAAGAGAGATATACTTTTGTGCAAATGTAGAATATTTTTATGCACGCAAGCATATTTGAATAAACAAATATTAAGGGAGTCCCATGTCTCTCTGATGGTAGGACGCAGGGTTCCTTAGAACATCTCAAACGATCAAAAAATATATTTTTGGAAGGAATGAAGAAAGATATTCAAAATTTTGTAAGAGAAGGTCAGGTTTGCATAATAAATAAAAGAGAGATAGTAAAATCTCTAGGGTTACTTCAACCATTCCACATACATATTCAAAGACTAGAAGATATATCAATAGACTTTATTACAGGGTTACTGAAATATAAAGGTAAGTATTACATTTTGTGGTCATTTATATAGACAAATTTTGTAGATTTTTTTTGTAGAGCTCAAAGTACATAAACAACAAGCCAAGTGGAAGAAGTGTCTGTGAAAGAAATTCATAGTCTTCATGGTTTTCCTAAAGTAATAGTAACAAGAAACTTTTGGAAATAATTATTTAATATGAGTGGAGAAACACTAGCTGCCATGAGTTCTACATATCAAACACAATCAAATGGTCAAACACAAATAGTTAACAAATGTTTTTAAGGTTATCTACAATGTTACTCTTTAGAAAAGCAATCTTAACGGATGAAGTGGGTTCGTCAAGGAAGAATGGTAATATGATACTACCTATCACACATCTACTAAAATTTCCCCATTTAAGGCCCTTTCTGGATATCCAACTCCTAGTATCTCATACTTTTTGCAAGATAAGTCCAAAGTATAGGAAACAGAGTCACATATGGAAAATACTAAAGAAACTTTATTATGGAAAACCTTCAAATGACATGAAACATGATAAAACAACAAGGGGAACAACATTGAAGTGAAAGATAATTTGAGGAGGGTAATTGGGTGTTTTTTAGATTATAGCATTATAAGAAATATTCATTCAAGAAAAAGAAGAATAAAGAATTAGCTCAAAAATGTTATGGCCCTAAATAATTATTCATAGGATTTCACAAGTGGTATAGAAGTTATATTTTCCTTCTTCTTGCATTCATAAGGTTTTTCATGTATCTTGCCTAAAAAAGGTTTTGGGAAAAAATATGCCAATGTAAATAGAACTTCCAAAATTAGATGAAGAATGAAAGTTTATTCTTGAACCACAAAAAGTTATAGATAAACATTATGTATCTCTTTGACATATAACCATTATGAAGTACCTAATCAAGTGGAATAATATTCCTCTAGAAGAAGGTACATGTTAAAATGATCAATTCGTGATGAAATACCCACGGCTAAAGGGTTCGTTTGAAGTTTTGACAAAGGTTTTGTTATATGTTTTATATAACGCGCGGTGGAATAGTTTTATTGTTTGTTAAGGTCCCACACAGTGATCAAATTTGAAGGGCAGGTCCGAATTTCAATTAGAAGGGCATATATCTATGTCGCCCTTCCATAATGAAAAGCTTTAAAAAAAAAAAATTCAATTGACCACAATAAATTATTTTTACATTTCATTTTCATAAAGACAAAACCATCAATCTTTATATTAATAAAAGACTGTTACATATACAACAATGAAGAAGGCGCCATCTTTCATTGCTGAAATATCTCATTGGCAATGTCAACATAAGTCTTGAATACACTATTATAAGAATTTGGATACATACCACCGAGATATATGAGATTCTTATGTGTCAGATTGTGTAATGCAATTTTGACTTTGTCTCACAAGGAGCAGCAGCATGGAGGTCTGGATTTTTCTTATAGAACTTTTTTATTATTATTTGAAACGTTGTTTATAGATATGAAGAAAACAATGAAATTATGAGCATGGTGGACAATTAGTCAACCTCATGATTCCAAACCATGATGATGTAAGTTTGGAATTTAACATTTTTACATGTTAAAGACAAATAGTCAAAATCACTGACAACCTAGTATGCCATAATTAATAATCATTCCCTGTTCACTTTTGTTAATAGGTTTATGTCACACGATGATCTCTCTTCTCTGGCATTTACTTGTATTGAAGATCACTATTCTAGGAATAAGGAGTTATTTTCTCCAAAAATAACCTTAGCCAAACATTGACAATGCATCAAGGATATCTTTCTATGCTTCATAAGTACATATGTTCTACTTCTAAATCATGTCTTGGAAGTGGTTGTTTTGCTGGAAATTATTCAGCAATTGGTTTCATACCAAAGTATTTTTCTCATTTTCAGCATCCAATACATGAAAAAGATAATGGTTTAAAACAACATAAATATTTGAAATTTTGCAAGAATTGTCTGGCACACTTTGAATATGAATTTTGAAGTCAAGTGCATGATGTTGTATAGGATCAATTGTCATTTTGAATACCAAATGTTTCACAAGAAACTTCTCAACATGCTACCCTGTAGTAAGGATTAAATGACAATATTGCATCAACTATTTCCATAATAAAAGTGCACCTCGGCCATAAGACTAAACAACTACAAATGTTGTAGATCTAACAAGACCACACAATCAAATGTATTCCACAAGGCCAATACTGTATGAAAAATGAAAAGGAGTTTGCAACCAAAAATACCTTGGGCAACTAATTCAATTAGATACACCAAACCATCAGCAAAAAGGAAAACCAGCCTACTCAAAAGGCAAGCGTTTACCTCCTTTGACAAAATTTTGAGTTCCGAAACAAGGGCCTTTATTGTCTTGTCAATTCCCCTAGTAATTTGAATGGGGTTTGCACCTGCTGCAACAACCTAAACAAAAAGGTTTCATTTCAAAATTATTTTCCACAAATTTAAGATACAACCATTGTCAGTTTTGTATTTCCTAACAAGCTCATAAATTTTGACAAAAGAACCAAATTTTTTTAATACCTGATAGCAATTTTTTTCACTCAAAAACTATCTTAGACTCAATAATCCCAACCCAAAACTAAAAAACCAAACACCATAAGACCCTACAAAAATGAATAGATGATCTTAATCCAGTACTATCGACAAAAATTTACCTTTACACCCTCACTTATTAAACCCTGTGCTGTTGAATTCTAACTTCAACTGCTATAGCAGAAGGATGGATGCAGCAGCAACATTTTTTTTTGGAGGTTACTTGCACACCATCCAGAAATTTAATTCAGCATTTAAAATTCCTGCAAGTTTTTTTGTAGATGGCTGCAGCCATATTTCTATAAAGGATTGTATTTAAACACAACAACCAGCATTAACGCAATTCACCAACTAGAAATTAAACAAACAGAAATTTACCTCCCAGTTTTGTAAATTCAAAAGGAGGACACGTGGAGCATTAATATTGGAACACATGAAATTGAAGGGAATCTGAAAACCTGAAAACCGGACCCGAATTTTTTATAAGGCACATTGGATTGAGAATTTGCGTTACAAATTAGGCAGACGTCAGCATCCCATTTTGGAACGCGAATTTGGTTTTAAATTCAATCTATTCAGGCTTTTGAAGTCTGACGGAAAGGGTTCTTTAATGTTTTGATAGTTTAATTTTATGTATGCTTTAATATATACATATGTTTTAAACATATGTTATATATATATATCATATGCGAAATGAAAGGTGGGCCATAGAGTTTAGTTTTAATTTTATTTTTTTTAAAAGAGGGTTTATTATAATATGTTTTATATGTTACGACATATAAAAATATAAAGGACAAAAAAGCTTGGTAGTTTTTTTTATAGACAGTACGTAAATTTTTTATTACACAGCAATGTGTAAAAATTGAAATACTGAGTGTAACTTTTTAAGTGTGTATGCACAGTAGTGCGAAAGTGAAAAGCACAGCAGAGTGTTTTAGAGACAGAGTATGTTTGTTTTGAACAGACAGTGAGTTGGTTTTATGCACTGTGTTTTGTAGCAGTCATAATTTTGTAATCCCTCTCAGTGAGGAAGAAGTGTAATAGTTTTTTTTTGAGTTATTGAAGGGAATAGAAGTTTGTTTTCAAAGTATTGAAACTATGTCTCCTGTCAAAGAAATTTTTATTTTCTCTATGTTAGAGGAAGGGAGATTTATTCTCCATTCATTGTTCTGGAATTTTTCAATATTCCAACATGTGCAAGAACAACAAATGTTGTGGTTCCATCCCCAGCTAAATCATTTTTCTTTGCCGCAGCTTGCCTTACCAACTTGGCCCCAATATTTTCAACTGGGTCCTCTAATTCAACCAATAAAAAGGCCAAAACCATAACATTGAGATAAATTTCATTACACTGTCAATAAAAATAAAATTTTACTCAGCCATAACCCTTTCCTTTTATTGTTGTGAAAATCTTTATGCATTACTATAATGTGGCTAGTCCATAGGCCAAGTAGACCACTAGGTAACAAATATGTTTCCTTTCACCTTTGAGTTTTCAAATTATGCCTACCAAATCTAAGACATTTAAGAGGGGGAACTAATATAACGTTAAAAATAAAACCAGAGCACACATCTACAAATTACCTCCTTAGCTACTGTCACACCATCATTAACTATTTTCGGAGAACCATGCTTGCTCTCCAAGACAACATTTTTCCCCTCGCCCCAAGGGTGACTCCAACAAGATCAGAAAGTTTGTTCACACCGCCTGCAAGACAAATTGACAATGCTTTCAATAAGTGTGCAATTGAATGCCAGACCATATGCCAAAACAACCCTCCATGAAAAATTAAAATAACACATTAAAATCGAATATAAGTGGACAAGGAAAGATCCACCGCAATGAAGTTTCACGTGCAAGTGACCTTCCTTTAAACATAATTTTTTCTCTGACCTGCAATTTTTTTGTCACTGAGCCATCCTTGTTGAAGTACAACTCCTTTTCCATAGCTCTTGTATCAACTACCTTCTCTCTGTCGCGTAATCTCAGAGTCCCTCTTCTGCTTGAGCGATTAAAGGAAATGGGTGAAAAAACTGAAAGAGAAGACAATTGTCTGCCATAATTATCAAACATTGCACCCAACTTCTTCCCCTTTCCATTATTACCCAATGAGGTAAATGTGGCAATTGTTGTCATACTGCCCAAAGTAGAGGCCATCTTCTCTTATCCTGAATATAGAATTACAAGATCTTCATATTAGTATGAACCTTAAAAAACATGACTCCCATTGCTAAAAACCACTTTTAAGTTGTAACAGGCAAACTAAACAACTATCGCAACTTTTGGCAACTTCTGGAGCATTAAGAGAGAAACAAACAAAGAGAAATACAACCACAATCCTCATTTTAATGAGACCGGACTATATATTTTCATTAATATAATAGAAATAAATCACGACTATATTAAGGCCAGCACAAAACAATCTTTAACCAATGTCTCTCGCGGCCTTCAGGTTGCCATGCTAGAGGTTGCATATTTTTAATTTAAATTCTTAACCTCTCGTGCCCATCTATGAATGCATCCAATGGGATATCTACATCAAATGCTCCTTTATATCCCCAAAACAAATTCCCTACTACAAGAGCACCAGTATTGATGGATCACCCCACACCATCCCACCCACTAGAAACGGTGAAAAAGGAAACCCGAGAAAGCTTCTGAAATATCTCAAGATGACTATATGGGTGGTTCTTATGAATCAACCAACCATTCAGAACATGCTCATCAATCCAAACCATGAGTATTATGTGACAATATTCAAGCAGGCACTGAATCGGATTTCTAAAGCTATGTTAGAGAAACCCTAAACTCTCACTGAAAATAGGTGAAATGTGGCACCACTCAGGGATTGACATGTGCCAATTGGTACAAGTGGTAGACAATTGGCATGCTCAAACAACGAGGTGATGCAGGAATGACATGAGGGAGAAAATATCAGAAAAGCCCCAAATCTTGAGAACTAAAGCTCATCACCAACCTGAGATTGACAACTTTACATGATGTAACCTATGAAATCGTAAATGGAGAAATCATAGTAACAATAAAGTAACCTATGTAACAATAAAGTCAGATTCATCCTAGGAGTGGTAATGGGAGAAATCATAGTGAACAACAAGAAACATGCAGAGTTGCTTACAATCAAATAGATGAAAAAACACATACAAAAAACCTAGATAATAATCATGAACAAGCTTAATATTGAATTATGAACTGTAAAGGAACTTACAAAATGTGACATTACGAGCTTGGTCAAGCACACAAGCAAAAATATCCTAGACATGACCCTGGTTGACAAGTTGTATTGCTCATGATGCAAGAGGATTTGTACCTGCACTGCCAAGTCAATCAAAATCCATTATTATCTATACAATAAATACAAGTAATTGATGTAGTATTTTTTACTCTAAGATGCATTCTTATGATAATGTTAGAACATATGTTGAAAATGTCAAAACATACTTGAATAAGCTCCTCTTCATTTAAAGAACAATTTATTGGAGTCGCATGAACTTGGAACAAGCCTCCCACGATCTAAAACAGTAACAACTAAGTCAACAATGACTTTTTTGTTGCTACGCTGGATCGAGGGAGGTTTGCTCTAAGATTAAATTGCTCCAATAAATTATTCTCTACTAAACAGGGCCAACCATGTGAAGGTGGAAGCTCTTATGGCCCCTCCCCCCCTCACATCACTCTCAATTCCCCAATACCCAATCTATATTTCATTTTTTACTTTCATGAGCATAAAAAAAAATATTCAATAACTAATAATAAAAAAATTCAACAAAAAGTACGCAAGGAAACATTGCAATTAATGCTTGACATAAAAATAGTATGATAAATGAGTTTTTTATATAACACAAAAAATGTTCCAAGTATGGTAACGTTTGTCTTATAATAATACAATATTTTACATTGTCAAATTTTCTTTTTCTTCTTCCTATTTTTAAAGCTCTTAATTACATCATCAATATCATCGTGCTCTGCTCCTGTTTCGTGCCTTTCAACCCGCACTGCTGACCTAGTTGCGTATTCACGATGTCTGGGCTCATCCAGTGACGGGGCATCGCCTACAAAAACAGATAATATTAAATTTTAATTGTCAGTTTTTAAATATCATTGAACTAGTTCGGTAATATTAATAAAAAAAATTGCAATGAGATTATTTACCTGGTGCACCAGTTTTTGCCGCTGACCTACTTGCGTAGTCACGATTTCTGGGCCCATCCAGTGACGGGGCATCGCCTACAAAAACAGATAATATTAAAATTTAATTGTCAGTTTTTAAATATCATTGAACTAGTTCGGTAATATTAATAAAAAAAAATGCAATGAGATTATTTACCTGGTGCACCAGTTGTCGCCGCTGACCTAGTTGCGTAGTCACGATGTCTGGTCTCATCCAGTGACGAGGCATCGCCTACAAAAAAAGATAATATTAAATTTTAATTGTCAGTTTTTAAATATCATTGAACTAGTTCGGTAATATTAATAAAAAAAATTGCAATGAGATTATTTACCTGGTGCACCAGTTGTCGGCGCTGACCTAGTTGCATAGTCATGATGTCTGGTCTCATCCAGTGACGGGGCATCGCCTACAAAAACAGATAATATTAAATTTTAATTGTCAGTTTTTAAATATCATTGAACTAGTTCGGTAATATTAATAAAAAAAATTGCAATGAGATTATTTACCTGGTGCACCAGTTGTCGGCGATGACCTAGTTGCGTAGTCACGATGTCTGGTCTCATCCAGTGACGGGGCATCGCCTACAAAAACAGATAATATTAAATTTTAATTGTCAGTTTTTAAATATCATTGAACTAGTTCGGTAATATTAATAAAAAAAAATTCAATGAGATTATTTACCTGGTGCACCAGTTGTAGCTGTTGGGACTGTTGCCCTGTCTTCCTCTCTGGTGGTAAGATCCTCAAGGGAAACATTCTCTGTCATTTAAACAAAAAACGTTATAAGGACAACCATCAAGGTATAATTAGAAAAAATTATAAGTGGAAATTAATTACCGTCACGGCCCTCACTGATAGTAGAATTGTCGGCTTGGTCCCCACTACAATGATTAGGTTGCATGTGAGGATCATCTACATCTAGCTCTAAAACTGGGTTATTTTCCTCGTCGGTAGTGCTGCTCCCCTAATTTAAACAAAGTTGTTAGAAATTAAATTTATGGATGAAAACAAACATATTGAAAGTTTAATGTTTTACCTTATCAAGCATTATGGATCTTGGGACCTGCCCCAAGCTTCTACAACGTTCAACTACGGCTTGATAGCCGAAATGGAAAGCGATATTTTTATCTTCCTCTGTAGTTTCTGTTCCAAATTCATCACCCTAAATTACATATGATTGTGTATTTTTAATCATATTTGATAGGATTACAAAAACGTTGGAAGGTGATACAATTAATTATAAGATGTTTAGCTACTTAATTACAATTCTTGCAGCTAATTTCAAGTAGCCGCCCTGGCCTAACTTGTGATGGCCCTTTTTTTCAATCCTAGCTTTAGTTGCCTTTGAGGTGTCAGGAAACCTAGCATCAAAAGATTGAAGTCAGATATGACGTAGCACACTTTTATTTTAGACATAGAGAAAATTAAAGCTATTGAATTAAAGTTGTAATTTACCTTGCGGATCCAGTTGGCATTTTTCCTTCTTTCTTTGCCCTTTTCTCTTTTCCGTCATGGATGAGTGCTCTCCACTCACTCTCTGGAACTATGAGAGGATGCTCGTATCTAGGGTTAAATTGCAATTGCGTCCTATAGGTGTCCCTGGTATATTTCAAATATTTGTCGGCTACCCGAGCCACCGCTGTTCTGTCAAATGTGCCGACCCCAAAAAGGGCTTCTAGATAATCTAGAAGTTCTTTTTTCAGGTTGGAATTCTAGGATTCCACCCTGTGCGTATGTTTGGGCCAAAAATTACCAACGCATGGCTCTCCAAAAACCTGTAGAACTCATTGTTTCCTACACAGAAAAAAAAAAAAAGATATTATCATTAATTTAAAAATAAAAATCATGATAAATATGTTTTAGATAAAGTACATGAAATAGTTAAAATATTAAAATTTACCTGGGAGTTATACGTGCTTTATAGGGACACCTTCATCGTTCACCAACAACGTGCCATTAATGGTCCCTGTGGAGCTGACACATGTAGCTCTAGGAAACGCAATAATGTAGTTAGCCATATCAGCCTCATCATTGCCAACACGTTCAGCGGTTGGCTGGGTTTCTGCTTGGGCAGGGTGTGTTTCTTGGCTGGCACCTAAAGGAGTAGAAGGTGTACGAGAGGGTTGCTGGGAAATCTCTTGCCCTTGTGTCCCACTACCACCAACACCGGGTTCAGAAAGTGCCAGAAAACGCTACATACAAAAGAACTTTTTGTTAGTTTAGTCAATGTAAAAATTAAAAATTAAACTATCACAATTCATCTCATGAAGAAAAAAAAAATATCCTTTTGACTTTTTATTATTACCTGATATGTTTCTAGCTGGCTCATAAGTTTCTTTATCCTCTCTTCTGTTTCAAGTGTTTGAGGCACATCTATCAAAGTATTAAATTCCAACCTTGCATCTCGTGCCTTTTTTCACAACAAGAACACTGGAGATAGGGATGAAGAAAGCTCTTCCTCAAAGAGGGAATCATCAGGCATACCATGGCTAGGTGTCTGCATATTTGAAAAAAATTAATATTATTTCAATTATGTAAATAACTAAAATACCTTAATATAGAGAAATGTTGGCACTTTACATGTTCTTCCGCTGGCCTCCTTCCGCGATCTTCCCGTCTCGGGGTTGTTCCTGTACTGCCCTGATCAATCTGCCACATTGCAATAAAAATTATAAATGTAAAAACTTGAAAACAATATCTAACTTGAAAACACAAAATGAAAACTGAAATAATTTCTAATAAGACACCGGAAGACAGAGTTAGAGTTTCAAATATGCCTTGCATTGAATTCGGTCCTGGAAACATGTCATTGCACATTAAGGCACCCAAACAAGAGACGAGTTGACAATGAAGACATTATTGAATATATTGTTGGAGCAACTTCTAGTAAACTTGTTGTGAAGACCTTGAGGACATTTTTGGAGCAACATTGTTGAAGCTGATGGTATAGCATTGTTGGAGACGATCTTGAAGGGCCTTGAAGTGAAGCTTTTGGAGCAACTATTGAAAATCCTTAGAGCATTTAAGTAAGGCACTTTCTATCTTCCATCACCTTTTTCCTTTCAATATCCTTTAAACGATTTTTTTGATATTTAATGTTTGAAATCACATTATAATTCCTTGATTATATGTGTTTGGGGACTTTCCCTTTGAAATTACCCAAAAATACCCTTGCAATTTTATCTTCAGGATGCATGTCTGACCCTATTGTTCAATATTTTGATTGATAGTAGTAAACATAGAGAGTTAGGGGGCTCTTGAATTGCTTTGTTTGGGCCATTATATCCCTAAAATCTACTAGGGAGAACCCCCCTTGAGTTGGAGGAGAGCTAGCCCGAAGTGAAAAGAGGTTGGTGAGGTGACAATGGGGCTATTGAATTACACATGGTATCACACTTTAGCTTTAGGAATTTATCTTGAGAAGTGCAATATTTTGCTATATCAATTCTCAAATTGTTTACAACACTATTGTTAAGAACTAATAAGAAGTGATGTTGAGGGGTTTTTGGGTATAAGAAACAATGCCATTTAAAAACTAGGGTTCTCAGTCCTTGGCATTCCTTCACCTGGGCCTAGGGGCACACTAGAATAATTTCACACTAAACCATGCAAACTTAAAAGTAACTTAACAAATCCATAAATTAATAATAATCATAATTCCTAATTTCCTATTGTATGATATGATGCAAATTATTAAAACATGAAGCAATGAAGACATGCAATGTCTGCATTTCAAGATTGATGAACCAATACAAGAAGTTAGAAACTACAACTTTGATTCAATACTCTATGTCCTAACTCCATGAAGGAATCTAGTTTGTAGTACAGAACATGCATCATGTATTATCAATTCTTAATTGACAACAACTAAAGGACATCTACCTCATCAATTCCTTCCCATTTTGTGTTTTTATGTTATATTCCTTATAAAAGTGTCAAATTTCTCTCAAAGTAAGCCACCACTGAATAAAATAAAAAATAGTTGAGATATGATTGAGAAATGGTCATTTATTTCTTGAAAGGATCTTCACAATTTCTTTGGTTGTTTTTCATCTCAAAAAACAAGAAATGACCTAAGAAACTATCATGATGTAATATAAGAAACAACACGGTGCAATGGCCATTTTCAAAGCCAAATGATGTCCATTGAGGACATGGCCTTTATTTGGTTCCTGTTTCATAGGAGTTTCGGGTAGAAATGGAACTTTGTTGTACCATTTCCAGTAGTAAAAAGGGAAAACCTTCTTTTTCCATAGGAAATAATTTACCTTTCCTTTTTCAAGATAATCTAAATCACAAAAAATATGAACTATATTGCACACATTCTTGGATAATGTGAAAGTGGAAAAGGAATACCCTACACAAGTGATGCACACATGTACATTTGAACACTAATAGATTTTTTCAGTTGAAATGCAATGCTTGTTTTCATTTAAATGTAGGATTTTTAAAGCAGGGAGAAATAATGGCTGCCAAATTAATAAGTGTTTCTTTGGGAAAAATTTAAATCTTGTATTGGGTGATGAAGATAATAGAGGGTATTGAATCTTGATTCTTGACATCTAGAGAGAACCCTTCAGCCTAACATAATCCAGTGGAATTGACCAAAAAAACCCAAATAGAGTCAACCCTACTATAGGAGGAAGGGCCTGCAGTAAGAACTTACCATTTTGCAAGAGCTAAGGGCGAATGTTGTTCTGCAAGAGCTGAGGGCAAATGTTGTTCTGCAAGAGCTGAGGGCGAACGCTGAGGGCGAATGTTGTTTTGCAAGAGCTCGGGGCGAATGCTGAGGGCGAATGCTGAGGACGAATGCTGAGGACGAATGCTATTCTGCAAGAGCTGAGGGCGAATGTTGAGGGCAAATGCTGTTCTGCAAGAGCTGAGGGCGAATTCTAAGGGCGAATATTGTTCTGCAAGAGCATAGGGCGAATGCGCGCGTGATATCAGACGTTAATGTAGCTATTGCGACGGATATAAGTTCTGTATTTTTAATAAAATCATTTTTATGTAGCGCGCATATAAGTTTCGTATTTTTATGTAGCGCACATATAAGTTTCATTATACCGACGACGGAAAAGTCGTCGCTATTGCGACGGATGCCTCCAAACGTCGCAATTGCAACACTTAGACATTTTGTCGCACTTGCGACGTTTGGAGGTAGTTGTCGCAATAGCGACGCTTTGGGGCATAGTGTCACAATTGCGACGTCTTCCTCCAAACGTCGCAATTGCAACACTTTTTCTAAGTGTCGGTATTGCGACACTTTTCTATAAACGTCGATATAGCGACGGTTTCGGGCGGGATTGAAAAAATTTGGGGAAATTTCCGACATTTGGTCAAAAGCGTCGGGACCAAGTGTCGGAATTTCCCCCAAATGTAGTAGTGGAGGCACCATGAAGGGAAGGATTCTCATTCCCTTAAGGACAACAGAGAAAGATCAATTGACATTGTTGATCGGGCTGGTAGGTCCCATGAAGGGAAAGATTCTCCAAAATGCGTTTAAAATCAGTTGGGAGTATTTTCCGAGCTTCGGTTGGCTTACATAAACTTTTACCTGCAAATATGACATTGCATAAAATCACATCTTCAGCTTTAAATTGAACTTGAATGGCATCTCTAACTTGTCTGAGCTGTGGTCCTATGGATAACGAGGAATATCACATGGAAGGTACCCAAAAATACAAATTTTTGAAAGTATAGGAGAATTAGCACCTATCAAAGAACGAAATGCCAAAAAAAATGCGAACGGGATACACTTAAGGATTCCCTGGTTTCATTTTTTATTGAAAATGATGCGCTCTATGGATGAAACCAGTAAAATTCTTCTTGTATTATAAATGGAAATCCAATGACCATTTATGTGGGAAGAAAAGCATAGATACCTGTAGCTATCATATTTCCACCTGCAAATCAATTTCCCATTGGAAAAGCTAATGTAATATCCCATTTTGCAATTTCTTTCCTCTGCTCAACCCTATACTCATTTTCTAATAGAAATCATTGCCTCCACATGTAATAGCTGCATCGTCTAGTCGAAAATCGGTCTTCTTATGCTAACAAATGTATAATGAAGGACTCATTGTCATTGCTCCCAGAACATTCAAGGTTAGTTTCTCATAAAACAGAGATTGTATAAATTTCGTTAAGATCAAGATAGAAAGCACAAAGGAGAAAAGAGGAAATTGGATGCCAAGATGGAGAAGGAACTTACAAATGAGCAAGCAGATCATGGGGCACATTTTCTTGTTGCAGGTTATGGAAAGGTTCAAGTTTCTTTTTCTGAAAGAAGAAAAGGTGTAGTTTTGAAAAGAAATGGCCCAAATATTTTCACAGCAAAATGTACATTTCCAACATGTCTAATCTTCGTGTACACATGTAAAATTAATTTTAGTGCCTCAACTCCAAATCGATGCTAATGTACAGACAACCGCACCGGTGCATTCTAGTTACAATGCACCAGTGCATTTTAGTTAATACGCACTGGTTCATGTTACCAATGGACGCACCGGTGCGCTTTAGTTACTACACACTAGTTTTGTGTTACCAATGGACACATCGATGCATTTTAGTTACTATGCACCGGTGTCGTGTTACCAATGGATGCACTGGTGCAGTGTTATTAAGTGATGCACCGGTGACGAATAAACGCAAATAAAAAAAACACAACTCCATTTTCTTTAAGTGAAAAAATAAACGAAAAATTGAAAAATGGGCGGAAAAATATTTTCGAAAATATAACTTCATAAAACATTTCTTTAAATACTAAACACTTTTCATTATTTGACTATTTTTGCTAAAATTTTCAGCCAGAGATTTGCAGGAGACATACTTGGAGCAAGAGAGCATTGCGGAGCAGAAAAATACATTCGAACAGAAGTATCCAGACAATCAAAATCCAAACCTCTAGTGATTCAAACCCTGTAGCATAGAATTTCAAACGATCTTGTGATTAAATTTGATTATTTTTTGTAATTTTTCTGTAATTTTATCCATTTTTACCCTAAACCCTTCATTTTCTTTGTTTTTTCCCTTTCTTCTCCCTGTTTCTATGATTTCAGAATTAGGGCTTTTCATTTTAGATTGACATCCAACCCATGGGACAACTTGCGTAGTCGGATCCCAATCCATGTCGGCCCTTGCGTGAATTTTTGAAAAAAATGGATTTCTTTTATCTGTACGCCCTGCGTAAACGAGCGCATCAATGTGTTGTATTATACAATGCACCGCGCAAGTACTGTGTAATAAAAAAATTAAAAACAATTTTTTAAAATCAGTGCGCCATATCTAAAATAGGGCACCGGTGCTCTATTTTACAAGGATAGCACCGTACGGTCTCTTTCACTGTTTTTGCGGTGTGTTTATAATACCCCCACACATCGTATGGTATATTATATTGTTTTTGTGGTGCATTTATAATGCCCACATGCATCGACGTTGCTGCGTACATCATGAAAGGCGCACCAGTTTCTTGAGATTTATTTTTTACCTGAAAAGTTGACAATTTGTTTATAAATATATTATTGAATGATATGGTAAAGGTTTCAGATTGATAAATAAATTACTGATAAGAGATCAAGTAACAAAAATACTGATAACACATCAAGAAAAGAAAAATAGGCAAGTTCTTTGTAAATTATTTACAAAAAATATTATTTTTGAACTATATGTAAGTTTAACTAATATGTATTGTTTACTTTATATCATGCAAAGCCATAAAATGACGAAGCTCAATAATACTGTTTTTGATCTAGGACCAGAAGAGCTTAAAAGCTTGATGGAAAATTTGCAAAAGGATGAATCAGGTGAATGAAAAAATACTATCGATCCAATATGAGTTCCTTTTTTTAATTTTCATTAATAATATACTTAAAATTATTAGATAACATGTGTCAAACACTCTATTAATTCACATATTTTTAATGTTCTACATGGACCAACAACTTAGAAAAGGAATTTTGTTCTAAGAAAAGAAAAAAATAAAGCATGCAAATGAAAATGAATTTCTCCTTAACTCATCTGGAGTGATGTTGGAGGTTAACGAAAGGGGTAAAAACTTTTACAAAAGTTTGAGGGATATAGTGGAACGAATGTATAGATATTTTTTCCACTTACAATAAAAAAACCAATCCAATGATTCCAAGAACCAAATTTTATCTAAACTACAGGAAGAGTTTCCAGAGAATTGGTCAATGAGACATGTCAGACTTTTAATAGAAAAAACGTACAACAACAAAACAGAAGGAATGAAAAAATAATATTCCTTTAAATGTTTGTCTAGAATTATTTATAAATATCACTTTTGTTACATTTACTTTTTATATATCAATATAAAAATTAAATAGTTTATTGTCATGTTACATTTTCAGGAATATTATGAAAATATCAAAAGACGAACGAGCTGATATCATAAATATGCCAGTACGAATGTCCAAAAAGGTGTACAAGGAGATGGTCAAAGAAATGGACAAAATTGCATCGTAGAAGGAGCCATCTCAACAACAACATGCTTCAAATGTAACATGTAATCATTGAATTTTTTGATCATTAGGTACAATAAATAAACAATTTAGCATTAAATATTAATTTTCAAGAATTTTCTTCCAGAAAATAAAAGAAAATGGAACCCATTCAGCACATAAAAAAGGATGACAAGGAAGAAAAGGGTTGATATCTAAGTTTGTGAGTAATTGTTACTTCCTTATAACAACTTAACTGGATTTCATTTTTGTATTTTTTAAGTTTTTTTACAAAAATCATTATTGAATGTCTTCAAATAGGTGCTAACATACAAAGAAGAACCATTAGACGAATTGATTGAAATTGGGTTAAATATGGGTTGTGAGTATATGTTGGCATATCAGAAATTAATTGTGGAATTGGTAAGCATCTATTGATCTTGTTTTACTTAGCTCCGTCTATAACTAATATAACAAAAAAATATTTTATATTAAATATATGATTTGTTATGGGGTATAAAACTTGCAGGAAACAAAGTATGGAACTGCGCCGACAGATGAAATTTTGAAAGATGGCATGGTACATGGTTTTTAAAGAATGTGTATAGTTTATGAGTCAATTGTTGCTATGGTACGTCATTTTTATTTTCGATTTACATTGATGTATATTATTTAATATTGCAATTTTCATTATTCTCACCAATGTATATATACTCATTTCAGTTTATTTTTATGTTTGTAGATGGAAGGTGAAGAAGAAGAAAACAATCAACACCGTGAACAAAACATTCCTGAAAATAACCCAAGTCATGGAAGTAGCTCTAGCAGTGAGAGCAATTCAAGCGAAGAATGATGATCACTCTGTTTGGATATCAAAGCAAGGCGTTGTATTTTTGAAATATTTGTCTGTGAAATCAAAAATTTTGTTTAATGTAATGGAAATAGTGTCCTAATTGAAAGAAATGGATACCAATAATTGTCCCATTTTGTATGACAAAGGTTGTCTTATATATATATATATATATATATATATATATATGTGTGTGTGTGTGTGTGTGTGTGTGTGTGTGTGTGTGTGTGTGTGTGTGTGTTTTAATTTATTCTATTGCATTCTCCATTGTTTCTATCGCGTTCTCCATTGTTGTTCTCAAATGCACTAATAAAAAATTAATTCATATGAATATTGTTATAAGATATATATGTGTCGACTTTTGATGAATAATGAATTTTAAAAAATCACAATAATTATGTATGATATAACAAATTAATCCAAACATCACATTCAAATGCATTAATAAAAATTTAATTAATATGAATATTGTTATAAGTTGTGTCGACTTTTGATGAATAATAAATTTAGAAAAATCACAATAATTTCACTGTCACAGGTCGATGTTTATAAAAAATAAAAAATGAACACCGGTGTGTTTGTATGTTGCAGCGCACCAGTGCGTTTCTACGACCTATGGGCACCGCACAAATACCAAAACCAATTAAAAATCTCGATGCGTTTGTGCGATACTGTGCACCAGTGCTTTTATGTGAGACTACACAACGGTGCATCTGTACGACGTATGGGCACCACACAAATACCAATACCAATTATAAATATAAGTGTGTTTGTCTGATATGGCGCACCGATGTGTTTCTATAAGTCTACGTAACGGTGCGTTGAGACGACCTATGGGCACCGCACAAATCCCAACACCAATTGGTACGGCCACATGCATTGTATCACCAACACTGCGCCCAGTGCGGTTTTATACCTTGACGGCCCGGTGCAGGAACCTTAGACCACCCTGGGGCCACCGTCTAGATGACACGCACCGGTGCGTTGAAACCTTAGTAGCGCACCGATGAAAAAAACATCCGTAATAACCTCCAGCCGCCCAGTTTTTTTATTTGTGTTGAATTTCCAATAAAAGCTCCGCCAAAAAATTCGCAACCATAAACGGATGTTGTAGAAAATGTTTTTTTGAAAATTTTTGCCAATTTTATAACACTAAAAACCTCCTTTATAACCTCCACTAGAGGGTATTTTCCTTGTAGTGAAATGATCAAGGAGTTCACCCCTCCTGGGCTACATCTCTTGGTTCAACTTCCAATGTTGGGCCTCTTTCATTATGCTCAAAAATATGTGTTTACATGTATTTTTAGTGCTCATAATGAAAAAGTATTATCTCTAATGGCTCTAGAATAGTAAAAAACCCCTAGTTGGGCTCTTTCTTCACTCAAAAAGGTCAAAAAATGGTGATGTTATGCTCCAAAGCAATTTTCCTACTAATTGTCCTCCAATTCCCACCCACCTACAATCTGTCCTAAAATTTCCTCACTTTTCGACCACGTGGAGTGACAAATTTTCCCCGCGCCGGCGAGATTCGCGTCAGTTCAAGGGAAACTTTCGCCTTGTTTATTTGCATGGTGACCCCCACGAACCGACAGACAGGGGACAAGTGGCGCAATAAAAATTGTTGGATTTGGGCGGTTTGAACTGCTCCCGCCAAGAGCTTGACCTCCGAACCGTGGTCGGTTTGGTGTAGTTTGGTTAACATCGTTGGTTAATATTTAAAAAATCTATGCCATAATTTTTAAACCAACCCCGCATATAACATGGTTGGAGTGGTGTTATGGTTGGGTTATACATCGCGCCATAAACATAAACCTAACATGCTCCAAATTTTTGGTTGCATGTTGGTTCCCGCCAAGGTTTTGAATTGTGCCAATGAACCTATGGTAAAACATTGATCCATGGTGTTGGGACCGGGGTTAACCCTGCGCCCCTGGCTGCCCAGCTACAGTCTTGTGGAATTGCGTGGATCGGGTGCTAGGGGTTAACCCTGACCTTGACCCCCAATATGAATTTCATTAAACTTCAAATAGGCATCGAAGACTATTGTTAGTAAGGAAAATCGGTGATGCAGTGGTGGAGCATTGTGCTACCACCTCGAAGGTATGCGGTTTGTTTCACATGGAGGTCATTTGAGACCCATACCAAATGTTGCACCAATTCTAGGAGGCCACTTGGCGGCCACCCATTGGCCCACGTCACTTCTTTTGATTCGACCACTTCAAAAAAACATAAACCAATCACCATAGGGCACTTTTCAACCAACCATTGGCCCAAATATGCACATTCACTCTTTCCAATCACATGCCTGGCTAGTGTACAGACTACTGATTAGGCGTACCTGCAACCCAACTTTTAAAATTTTAGTTATTTGAGAAAATGGTTAGAACGCAATATCGATAACATATGATATTTATTTTGAGTGAAACGAGTTGCGTTAGATTCAGGGTGACGAGATATTAGTTTTGGTGTTGATTTCTATCACGTTTGAACACTTTTAATTTTTAGCACTTTATTGATCCCCTGGATCATTCCTCCCCATTGGAAGATTTTGGACCTACAAATTCTCATTTTAAGTCAACAAACAAATGAGGGTACAGCTCCCTTGCCCTTCCAATCTCAACCCATTTAGCTTTGCTTGGATTTGTCGCTTTGAGACTCTCATGAAGGTACTTCATTTTCCCTTGTTTTGAAGTCCTTCTATTTCTGTCAAAGATGATATCTTGCTACAATTTTTCAATATATTCATAACATAAAAATTCCCTTTAATTAATTTGAACATTCCCTTCTTGATATTAAATCAAAGGAGACTTATAAAATTTCAAGTTCACTTCACCTTGAACACTGTAGTCATAATGATGCTTAGCATTTCTAGCTTTTCACTTGGCTTGAATCTTTACCAAATGTGATCGCCATCCCCATGCACCATCCTTCTTCAAAGCCAAAAAATTATGAAACCCACAAGAATATTTCTTAGAACTAATGTCCTCTCTGTCAAATAGCTTTTTCATCCTCTCTTTTATGCTTGCATTCTTTAACACTAAAATCGTGTTCATACCAATGTTCAACAATGATGCATCCTGCTGCAATTGCACTTCATGTTGTTTACATATTTTAGGAGGAAACATGTTAGACTCCTGAAACATATTATCACATGGATTAGCAACCTTAATCAAATCATATTTAAAAATTTATTCATATCCTTGAAATTCTTTAGATTCCTTGACATCTTTGTGCTTGAATATTAACAATGCAAAATTCTGACTAGCATTAACAAGCCTCTTCATTTGTCCAGCATTCACAAGAGATAAACTCAATTTCTTGCTATGCGCTCTAACAATGTACTCAATCTTATTTTTAAACAAATGATATTTGATCTCATGGAGATGAAAAATGGCTCTCCTATCATATAGATATGGGCCTCCCAAAACAATACCACATATGTCAAGTGGAACTACATCGAGTTCTACCTCATCAAGGAACTTTGCAGTGATATAAAATCTAAGTATACATTTCCTTGTCACTTGAATTTTTACATTCTAACATACCCAACATAAAGGATAAGGTTTAGTATGAGGAATGGTTTCTAAATTCAATTTCTTGATAATGTATTCTGAAATAAGGTTTTATTGTGATCCACTATCAAACAAAGAATCTATCTTGGTATGTTTTGAAATAACTCTAATGTGGAAAAGATATATTCTTGCTTTTTCTTATTGATTTTCATTGATAATATTTGAAGAAACAGTACTTGCAATGTCCATACCTTTCAATCCCATGGTTGTGATGTTTATTTCATCCTCGGATTCAGAACCTAAATCTTGATGTATAGTTGCAGCAGCCTTTTGTTTCTCCTTGTTGTTAAACTTTTTCGGTCTCATCTCAGGATGAAGTTTACAACAGGGGTCTTCAACATGGTCTTCTTTAAAATAATGTTTACATGTGAGTTTTTCTTTCTCCTTCTTAATGGAAGCATTATTCTCACCTTTTCCTTTGAACTTCCCCTTTACTTTATCTGCAAACTCAAATGAGTTCTCACTAGTTTCTTCAGAAACATTCTTCCCTCTTGCTTCTACATGTTTTTCATGTTCACAAACCTCATCTAAATTTGTAGGGTTAAACATGAGAATAGTGTGTCTCAAGTAGCTATGTAAACCTCCAATGTATTTGAGTAAAGTGTCTGAGAGGATAAATCTATACCCAAAATCAATGCTCTCCTTCTAAACTCTTGGGCATAACGTTCCACACTTTGACCCCTGGATTTCCTAAAGTTTTTCCAATCCATTATAGCTTTATGCATGTATGCTAAAGGATAAAAATTTCTTTTTAATGCAGCAATAGAATCAGTCCAAGATTGTTAGAAAATTATATATTACAGAGAAATGGAACACATAAAAATATGCAGAAATAAAAACACATAAAAGATATAAAAAAAGAGATACACATAATGTGGTTCACCCAACTTGGGCTACGTCCACAGAGAAACAACCAGTCCTTCCTTTCTATTATCCAGCAAAATGAAGAGACAGAACCTATAACATATTTTCTGTAATATTCTATACTCTCTCACGGTTAGGTCCCTATATTACTAGTGTATTCCCTTATTGTTGTCTGTGTAGCCCCCTTATTGTTATTGTTGTACCCTTGTAGTCCCCATATTGTTATTATTGTGCCCTTACATTATTATTGTTAGGTCGGCTAGGATTATATTGTGACCCCATGGACTCCTATATATAGAAAGGAGGTTTTTTCACTTGTATCATCCAAGAAATGTTCAATATTTATGTAATGTAAAGGAGGTTTCCCCCTTGAAGTGGCTGATTTCTAATGCATTGATCTCTCTTTTCTTGTATTTTGGTAGTTGGTTTCATAACATTTGGTATCAGAGCTTTGGATTCAAGGGTTTTGCTACTTCAAATAGGTCTTCATGGCATTTTAGCTATAATTTTTTTGTATAAAGGTTCAGAAGCTATAAAAAACCCATTTGCAAAGAAATCCTGAGGAAGTTTGTGTAAAAATTTCCGATCTTGGTTCGAAATATTTTCGGAGATATGATCTGTGGAAGTTAGGGTTTTTGCAGGCTCTTGAATTTCATCTCAAATAGGTGACCTTGGGAAAATCATCATAACTAGCTCTCTGAGCATTGGATTGGAATTTTGTAAAAAGTGGAAAAAATTTCACGAACTTTAGTTTCCTTTGTATCGATTTCAGAGCCTAAAAAGGAAACAGTGACATGTGGCAAGTCGTACAATTTCTCTCTATTGAACTGGTCCATAATTAGGTCATTGTGGGAGATTGGGAATAAATTTTCCCTGAAGAATCCAAATCAGGTCAAACATGTGGCATTGGAAATAAGATTCAAAGGGATACTAGAGGACCGAAGATAAAATCTCAGGGATTCTAAATTACATAGATACATCAGTTTCAATATCGAGGTCCTCAAAAGGAAGAAAAAGGTGTGTATTTTTTTTCAAATTGCATAAGTCTTGTTTGAAAAATCAGTTTGAAGTGATTACAATGGTATATTGAAGCATAGATATCATTATTGGGTTCTAAAATGCCCCCAAAAAACAATTCAACACCCATTGAGCCCTAAAAAGGCTCTATTATGACTCATGAAGAGGAAGAAGTGCAACATGATATATCGGAAATATAATACCAAGTGCATCAACTTTCGCTCTCGCAACGAGTAACAAAAATGAAATGGAAGTTTTGAAGAAAGGCATGGAAGCTAATATAGATGATTTGAAGAAAGGCGCGGAAGCTAAGATGGATGGTTTGAAGAATGGCATGGAAGCTAAGATGGATGGAATGGAAGCTAATATGTATGTCATGGAAGCTAACATGGAATACATGAAGAATGATCTAGAATCAGACATGGAAGGTTTGACAAAGTTGATACAAGAAATGATTCCCAATGGAAAAAAGGTAGTAGAGGAAACTCATGATGAGAAAAAAAATAAATGTTGATCACGATTTCATAAACTCTAATGTTGGATTGAAGACCCACCATATTCCAAAGATTGATGTGAGGAAGTTTGATGGCAAGGATCTTGTAACATGGATACTACAGATGGAGCAATATTTTGAGCTCAATAATGCGAAAAATACACAAAAGATATGCATTTAAAATTTATATTTAGAACAAAATACTTTTGTATGGTATCGATGTGTTTTCTCTCGTAAAAAAGTTGTCACTAGGTCAATTTTTACGAAGGAAATGATAACACATTATGAGGATACAAAGAGCAACACCTTCTTTAGCCAATTGATAAATCTCACACAAAAGGGTTCAATGATGGAGCACATTGAGGACTTCCAAAAATTGAATATAAGGGTAACTGATATTCCAGAGGAGCACAGGATTGATGTCTTCATAGGGACTCTAAAGGATAACATCCAACATGAGGTTCTTCATTGGGAACCTGATTCATTGGAGAAGGCATTTAGGTTGGCAAGAAAAATTGAAAGTAAAATTATGGTGACAAGGAAGCCTACCACTCACATCAATAAAGATGCAAGTGTTGTTACTCCTAAACTTCCACAACCTACAAGGTTGACAACACAACAATTGGAATAAAAAAGAGAAAAATGGCTTTGCTACAGTTGTGATAGAAAATACACTAAAGGTCATAAGTGTGCTGATAAGAAATTATTTTACATAGATTGTAAAGAGGAGGAAGAAAATGAACAAGAAACTTCAAAAGAAGAGGATATACACCAGGAACCAACCCTAGAGAAGGAAGAAATGAGTCTGACTATATCCTATAATGCATTGGCAGGGATTACCACTCCTCAAACTCTCAAGGTAGAAGGACATATCAAAAAGAAAAATTTAATAGTGTTGATTCCCATAATTTTATTTATTATAAAGTAGCCAAGGAATTGAATTGATTCTTGTACCCAGCACCAGAGTGTCAAGTGATGGTTACAAATGGAGGAACTAAAATTGCTTTGGAAAATGCCATAATATCAAGCTAACAATGAGGTAATATGTATTGAATAGTCCAATGTTATCCATTCCAATGGGAGGTGTTGATGTTGTACTAGGAGTACAATGGTTACATTCTTTGGGGACAGTAGCTTTTAATTTTCAAGATTTTTTCTTGAAATTTTTTTCAGAAGGAATGGAAGTTTAATTATATGGTATGGCAGGGAATCTAGGAAATATAATAAGCTCTAATGTCATGACAAAACTTCTGAAGAAAGAACAATGAGGTGTAATTGCACAATTATTCTCACTAGAAGTTCCAACATCAAAATCATCTATTTCTCTAGATCTCCAAAATTTCTTGGACAATCATTCCAAGGTGTTTGAAACTCCCAAAGGACTCCCACCAATTCGTGATCATGATCATGCTATTCATTTGATTCCAGGAAGTGTTCCTCCAAACATCAAGCCTTACAGATATCCTTATGTCCAAAAGATCGAAATTGAATGTATGGTTGCAGAAATGTTAGAGGCTAGTATAATTCAACCTAGTCAAAGTTCTTTCTCTACTCCAGTATTATTGGTGCACAAGAAGGATGGATTTTTGAGATTCAACAAGATGATGAGCTTAGTGAAAAGTAAGCACCTTCACTAAGTGGGGCCCGCAGGCTATTTTTAGGTGTATGTCTATTTTTAGACATGGTGAACATATTCTATAAGTTGCAGGATGCTATTTGTAGATGGTTGGTCAAATGTGGAAAATAGATGAAATTATATTTTTAGAATATTGGGCGAAGTCTATTTATATATCTTCGATCTAAAAATAGATGCATGTCGATTATTATTAACCCTTAATAATAATCCAACAATAAACATCAACTTATTCTCTTGGAGCACTTTATTTCAGTGAACAGATTTGGAGAATCAGTGGGCTGGAGGAATTACGCAATTCCTAGGGCTTATTGGTGGCTCATGCATGGAGGAATCAGTTAGAACTGAAGTGGCAAAGTTATGAAAGAGTTGGAAGAGTAGTTTATGGAGTTTTTATTTAGTTTAACTCAGTTAAGTGAGTTAAACTCAGTTGAGCTAGTTGTATCTAGTCCAACTGAAAGATACAATAGTGAGAGTTAAGTGAATTAATTAGTTAATTAATTCACAACTAATTAATTCACAACTAATAACTCGCTAGCAACTGAACAAATACATCAGTTAACTACTTGCATGTCAGTTCCAGTGGAGACCCAGTGGAGAGATAGCTAAAAGGGTGACATGGACTATCCGTTGTGACTATAGTGATGCATTCAATGTATATGCACACATTGGAGATGCTAATGAGGATTGCGCAGTCAATGCAACACCAATTCAAATTAATTCAGGGGTCTTCTTCAGCAGGGATTGCACAGTGGAGGTAGGCTGTCAGGGGGCAAGAAATTGGTGCATGGAGATTCAAATTTTTGTATGACAGTGTGTAATGAATATACATTGTACTAAGAGCTTGATGTACTAAGCTTTGTATGAGATTATTACATGATTCCATTGATATACATAATATATGATAGTTGGGTTTTTTAGCTTTAATCTTTCCCGTTAAAAAATTGTGTTATGTGCGATTGATTTTCTTCACATGTGTTTGCAATTGAGTTTTAATTTTCCGCAAGTTTAACAGTGGAAGAATTCTATATTTAGCAAGAAGATAAATATTTTTAGATCAGGAGAATCCGGTAATACATCAGTATTAATAAATTTCTACATGGATCATGGCGGATGTGTCTAGATTATAGTGAGCTCAATAAGCTCACTATTAAAGATAAATTTCTCATTCTTGTTATTGATGAATTATTGGATGAATTACATGGAGAAATTTATTTTACAAATTTGGATATTCGTTCAGGATATCTTCAAATTAGAATGAAGACTGAAGATATTCCGAAAACAGCATTTCAAACTCATGAGGTTCATTATGAATTTTTGGTTATGCCTTTTGGCTTTACCAATGGACCTTCGACATTTCAAGGGGTGATAAATCTCATTTTCAAACCCTTCCTTAGAAAATTTATGTTAGTATTTTTTGATGATATATTAATTTACAGTAGGTCTTGGAAGGATCATTTTCAACATGTTGACAGAGTGCTCAAACTACTGGAGGAGAAACAATTATATGAAAAAACCTCCAAATGTTTCTTTGGAGTACAAGAGGTGTAATATTTGGGTCATATTTTATCTGAGGAGGGTGTTAAGTTAGACCCTAACAAAATTAAAGCCATTAAGGAATGGAAATTCCCCACAACCATAAAGTATTTTCGAGGATTTCTCGGGTTAACAGGGTATTATCGTAAGTTTGTTAACAATTATGCAAGAATAGCAACACCTATAACAACATTATTGAATAAAGACGCATTTTCATGGACTCCTGAAGCAACTAAGGCCTTTATAAATCTTAAAGAGGCAATTTTCCTAGCACCAGTCTTAGCTACGCCAGACTTCACAAAAACCTTTATTATGGAATGTGATGCCGCAGGAAATGGAATTGGTGTTGTTTTAATGAAAGAACGAAGACCCATTGATTTTGAAAGTCGTCTAATCAAAGGAAATTATTTATAGAAAGTTATTTATGAGAAGGAAATGTTGGCAATACTACATGCACTAAAGAAATGGCGATCTTACCAAATGGGAAGACACTTCAAGGTAAAAAATGATCATGATATTCTTAAATACTTTTTGGAACAAATACTATCTTCAGAAGAGCAGCAAAAATGGGTCACAAATACGTTGGGTTATGACTTTGAAATAATCTACAAAAAATGGAAGCTAAATGTTGTTTCTGATGCACTCTCAAGAAAGGATGAAGAGGTGGAAGCATTGCTTTGTGCCATTTCTATTATCCAAATAGATTGGATAACAAAAGAAAGGGAGGAATGGAAGAATGACAAAGAAGTATGGACACTCATTCAAAATTTGCAGCAAGATCCCTGCACATCTTATACATTTATTTGGAAAAATCATTCCTTATGGTACAAAGATTGCTTATATATTTGTAATAAATCCCAACCAAAACAAAATATTCTTTTGGAATTGCACACCTCTCCCTTAGGAGGACACTCGGGATTTTTAAAAACTTACCACAAGGTGAAGAAAGAATTTTTTTGGGATGGCCTTAAATCTGATATTCAAAAGTTTGTGGCGGAATTTTTGGTTTTCCAGCAAAATAAAGTGGAAACAATTAAGACCTCGAGTCTGCTACAACCTTTATCCATTCCAAGTCAACATTGGGATGATATTTCAATGGATTTGATCACAATTTTACCTAAGTCCGAAGGAAAGAGTGTCATCATGGTGGTATTTGATCGACTTACCAAGTATGCGCACTTTTGTGCATTATATCATCCATTTAAAGCAAGTACATTTGCTATTTCATTTATGGAAACAATTCAAAAGCTACATGGAAACCCAAAGATTAATATAAGCGGCAAAGATCCCATTTTCACTGGAAATTTTGGACGCAATTATTTTCTTTTTTGGGTACTCAACTAGCTCATAACTCATCTTATCATCCTAAATCTGATGGGAAAACTGAGATAGTGAACAAATGTTTGGAAGGATATCTTCGTTGTTTTGTATCTGATAAACAAACACAATGGGTAAAGTGGTTACCTCTAGCTGAATGGTGGTATAACACTTCCTTCCATATTACAGCAAAAATGACCCCATTCATGGAAATTTATGGATATCATCCACCATCCATCACATCATATTTAAGAGAAAATTCTAAGGTTCAAGTAGTGGAAGATCACATCGAGCATCAACAGCAATTTCTCCAACTCTTAAAGGATAACCTAAATTTGGCACAAAATCAAATGAAACAATAGGAATATTAACATCGCAGCGAGAGAAGTTTTGATGTAGGAGACTGGGTATTTTTACGGCTAAAACCATACAAATAAATATCCCTCAAGCAAGCTAATAAGGATAATAAAATATCTTCAAATTATTATGGTCCTTACAAGGTGTTTCAAAATATTGGTACTATTGTTTATTCAATTTAGTGTCCTAAATTGATAGCAAAATTATCGACCAAGGCTAGTAAACTGATGAAGTATAATGCACTATATGTGCCTAAGTATCCCTTTTTCTTACTTCGTTGTTTTTAGTGTTTTATTGATGTTTTGGGGTTTTTATGTTTGATTGTTAGTATGTTGCTTTATGCTAAAAAGATGAAGTTAAATCTATGTCAAGAGGGAGAAAAGGAAATGTTAAGAAATGAGTTAAAACAGAGTTTATTTGCAAGTGTTGTTCCTAACTAGAAAATGATGAAAACAGAGAGTCCTAATCATTTATTTGCAAGTGTTGTTCCTAACTAGTAAATGATAAAAAAATAGAGTCTTAATCCTTTATTTGCAAGTGTTGTTCCTTACTATAAAATGATGAAAACAGAGAGTCATAATCCATGGATATTATAGCTTCTTAAATGATCATTCATGAGATGAAAATTAACTCAAAACACTACAACTTAATCTGATTCATTTAGTTAGAGATTTGTTGGAAGAGCTTGTGAAAAAAGATTAATTCTAATGCAAGAGGATCTCCTAAAACATAAAAGGAAATAGTGAACAGTGACTTAGAACATTACAGTGAATCTCATTCATTTGATAGAGGTTTATTGGAAAATCTTGAGAAAAAGATTACTATAATGTAGTAAGGATCTCCTATGAAGTGTTGAAACAACTTATGACATTACAACTAAATCTCATTCATGAGTTAGAGGTTTATTGGAAAAGATTTTTTGAAGGAGATTAATCATAATGTGATAAGGATCTTCTATGAAACAAAACAACCAATAACTCACAATATTACAACTAAGTCTCATTCATGAATTAGAGATTTATTGGAAAAGCTTTTTGAAAGAGACTAACTGTAGTATAATGAGGATCTTCTTTTTAAATAAATGACAAAAAATGAAAGGCTAATAACTCAGAATATTACAATTGAATCCCATTCATTTAATAGAGATATATTGGAAGAGCTTGAGAAAGATACTAATTGCAATATCATGAGGATCCTTTATCTAAGAAAATCACATGAAACATAATGCTAAAGGCTATGATTTCAGAAAGTAGTCTAAGTAAGAAAATATGACAAACCAGAATTGAAAATGACTTATCTATAAAACATGTAAAACCTCCTCGAATAGCAGGGGCCCTCTGCTATCAATTCGGCATTAATCCTTTAACTCCTCAAGATTGTATTCAGAACAACATCAGGGCTAAAACTCCTTTTTATTAACACAAATCTTGAAAACAAAGTATCACCATCATGATAAAATATGTATCAACTATGTTTCTCGATATTACAGAGCTTAATTTATATGCAAGTTCATAACTAACATTGAACAGAAATAGGTACAGGTGTAGATTTGAAGTTAAAATCAAATTAAAACTCTTTTGGGACTCGTGATTTTCTGTAAAGCAAATCAGGAATCCTAATCCTTGTAGAAAACAGCTTCTTTGACCTTTTCTTTGACCATGTGCTTAGCCACCTCCAGCTTTCGATTCAGTCCTTGTGGATGGCAAGGAATGAATTAGGGAAGATTTGGAATCAACCCATGTGTTCATTTTCTCCAGATGACACTTGTAACATACTTAAACACCAAAACAGCTACAGAACGCTTGACTGGCTACAGAATGACTGCATTCTATAGCTACACTGTTCAAAAATCATTAAGACAGCAAAAATCACAATAGTACAATAATTTAATCATTGTATGCAACCTTTAAGCAATATTAATCATTCTCATTGATTTTTAGGTTTATGAAATGATAAAGAAATGATGAAATGAAGTGAAGTTTGGAAAAAGAGAAGACAATTTCGGGACTCAACATACCCCCACTGCAAAACTCTTGCATGTCCTCATGCAATTTCATCAAAACTTTATTCCATGTGCACTGAAACTTCTGCAAGAACATCCAACCTCCTTTTTCTGTTTCTTTTGGTAGTCAATACCATTCTGGGTTTCCTCATGAACAATTTGAACCTAATATCAATGAGTGCCATGTTCAATTTCTTCTTTCTCTTCTTTAGCTTCCTATTTGCTTTATACAGTGTTTTCATTTGCTGAGAGAGAGTGTTGTTCATGCCATTCTTCAATTTGACCTGCTCTCTTAAGATTTCATTTTCATCCTTGATATGGTTATTCAGTATCTCCAATTCATAATTGTCTCTTCTCAAAATTTCTATTGGAGGTTCTTGTGGACTAAGAGATCTTTCTTGATTTTATGAAGCCCTCTTTTCTAGTGATTCTACATAGTCATAAATCTGTTGTTGGGCTGATCTATATCTGGGGTTCTTCTGTTAGGGTCTTCTTCATACTGGTGTAAAGGAGATCTATCAACTGGTGTTTGGATTGGAGTCTCTTCCTCTTCAATGTTTATTACTCTTCTTTCCTTAATCCCTGTCTTTTTCACCATGCCTTTAAGCCTAGAGCTTCTCCTTAACTTAGTCCGATTTTCATTTTTCTCCTCAGCACATTCACTTGTTAATTTCTCTTCTCTTTTAACCCTGATTTGTCTCTTGATCTTTGTCAATTTTTCAGAGATTACTTCTTCACTATCTTCCTGTGTTGATATATCTGGTTTGATTTCAACATATTTATCAATTTTTCCCCTCCTCCTTCTTCTTACAGTCTCTTTTCTAGATAGTTTTTCTTTTGGTTCTTCAAAATGGTTTCTTTGAAGAAATTCTTCCCAACTATCTCCTACTTTATTCAAATGGAACTCAATCAATATTTTAATTAGGCCCTGATGATGCAGAGTGGTTTCTAGGAATTGGATTCTTTTCTGAACATTAGAGGCCATCCTTTTCAAACTATTAAGCAGGAAGAAAGGTAGATTTATTTCATCATCTAAGAAATTCATCATCAATGTAATATGATCGACATATAAGGTGCCGAATATACCCTCACATGTTATGAATTTTTGTAAAATTAACAACATATTCCTCCATTTATTTTTCAGATTTGTACTAGGAATACCCTTTTTAAACACTGAAATGTCCATACCTTGGTTCTTTAGCATTTGTTTCCAAGTTTCATTATGGTACTCCTTGTTTTAAACCAGCGTTCTCCCTGTCTTGGCAATTTTGTGGCTTCAGCTATTAATGACTATGTGATGGTGAACTTAATATCCCCAATTTCTACTTTTAATCCATCGAATGACCTAGAAAATGATTTCGTGATTTCTTTGTGGAATCCATTGAACTTCTCTACAAAGTTTAGCCACCCAACCCACTGTAATAACCCCTTAACCTGAGGGTATCCTTCTAAATATTTTCTCCCAATTGGCTCTGTTCTCACAATTAGTGCCATTTCTTCTTGGTATCTTGGCTTAGGTCTACTGCTTTGTCTCTGACCCTGTGCCTGAAGAAAGAGTAGCTGTGGAAGGTTGTTTTTCCCTTAAAATGACTTCTCTGCAGATGAAACTGGCTACAAAATGTAATGGCAGTGAGTGGATACAGATGAAGGTAATGGTAATTGATGAAAATGATCGGTTCAAGAGTTTTATATGGAATGAAATGTACACACCGCGTGGAGATTTGTACAGTATTCCTGGGGTATACATCCGGATGAAACAAATACCTCTAAATCAGGATGATAATCAGGCTCCACGCCCAACAATCTCCCACTTGGAGACTGATTGTAGCAACTCCATCATTGCTTCATTTGTTGGACAATGACTCCACTTTGGACCTGGTTGTTTCTCATCTTCATCATCATACTTGAAGACCAACTGAAACTGAGCATAACCTCGGTTTCTCCCTGGTTACAAATTTTTTTAACATATTTGTAGGATTCTGGCTAGTGAACATTGACCGTATGAAATGGTACTTGAGTTGTATGTGTTTATTCTTGGAATTAAATGTTGAGTTCTTTGCAAGATGAATGGAATTATGGATGTCACTATATAACCTACCCATCTCCTTCTTCTTAACTAATTCATCCATAAACCCTTTTAACCAAATCACTTCTTTACTAGCCTCTGTAGCACCAACATATTCTACTTCTGTTGTTGAATGTGCAACAACACTTTGCATTTTCAAAACCCAAATGACAGTTGTTCCACCTACAGTAAATACATACCATGTAGTGCTCCTCTTGTTATCTCTATCACCTTCCATATCTGCATCAACATATCCCTATAGAGAAATTTTTAAACCACCAAGGCATAATGCTTGATTTTCAGTACCTCTCAAATACTTGCGAATCCATTTCACTGCCATCCATTTCTCTTTTCCTGGATTTTTCATGTACCTACTTACAACTCCCACTGCATGTGCAATATCAGGCCATGTGCAAACCATTGCATGCATTAAGCTTCCAACTGTTGATGCAGATGGAACTTTAGACATATAATCAATTTCTTCTTGGGTCTTGGGGCACATCTCCTTACTAAGTTTGAAATGGCTAGCCAAAGGTGTACTAATTGGTTTTTCATTCTGGATATTAAATCTTTCCAACACCTTTTGTATGTACTCATTCTGAGACAATGTTAATTTGTAATTTTTCATGTCACTAGTTATTCTCATACCAAGGATTTGTTTTGCAGCTCCCAAATCCTTCATTGCAAATGAATTTTCCACTTTTCCTTTGAGTGCATTTATTTCTTGCATTTTAGACCCTGAAATAAGTATGTCATCTACATACAATAAAAATAGAATATAGTTGGCATCATTTTTATTTTTCAAATAAACACAATGATCAGAGTGGCATCTAGTATAACCTTGTTCAGACATAAACCTGTCAAATTTTAGATATCACTGCCTTGGATCCTGTTTTAAGCCATACAAGCTCTTCTTCAACCTGCACAATAATTTTTCCTTCCCTTTGACCTCATATCCTTGTGGTTGTTTCATATAGATATCTTCCTTTAAATCTCCATGGATAAATTTTGTATTTACATCTAAATGTTCAAAATGCAAATATTCCATTGCTACAAGACTTAAAATATTTCTGATTGAATTCATTTTAACAACATGAGAAAATATTTCATCAGAGTCAATACCTTTCTTCTGTGAAAACCCCTTCACCACAATTCTAGCTTTGTACCCATGTTTTCCTCCATCTTCTTCCTTCAACCTGTAAACTCATTTATTCTACAATGTTGTTTTACTGCAGGCAACCTGACTAAGTCCCAATTCTGGTTATGTACCAAGGAGTCCATCTCTTCTTTCATGGCTAGCTCCCACTTCTTCTTGGTTTCTTCCTGCATTGCTTCTTCATAACATTTTGGTTCACCAAAATTAGTCCAAAATACATAATATAACGAAGGAGAGTATCGTTCAGGAAGGTCTTATTATCTTGGTAGATCTTCTGACACCACTTTCAGGTGTTTGAGGTGCTTGTTGCTATTGTGGTGGTTGTTGTTGTTTTGGCTATTGATTATTATTATTTTCAGGCACCTTTACTTTTTCTGTGATCTCATCAAGCACTGTGTATTCTTTATTTTCTTTATCATGTTTCTTTTCCTGAATCTGATCCTTATACAAGACCTTTTCATTGAATATTACATCTCTTCTCCTAATGATTTTGTGATTTTCATAATCATATAAGTGATAACAAAAATCATTAACACCATATCCAATAAAGGTACATTTCTTTGATTTTTCCTACAGCTTTTTTCAAATTTCTTTATTAATATGGACAGAGGATTCACAACCAAAAAGCTTTAAAAAAGATTAGTTTACCTTTTTACCTCTCCATGCCTCCTCTGGAATACCACCATATAAGGAACTTGAAGGCCCTCTTATTAGATAAACTACAGCATCTGCCGAAAATTGAAAAGGAAATCATGCATGCAATCTCATGTACCTTGCACGCTCCATGATTGTTCTGTTCATCCTTTCTGACACACCATTTTCCTGTGGTGTTCCTAAAACTGTCTTCTCTCTGTGAATTCCATGCTCTAAATAGTACCTATCAAACTCTTTGTTGCAATATTCACTTCCATTATCTAATCTGAGACACTTCAACTTCTTTCCTGTCTCAATATCAACCAAAGTTTTCTGGTTCTTGAAAGTATCAAATCCATCATATTTATTCTGAATACAATAAATCCAAGTTTTTCTAGTTGCATCATCAATAAAAGTAACATAATAATAAGGGCCACCGAGATATGATTCCTAATAAGGTCCCCATACATATGTAAGCACAAGCTCTAATTTTTATCTCTTATTTTCTTTCCCAACTCTAATAAATTTGACTCTCTTATGTTTTCCATAAACACAATTCTCACATAAATCCAAATCAATATTCTTCAAAACTGGCAAAAAATTTCTTGACTAAAGAATATTCATCCCCTTCTCACTCATGTGCTTGAGCGTATGATGCCATAATTTTTCATTTACTCCTGTGGAGTTTAAAGCATTAACACAATTAGAAATACCATTGCATAAATACAATGTACCAACCTTTTCTCCTTTTTCTATTAGCAGGGCTCCTTTAGCGACCTTCCAGGTTTTATATGTAAAGGTTGTAACACAACCTTCACTTCCTAACTACACTGTTGAAATCATATTTTTATTCAGATATGGAACATACCTTACCTCCTTTAATAACCATTGGTTTCCCTTTTTCTTTTTTACAAGAAATTTACCCATTCCAACAATTTTACAGGGTTTATCATCACCAAACGAACCTATCCAAAATCTCCTTGGACATAATCATGAAAATGTTTCTTATCGAGTGTGGCATGGAATGAGGCCCCTGAATATACCACCAGGCATCAATAACATTTTCTAAAGAAAGAATCAAAGCATCTGAAAACACATCACCTATCACATTCGCTTCATGATTATTTTATTGTTGTGTGTCTCCTTCTTTTCCCTTCTGAGACTTACAGTCTTTCTTCAGGTGTCCTTCCTTCCTGCATTTCCAGCACACTATCCTCGATCTGGACTTGGATCAGCCTTTTCTTGACTTACTGCGATATCCTGGGCTCTTTCATCTTTCCATTTTCTTCCCCTAGTCTTTGTAATCAAAGCATTACATGATGTCTCACCGGAGCTTTTCTGTCACATTTCCTCGCTAAGGATGGAAACGACAACATCATCAAACTTTAAAGTACTAGATCCAGAGACAGAGTTACTAATGGTGTTAGATGATCCAAAAATAATTTTTATCATAGGTTATAGTATTTGAATAAATAAGTATTAATTTAAGATATTAAATAATAATTATTACTCTAGAATATTTAATATTTTTGTGAGATATTTAGAATTAGAAATTTGTTAATAAAAAATAGGACTCTAGAAAAGAGTCGTTTTCTAGGCTCTAAGTTAGGAGTGAAGTTAGTAGAGTGGTTAGAAGCTCATTTATTGTAAATGGACACTTTTTTATTTTCCAAGTGATCGATAACTAGATTAAGTTAGAACATAGAGCTTATAAATAGGTTAGTTTCCTATTTTCATTGTAATGTGTAATGATAGAATGTGAGAGTGAGTTTACGTGTGTAAACTCCTGTAATTTGCCCTGTAATCTTTTTGCTTGATCAATAAAGTTGTGTGTCTGAGGACACTTCTGCACTTTCATGTGGTATCAGAGCCACGGTAACGCTATGAGGAGGAGATTCCAGCTCTATCAGGTTGTGGAAAACTCAATTCCGTTGAAGTAATCAGCAAAAGATTGGTATGAAATTTGCAAAAAATTTTATTGATTTTAGATCTGAAAATTCTAAAATCATTTTTTAAAGGAGCCACTGCAAATCTGTGTGATTTTTTTTAAATTGTTTGAGTGAACAAAAAAGGACAGCGCTCTTGCCATTTCCTCACAGGGTTTATTTTTTTTGGATTGAATTAGTTTATAAGAAGTTTTTATACAGCGTTGTATAATTTAGAGGAAAGCGCTATATAATTTAGAGGAAAGCGTTGTATATTTTAATTTTTTAAAGACCTGTAAACATCGATTCTACAAATCGATTTTACATTCAAACAGCGTTTTAAATATTATAACCTGCGTTTTGAACCAAAATTTTTGAAGTTGCCTTTGAACCATCAATTTGAAACATCAACTTCTGCATTTTAATTGGCATCAATCCAGCATTTGAAACAGTGTTTTAAACAGCGTTCTACATTTTTCAAAATTCTACCGAGATGAATTAAACAGTGTTCTTCTCTTTCAGATGAATTAAATAGCGTTCTGCTCTTTAAAATAATTGAAACAACATTTTTTTAAATATGGTGCGTGATGTTTTTATAAAACAGCGTTTTAATAGTTTTCCAGCGTTAGACAGCATTACAGATCCGCTCATTCCACCTGTATTGGATCTGATCATCAATTTTGAAAACTTGTCTTCCATGCTCCATTAAAGTGTCGAACCCATCATCGGTGGTACGTCGATCAGTGAAAAAGAGGAATTTCGTATCAGTATACTGCCAATCGGTTGCAGATGTAGGGTCGAATGCTCAGATCGAGTTCGAAGAGGGGACCTGAGAAACTGACAGGATAAAAAGTGGGCCAATATTTGGTAAGTCAAACCAGTTTCTACTCACTTTTAGAGAAAGTGCTTTAACTGCATTCCCCTTCCGATGGCGTTGCAATATCTCTGGAATTTTGCTAGAGATTCATGGAAACGGTTCAGTTATGCTTCCACGGCAGTTCCATTTTGTTGATGGCCAGCTTTTTATAGTTAAAGAAGCGTTGAATGTAATGCCAGTGTTCGAACCAGCGATTTGCAGTCAACATTAATGTTGGTAAAATTAAAAGTGGAGTTTTTTTTTTTTAATTGTAATTGTGATTTGCAATTAAAATCATATTTTAGTTGGAGGAATAAGTTGAATTTATTTGGAGGAATAAGTAGAATTTATTTTTTTTTTGAAGCATTGTAATATTTTGTAATTGGAGCAATAAGGTTATTGTAATATTTTGGAGTCATAAGGATATTTGTGCTTTGTAATTTGTTTGTGGAGTGATAGTGTGACTCAAAGTAATTTTACTTTGAGGGGGGGTAATTTTTTTTACCAGATTGTGCAAAAGCACCACTGTAAAAGTCAAATTTTGAAAGTTTCCTTGTAAATATTTGAGAAATTGACTAGAGCCAAGTCCAAAGCTCAGTCAATTTTCTCCTGTTTCGACGACTATTCGAGGGTCAAGGCCAAGCCCCGATAGTTCGTTTTTTGCGTCGTGTGTTGCTGTTGTGTTGCGCATCTTGATTTTTTGGAGCTTGATTCGTGGTGTGAAGTCTTAACACTACAATGTCTAAGTTGATTAATTTCTTTTCTGATTCCGACAAACTTGAAGGCTCAAAATCTTACAAAACATGGAACCGCCTCATCGAAAGCACTCTTGTTTATAATCAACTATGGCATGATATTTGTGATGGAGATGTAAATCCAAATAAACCTATAGATGTAGTTGCGCTAGAAAAATGGGAAGTTAAAAACGCCAAAGCATTAGCTCTCATTAAATCCTTTGTCAATGATGAGATGTATGTAAATATCGAAAATGCTAAAGATGCATGGTCTGCTTTGAGAACTTTTAAAGAGTTGTTTGATACTCAGCCTCAATCAAAAAGAGTTGATTTACAATTAAAATTGTTGCATCAAAAATTGACTGAAGAAGGAGATATTCTTGAATACATCTCCAGACTTAAGAATATTAAGCAAGAAATTGCTAATGATGGGTTTCAAGCAGTTGATGATAGTTTTATGGTCACAATTTCAATTGCTGGGCTTCCTTCTTCCTACACACATTTTTTAGAAACTTTACAGCTCACTGGAAAGTTAGAAAAGCTAAAGTTTGATGAGCTCTGCGAAATGTTGACTCAACATGATAAAAATTTTGGGAAGAAAAAGAAAGTTGGTGAAGATGTTTTTCTCACGGAAGCCAGTACTAGAAACACCCCAGCTGACAATTCCAAAAACAAAGGCAAAGGTAATTTTAATCAAAATCAAACAGCGCAAGGTTTTGGTCGCAGCCAACACAGAGGAAACAACTCCAACAGAGGCTCAAATTCAGGTAGAAACAATTCTCAAGGCAAAGGCAACAATCAAAACAGAGGATCTCAGCAAGGCACAGGACAGAATCTAGGGAGAGGACAATCTCAAAATAGAGGACAAAGCAGAGGTCGAGGACAGTCTCAAGGAAGAGGCACTGATTTGAGTCAAATTGTTTGCAGGCGATGTAACAGAGTTGGTCACTATGCTTCAGATTGTCGCACATCTATCAATAAAATTTCTAAGTTTCAACAGCCTTCAGCACAGTTTGAAAATGATCAAGATCAAGATGATAATGACTCATAATATGTCTTCACTTCTTCACCAGCAATCCAAATTTCCTCTTATATTAAGAGTGATTATGAAGATGCTTGGAATTTGGATTCAGGAGCAACTCAGCACATGACTTGTAGACGAGATTTATTTTGGAATTTTCAAGAGTGCCATCTTAATTCCATCTTTCTAGCAAATGTAACAAAACATACGCCTTATGGAAAAGGTGCAGTCAAAGTTTTTCTCCCTGACATTGGAGAAAAATTGATTTCCAATGTGTGGTATGTACCCACATTTAAGAAAAATTTGTTGTCCTTGGTCATGATTTGACAAGCAGGACATCAAATAATTATGGAAGATGGCTTAGTTAAGATTAATTCGGTCAAACAGAACTTCCAAATAGTAATGACAGGATATGAAGACAGAAAACTATTAAGGATGAAAGGAATAGTTATTCCAAGGCATTCTGATTTTGCAGGAGAAGTTACTACTGAAATTTCACCTATAAGATTATGGCATGTAAGATATGGACATTTGAATTTTGATAGTATTTCTCAGTTGCAAAAACAAGGGATGGTTAAAGTAATTCCGACTTTCAACAAAGAAAATGCTAAATGTGAAGCCTGAATTTATGGCAAACAGAGTCGAGAAAGTTTTCCAACAAGTACTTGGCGCGCAAACAGGCTGTTGCAACTAGTTCACAGTGATGTGTGTGGTCCACTTCAACCTTCATTAGGTGGTTGCAAATATTTCTTTCTATTTATTGATGATTTCAGTAGAATGACTTGGGTTTACTTTTTGAAAAACAAGTCAGAAGCATTTGAGAAATTTAAAATTTTTCGACAACTTGTTGAAAATGAGGTCAAAGAAAAGATAGGTACTCTCAAGACAGATAATGGGGGAGAATTCAACTCAAATGAATTCAAAACTTATTGCAGTGAAAATGGCATCAGAAGGCATCTTACAAATGTTTACACTCCACAGCAAAATGGAGTCGTAGAAAGGATGAATCGCACATTGTTAGGCATGGCAAGATCCATGTTAACTTTCAAAGGGTTAAGTCCAACATATTTGGAAAAATCAATCCATACAGATGTCTATCTAAGAAACAGATCTCCAACTGCTTCGTTAGAAGGAATCACCCTTTATGAAGCTTGGTTTGGTTTCAAACCTAAAGTTAAACATCTTCGAGTTTTTGGATCCATTTGTTATGCCTTAGTTCCCAAAGAAAAGAGAACTAAGCTTTATTCAAGAAGTTTAAAATGCACCATGATTGGCTATTCAGATGAAAATAAAGGGTATCTTCTTTTGACAAATGGAAAATTTATTGTGAGCAGGGATGTCATTTTTTATGAAACAGAGAGTAAGAGTGCTAAAGAAATCGAAAATCTTCTTCACAAGTTAGAAACTAAAGGCAGTAAAAGGAAAGGAAATATGCAAAGTCAACCAACTTCACCAAATTGGTATGAACTTGATTTTCCTTCCTCTGAATATGAGTCATCCAGTCCATCTCCTTCAACAAAATCATCTGGGTCTTCTAGCAGTTCATCAGCATCTCCAATCAGCAGCAGTTCTTCTGAAAGTGATTCTCCAGATTCACCACCTGAACGACGAACATCAGTTTACATTAATCCCCTTTACAATGATGGGGACTTCTCAGAACCTCAAACAAGTGAGCAACAACTTCCAAAATGGGAAGTTCAGCTATTGAAAGATGTGAGGCCTAATGAACAAAACAAAACAAGAACAAGGGCATCAAAACGAAATGAAGACAATTTTGCTTTAATAGAAAATGATTTTACTGAACCTTCTTCTTTTCAAGAGGCATTAAAACATAAAGCATGGCAACAAGCAATGGTTGATGAATATCAGGCAGTTCAAGACAACAACACTTGGGAACTTGTTGATTGTCCTCAGCATGTTAAACCTATTGGATGCAAATGGGTTTATCGAATTAAGTATAAGCAAAATGGTGATATTGACAAGTATAAAGCACGCCTTGTTGCTAAAGTTTTTGCGCAGCAGGAAGGGATCGATTATGAGGAGATTTTTTCTCCCATAGCCAAATGGAACACCATCCGCCTTACACTTGCCTTAGTAGCTCAGAAAGGGTGGAAAGTTCATCAAATGGATGTCAAAAGTGCTTTTCTCAATGGGGACTTACAAGAAGATGTATACATAACACAACCACTAAGGTTTGAAGTTAAAGGGCAAGAACATAAAGTCTGAAAATTAATCAAGGCTTCATATGGATTAAAACAAGCTCCCCACGCTTGGTATGCTAAAATGGATGAATACCTTCGCAAAGTTGGTTTTCATCGGAGTGAATCTGATGATACTTTGTATGTGCGCCAACAGGGAAAATATCTGGTCATTCTCATTATGTATGTTGATGATTTGATCATTACAGGCAACAATGATGATCACATTGAACAGGTGAAAAAGGAGTTGCATGCAGGTTTTAAGATGACAGATTTGGGACTACTTCACTACTATCTTGGGGTTGAAGTATTCCAACTTCCACATCAGATCTTCATTTCCCAGAGTAAATATGCAGCAGAAATTATTCAGCGATTTTGGAATGCAGGATTGTAAGCCTGTCCTTACCCCTATGGAATAAAACTTAAAACGTTCAAAATTTGAAGGGGGGGAAAGAGTGGACAGCACGACTTACAGACAGTTGATTGGCAGCTTGATTTATTTGACAGCCACTCGTCCTGATCTATCTTATGCAGTCGGTATTCTTTCACGTTTTATGCAGGAACCATTATACAGCCATTGTAATGTATCCAAAAGAGTTCTTCGATATATCCAAGGAACAAAAGATTTTGGTCTTCTTTACAAAAAGACTAAAAATTTTGTACTTGGTGGATTTTCCAATGCCGACTTTGCTGGCATTATTGATGATAGGGCATCAACCTCAAGTTACTTAATGAACATGGGGTTAGCTGCAGTTCCCTGGAGTTGCAAGAAGCAAAGTACAGTGGCCACTTCTTCAGCAGAAGCAGAGTATATTTCAGCATCGGAAGCAGTATGTGAGATTGTTTGGTTACGTCGAGTTTTACAGGACTTGGGGATTCCTCCAGCAAAAGCTACTTCATTATTCATCGAAAATAAATCAGCAATAAAGCTTGCCAATAATCCAGTTTTCCATTCAAAGAAAAAGCATGTGGACACCAAGTATCATCATATCAGATCTCTCATTGTAAAGGACGTCATCAAGCCAGTGTTTTTCCCTTCAGAAGATCAGACCTCTGACATTTTCACAAAACCTCTTGGTAGAATAAAGTTTACCAAGTTCAGGGATGAACTTGGTATCTGTTGTAATGTATCTTTGGATCGTAGGGGGGAATGTTAGATGATCCAAAAATAATTTTTATCATAGGTTATAGTATTTGAATAAAATAATTATTAATTTAAGATATTAAATTAATAATTATTACTCTAGAATATTTAATATTTTTGTGAGATATTTAGAATTAGAAATTTGTTAATAAAAATTAGGACTCTAGAAAAGAGTCGTTTCCTAGGCTCTAAGTTAGGAGTAAAGTTAGTAGAGTGGTTATAAACTCATTTATTGTAAATGGACACTTTTTTATTTTCCAAGTGATCCATAACTAGATTAAGTTAGAACATAGAGCTTATAAATAGGTTAGTTTCCTATTTCCATTGTAATGTGTAATGAGAGACTGTGAGAGTGAGTTTACGTGTGTAAACTCCTGTAATTTGCCCTGTAATATTTTTGCTTGATCAATAAAGTTGTGTCTGAAGACACTTCTGCACTTTCAAATGGCCATAACTAAACCATTCCAACTTTCTGGCAATGAGCATAGAAATAACAGAGCCTTAACTTCATCGTCAAATTTTACCCCTATATAGCATAACTAACTAGTAACTGTATTAAATTCATTTAAATGGTCATCAACAGATCCACCTTTTGACATTTTAATACTAAATAAACACTTCATAACAAATACCTTATTTGAGGCCAAGAGCTTTTCATATAGTTTCGCCAATGTCTTCATTAAACCCTCTTTTTTTGTTTCCTTTGAAATATTAAAGGCTATCGACATCGCTAGGAACATTTGTATTGTTACAAGTGCATTTCTATCGAGAATCCCCCATTCTTCGTCTATCATACTCGATGGTGTCTTTATTTTTTCACTCAATGGTAGGTGCAGATATTTCTAATACATATAATCTTCCATTTCCATCTTCCACATCTGGTAGTTTTGGCCATCAAATTTATCAACCCTAAACCTGCCATTTCTCCCACTCGAACCAGGAACCCTTCTTTCCTGCAAATTTATCAGCCAAATATACCTTCGGCTCTGATACCAGTTGTTAGAAAATTATATATTACATAGCAATGGAACACATAAAAATATGTGGAAATACAAACACATAAAACATATGAAACAAGAGAGACTCGGATATATGTGGTTCACCCAACTTGAGCTATGTCCATGGAGAAACATTCAGTCCTTCCTTTTCTATTATACAACAAAATGAAGAGACGCAACCTACAATTCTACCCCCGCGTGGAGGGATGTAAAGTCTTCCTGGGTTATACATCCAACTGAAACTAAGACCTCTAAATTAGGATGATAATCAGGCTCCACACCCAACAAAGAGGATAAAACCTTACCATGTTTCTTCATGTCCCCTGGAGTTTCCACTTCCCACCAAATGAGTGTTGCACTTTCAAACCTTAATGAAGAAATTTAAATCTTGGTATCATCATCTTTTATCCTTTGTATCCTACAATACACTTCAAGCTGACAAACCCAATTATCTAACTTCTCAGCATTTACCTCTCCATTATACACATCCAATTCAAACTTTATGTCAAGTTTAAAAAATGGAGTTTTACCATGTCCCTCTGCAGAACGTGGAGGTTTTTGTGAAGGGGTTGATGTAGAATATGATGATTGTGAATATGAAGGTGAGGAGAAAGGTGTAGTTAGAGGTGGTTTATCACCATTTCCTCCATTCCCTTTTGGAGACTTATCTCAAATTCCTCCATTTCCCTTTGGAGGGTTTGAGCTCTCACCTTGCAACCTTGAATTCATTTCCTCATAGAGAACTTTCACCATCTTAGTCATGTCAAATAATAATTTCTTAAAATCCTTCTCATCCTCGGTCATATTTGCAGAGTCTCCTTCATGTGCCATGGCTAGTGTGACCTTTGATGAAACTTGAGGTGAAACTTGTGGTGGAGATTGTGGCAAATGTACTCTCCTTGAACTAGCTTGAGGACTTGCTCCCACAAGTTTTCCTTCTCCTCTTTTGAGCTTCAACCTTGTAAGCATTAGAAACACTTGCAATATAATTAAACCTTCAATACAACTAAAGAACCAAATCTTTGATACTAAACTGATTTGTATATGAAATCTTGAAGGTTTTTAATGGAATTTTCAAGTGATATTTTTAGGGTTTTTATGAAATTATGTAAGTTGAATCAACACATAAATGATGATTTTAAACTCAGTTTTGCTGAAAATAACAGAGACAATAATACCATAACAGAAACACAAGATAGCAAATGATGAACGATTTCACCCCTCTTGGGCTACATCTCCTAGTCCAGCTTCCAATATTGGGTCTCTTTCATTATGCTCAAAATTATGTGTTTACATGTATTTGCAGTGCTCAGGAAAAAATATTGTCTCCAATGGCTCCAAAATAGTCAAAAACACCTATTTTGGCTCTTTTTTCACTCAAAAAGGTCAAAAAATGAATGACTTATTCTCCAGAACAATTTCCCCACTAATTGTCCTCCAATTCGCACCCTCTTGTAGTTCATCCTACAATTTCTGCACTTTTCAACCACATGGAACGACAAATTTGGCCCACGCTGGCAAGATTTACGTCAGTTCGGGGGAGAATTGTCACCTTGTTTAATTACGCGATGACCCCCATGAACCAATAAATAGGGGCCAAGTGGTGCAATAAAAAATGTTGGATTTAGGCGGTTTGAACCGCTCCCGCCAAGAGCTTGACCCACCTCCAAACTGTGGTCGGGTTGGTATGGTTTGGTTAACACCACCGGTTAATATTTAAAATCTATGCATGATAATTTTTAAACCAATCCCACATATATCATAGTTGGAGTGGTGTTATGGTTGGGTTATACACCACACCATAAATATAAACCTAACCCGCTCCAAAACTTTGGTTGCATGTTAGTTCCCGTTGGGGTTTCGAACTGTGCCAACAAACATGTGGTAAAACGTTGATATATGGTGTTGGGGCAAGGGTTAACCCCACACCACTAACTTCCCAGCTAGGGTCTCATGGCATTGGGTGGAATTGGGGCCAGGGGTTAACCCCGGCCCCGACCCCCAATATGAATTTCATTAAACTTTAAATAAGCATCTAAGACTATGGCTAGTAAGGAATACTGGTGGCATAGTGGTGGAGCATTGTGTTTCCACCCTAGAGGCCTGCAGTTTGATTCACATGGAGGTCTTCATATACGTGGTAGCGACCCATTGGCCCATGTGGCCTCATCTAATTTGACCACTTTAATAAACCATAAACCAATAGAATCACACCTTCCATGAACCAATCACCAGAGGACACTCATCAACCAACCACTGGCCTGAATATGCATAGTCAATATGCCCAATCACATGCCTAGTAAGCGTACGGACTACTAATTGAGCGTACCTACAACCCATATTTTAAAATTTTAGTTGTTTGAGAAAACGGTCAGAACACAATATCGGGAGCATGCAATATTGGTTTTGAGTGAAACAAGTTGCATTGGATTCAGGGCGATGAGATCTTTTTTTTCGGCGCCAGTTTCAAGCACTTTCAAACACATTTAATTTTGGGCACTTTATTGATCCCCTGGATCAAGGGATTTTTATTTATAAAAGTTTCATTTCATTGAATTTTCACAACTATTGAGGAGGGGGATGACTTGTGCTTATGTAGGAATACTTGACAAAGATAAGAGATAGGTATTTTCCAACTTGTAGATTCGATTCTCTTCAATGAGGAGGAGTTAGGAGTCAAGTAAATACTTGTTGGAAAAGGGATTAAAGTGTTCTTTAAGACTATGTGATTTTTATCATCATTTTAACAAACTTTGACATCAAGAACAATTAATTTCTCTAACTGGAACTCTAGATATTAAAATGAAGGTTAGGCCTTGTTGTTCAATGGTACTAGTGTCAATTGTAAATTTTCATATTGTCATCCCTTGCAATTTATGTATTGTTAATGCTCATGACATTTTAAATTTTACCTATATACATCCCCCACTTTGTATGGGTGAAATTGGAAAATAAGTTAGATTGATGGTGTCCCAAGGAAGGCCAATGTACTTGTTTAATCTTACAACAAAAAATGTTAGAATATATGGAGGCTTATGGTTTTGTTTTTCAAATATGGTAATAATTTGACAAATAAATCCATTAACAAGGCTAATCAAAACCCATAAATTAGATGTTAATATAAATTTATGCTTGATGCATAGAAATACTTTAGGTTTAATTGTTCCTCCTCAACCATAGAGGGAACATGGTTTTTGTTATGCTTGGAATTGAAGAGTGTAGAAATTATATAAATTATGTGTTATATATCCAAGATTCTCTTGATCACACACTATTTTAACTTCATGCACAATACATAATCTATTCCACCATTGATCATAACATGCGGAAATTAAATCAGTTGCAATGCACACATGAAACAATAAAAATTTACACACATATGAACACAGTGTTTAACGGGAAATCCTGAAGCTAAAAACCCCAACTATATGTATATAATATATGTCATAGAGATCATGTAACAATCCTCATACAAAGCTTAACATTTCAAGCTCTCAGTACAATACAATCGCTACACACTAATCAGGCCCGATCTTGCAAATCCATGCACTGATCTCTGCCATCTGCTAGCCTACCCCTATTTTGCAATCCCTACTGAAGAATGGCTCTGAATGAACTCGAATCCAGCCATAATTTCTCACGCAATCCTCAATTGCAACTCCACTGAGTGTTGAATTCTATCAATGCATCACTATAGTCACAACTGATAGTCACACTTGCTCTTTCACCTACCTCTCCACTGGTCTCCACTGAAACTGCCATGCACTGTAGTTAACTGATGTATTATTCAGTTTATTAATGAGTTATTATTTAGTGAATTAATTAACTAATTAACTCACACCACTCTTACTAGTGTATCAATCAGTTAGACTAGATACAACTAGCTCAACTGAGTCTAACTGAGTTAAACTAAATACAACTCCACTAACTACTATAACTCCACCAAACTCTATCACATGAGTTCTAACTAAAATCCTCATTCATTAGCTCCAGTAAACCCTCAGGAATAGTGTAATTCCTTCTGTCAGCTGTTGTGCCACATCTGTGCACTTAACTGAAGTGCTCCAAGAGAATAAGATAATGTTTAGAGTCCAAATATTATTAAGAGCTAATAATATTCGACATATCTATTTTTAGACTAGAAATCTAAAAATAGATTCCACCCAATATGTCTAAAAATAGAAGTCCATCTATTTTTCCAACTTGACCAACCATCCACAAATAGCATCCTACAACTCATAAAATATGATCGACATGTCTAAAAATAGACATAGTCTAAAAATAGACTTTGCGCCAAAAATAGCCTACGGGCCCACTTAGTGAAGGCGACACTTTTCACTAAGCTCATCATCTTGTTGAATCTCAACACTCCCTCTCAAAAAGACAGGGATTATCTGCCACCCCGATCTTGTCTCTATGGTATTCGAATTTGCTCCTGGTGAGCGCCTTCGTCATAATATCTGCATGCTGATCCTCTGTAGGAATGTAAGAAAGCAACATGATCTTCCGCTGCACACAATATCTGATATGATGGTACCGGATGTCAATATTTTTAGATCTAACATGAAATACTGGATTAACCGAGAGTTTAATGCAACTCTGATTATCACAATATATCACAGTAGGATCTAAGTTTGAACCGAACAACCCGACCAGGATCTTCCTCATCCATATAGCCTCGCATGTAGCCAAACTTGTTGCCATGTACTCGGCCTCCGCTGAACTGAGTGCCATGGATCTTTGTTTCCTGTTGTACCAAGAAACTGTTGTAGACCCGATACTGAATATCCCTCCAGATTTTCTCTTTCTATCTGTTAGGCTCCCTACCCAATCTGCATCCCTGAAGCCATGCAGCTTCAACTCATCCGACTGTCTGTACCACAATCCATATCCCGATGTGCCCCTGAGATACCTCAGGACATGCTTGCCTACCTTCCAAAAGAGCTTGGTAGGCTTAACCATAGCTTGTGAAAGCTGGTTCACAGCATAGCATATGTTCGGTCGTGTATTGACTAGATACATGAGCGAACCAACTAACTGCTGATAAACAGTGGCATCCACTACCTCTGCCGATGTAGCATACTCTTTCCTCCAACCACCAGGAAGAGGAGTGTCAATAGGCTTGCAGCCTTGCATGTGAAACTTCTCCAGTATCTCCCCAGCATACTTTCCTTGAGACACAAACATTCCACCCTTCCGCTGCCAAATTTCCAATCCCAGAAAATAATGAAGGAGGCCCAAGTCCTTCATCTCAAACTCCTTTGCAAGATCTGCCTTGCATGAGTGTATCAACAGTTCATCACCTGTTAGTATCAAATCATCTACATAAAGTACAATGATTATCAACTTACCCTCCACCACAATCTGGTATAGGTTCAGATCTGCCTCACTCTCAGTGAATCCAAGTCTGGGGAAATAACTGTCTATCTGTGTGTACCAAGCACGAGGTGCTTGTTTCAGCCCATACATCACTCTTTTGAGCCTGCACACATGCGACTCGTTGCTAAAGATTTTGAATCCTTCAGGTTGCTCTATGTACACCTCCTCCTCAATGACTCCGTTGAGGAATGCAGTCTTCACATCCATCTGATGAATGCGCCAACCCATATGTGCTAAGAGAGCAAGGATGGTCCGTATGGAATAATACCTTGCAACAGGTGGAAAGGTTTCTTCATAGTCAATCCCCTCAATCTGTGAGAAGCCCCGGGCAACAAATCTTTCCTTGTACTTCTTGACGCTCCCGTCAGTAGCTTGCTTCACTTTTTAGATCCATCTTGAACCTACCACTGATTTCCCTTCTGACCTTGGGACAATCTCCCATGCACTGTTTCTGACAATCGAATCATATTCTTCCACCATGGCATCTACCCATGCGGGATCCTCCACAGCTTCCTCGAAAGAAGATGGTTCTGTCACGATACACTTGCTCATCAGAGCCATGTATCCAGTAAATCGGTCAGGTGACTGTCTCTATCTACGCTGTGATGTAGGTGCTCCTACATTCTGCACTGCATCAAGATTTAGTCGCTCAGCTTTTGTAGTGCGCTTCCTCCCTCTGATGTTTGGCGCTACATGAGTGGTTTCTTCCATGTAATGTTCCAAATGTTTCCTCAATAAATTGGAACATTAATTTTTTCCTAAATTCATTTAGGAGATGAGTAATTGGTCAAGGAGGCCCAATGACAATAAAAACATAAATAAAATCCCTCTAGTATGAAAAGGGATCAGCCATGGAACCAAATTTCACACCCTCATGTGTGAAAGGAGATATTTTCAAAGAGGGTTGACTAAGTCAACCAACGCAAGGTATGAGGTGGAAAGCACTACATGGGACAGCGCAGAGATAGAGGAGGGAAGATTCTAGAGGAAGAGAAACCCTAATTCGAAGTAGGGCCCATGGAGTGCCTTCATTTTCTATATATGGAGAGGAGGAGAGCCATTTATACTCATGCATATGTTTATGATTTCATGTCTATTCAGACATTGAGCATTCTTTGCTGCTTAGAAAGAATTGCCGGGAAACTCCTGTTTAGGATTTCCTCACCTTCTTGAGAGGCCTCTTGAAGGTTGGTTCTTCATTCTCCACATTTCTTGGGTGAAGGCCAAAGCATCCTCCTCCAGGACAGAGTTATTGATGCAGCAGCATAACACTGTATTGTAGGGTGTTGCAGTGGAGACTTCACAACACCTCTTCCATTGCTTATTTTTCAAAGGGAGAGCCTTTCTTGCCTTTGGAGGATCATTTTGGAAGCATTGGAGCTGTTTTTCAGATCTTGGCACTTGGCCATAGTGTTCTATTCCACTCACTACGCAGTCCCTCTTAGTGACTGCGTTATTTTCATAGAGTATCTACAGTGAGGGTTTGCAGATTGATCGAAGGGTGAGATCTCAAGTGTAAGGATCAGCCTTCCACTTAAGAGATCCATTGGAGGAGGTTTAGTTCAGATTTTTCATCATCTTCAGCCTTCTCTATTGAGTTCCAGATTTGAGTTGCAGCAGCTGCCCAGAAACTCTGGCATTTTTTCCATTTTGTATATTTCAGCCAATCCTTTAGAGGATTGATGTATTATTGTATCTAAGGGTTAGAGCTTTGCTCCCCTATCATATTTGAGCCATATATTGTCATATCCATGTACTGACATCATTTTGTAGCAGCATTCTATCATAGACTGTGTCCTCATAGCCTGGGTTTATGCAGAAATAGCAGTGTTCTTTCATATTCATGTACATGTATTGTTGAGGCTTGCATTGCCTTTCTTGAGAGATTATTTCCTCAAGAACTTGTACTATTTTGCTGCTATAAAATCATTGTTGGATATATGTTCATCTTCTTGTCTCACATCTCATTGAATAACGTTGTCTCTTCATGGTATGCTCGTGTATGTGTTTTCATATTGTTGTAGCTCACTTTTGAGTGGGATTCTTCAATAAGATCTATAGACAGAGTCTGAAAAGGGCTAGATAACCTCCGTATCTCACACTTCCTTGAGAAGTTGACATATCTGGTAAATTCCCCTTCAGTCAATCTCTGGAATAGATTTTTTATTGTTGACATTCCTGAAAAAGGAATATTATAGTGGTATCAGAGCAACTTTCTTGGCTCAACCTGTGAGTCTTCGCCAAGAAGATCAGAATGTTGAAGAAGATGAGTTTATTCTCATCTATTTTCAGATCTAGAGGAGACCTCTCCAAAGAGATAAAGAAGATTGAAGAAGAAGAAGAGGAAGTACCATGCACTTCCTATTCTTATCAAGAAGAAGACATTGAGCATGGAAGACACTTGGATTATCAGATTCTAAGTGATTACCTTGTTGAGTATAGATCTCAAACTAGAGGCTTCAAGGAGGCTCTAGATTTTCCTCATTTCATCCAGCTGAAGGAAGAGAAGAGACCATGTAGCAGAAGAGAAATCAAAGGCAATATATTTATGTTGTCTACCTATGATGGGTCATCTACTGCAACAACTTGGGTGAGAAAGTTGGAAGCATTTTTCCTACTACATCCTATAATGGGGAAAGAAGTTGTTGAAATCTTAGCGCTGCACTTGGAGGGTGAAGCCTATGATTGGTGGAGTAGCCACTTGAATCATGAAGGGGTGAAAACTTTGGCAAAGTTCATCCAAGATTTGATCAAAACCTTTGATGATGAAGGGGCAAAGGAAGAAAAGATCACATCACCAGTTGAGGAGGATTGTGATAACACTGTCACACTCATGGAGGAGCAGCCACATGCATCAACAGTTGGGGCAGCCAACACTTTTGAGGAAGGAACTCTTGCAGCCCTACAAGAAGTTCCAAATTCACATCAAGGTATGAAAATATTTCCACATTCCATTGTTGCAACAAATTCTTTTGAAAATTGTGGAAGCTTACTTTTGGATGACCAAGGGTCAAATCACACTGCTATCATAGAGAAACTTGGTTGCACTACGTTGTGCAACATGGAAACACTCAAGAAGAAATAAAACCATCATTCTCATGAGCCATTTTTGGGTTGTACATCACATTGGAGGTTGGGGTTTGAAGCCTTGAAGATTGATGGTAGACATCTTGGAGTAAGAAACCCTTTCTCCCTTCAAGATGACATTTTCTCAATGAGCTCCTCTCAGCTCAAAGAGGAACTTCTACTTTCAGATCCAAGACCTCATTAGTTTTGGAAGACTATGGATGAGAGGGAGGTCTCAAGGAGAGATCTCATTTGAGGTGCACTTCAACACACCATGGAGTGCAAATATTTTCTTCCTTTCTCACAAGAACAAATAGAAGATGGGGGACATCTTAGGATGGATAACATCTCTCATGCTTTTATTGGACATTACTTGAACCATACACATCATTATGGGAGGTTTTTTCCTACCACCTATTTGGGTCTTGATAGGGTCTCATTGATCCTCGATAAGATTGCATTTCAAAATCCCATGAAGTGCAAAAATAGGAATTTGATTTGGGAGGATGGTAGCCCTCATGGGAGGAGTACCAAGGTGAAGAAAAGGAGAAGGCATCCACAAGTGATTGAGTGGATGTGGCTGATGAGCAAGGAGATAGGAGGCTACTTGGAGATCTATGATACCGGGCAGCAGGAGGCTTGGTTGCGCTAGTTACTCTTGAAAGAGTTTGGCCATCACTTAGCAAACACTCTTCCTAAGAGTAGGAGGCAGGATACTTGCATCATTGAGCAGCATAGAGTATGGATGCATGGTGTTGATATGATACTCATATCATTAATTATGTCTTCATCACATGATTGGTATGATGTAGGTATGGGGAGGCAGCAAAATCTTTTGTTTCTATGCTTGTTTCTAGGAGAGCAAGAGCAGATTTTCTCTCACACTTTGCATGATGTTGTAGGAGGAGGAGATGGCATTATCTCCTTGATATTTGATGATGATTGGGAAGCACTTCCATCTTGGGAGGTATTCCATATTTTTTGCAGCATTATCAGAGGAATCTTTGACAAGGAGCATGTCAAAGAACAGAATTTGGTATTAACATGGGCTTATTTGCATAAGCTCACAGCGCTGTCACTTTGGAGCAGAGCCTTATGGATGAAGTGTGCCCAGCGGAAATGTGGTGGATCCATAACCCACAGGTCCCATGATCATTTCATATTTTTTTCACTTGATGAGAAAAGAGGAGGTAATGATGATAGAGCCATCTACCACTATGGCATGTTCTTCTTGACTTGGGGTTCCAAGCATCTTCTTGCAACACATGGTTCATTCTTATTCATAGCATGCAAAAACACTATGGAGGACTCATTAATGGATCCATGTACCATCTTACTTCCAGAATTTTGTGAGAATTTTGTATATACATTCATTAATTTGCACACTCTTACCATTCTTATGCAGTGCATTGCTTCACAAGAGGGCAAGCTTGTCACATTGCTCCATGAATTTTATTGGGCCAATCTACATGATGGAGGCAGCCATCTCTTTTGTGGCCTTGGGAAAATTTTTTATCATCACATGTATGTTCAGTTGCTGCACTTTAACATGTATCATATGAATACATGCATGATTAACCATGAAAGAAGAAACACTTTTCCTTGTACTTTCTTCAAGCAGCAACTTGTAAAACTGCGTTGTACTTGTCTAGGAAGCTGGTACCTTCTTGCACCACATGAAACCATCAGCATTCTCTCCATTCTATTGCTGATCATGGCTTCATTTTCTTATATAGATCATATTTGTATGAGAAGCATGATTATGAGAGAGGCACATGAGTTGGATGTGTCCTTGAGTGGGGAGAATTCCCACATTTTCTGCACTACATGTTCTAATGGGAGCATGAGACGAGATATGGCCACCACAGCCAAATGTTTATTCTCTTTTGATGTGGGCCATGAGACTGATATTCATCCATTTTACAACCATGGGCAAGTGCTTGATCATGTATTGTTGTTACATTCAGCCATTTACTATCCTTTAGTAGATGCGATGAATCTTGTACATTGCTTGCCATGTAACTTTCTGAGATTGCAGTGGGTGAAACTGTGTTGTATCCTTATGAGCCATAGTTTGTATCACGTATCATCATGTATAAATTGCAGCAAATTTCTGATTGGGATACTCTATGATGATATTGTCCTATTCAACATGGATGGATTGTCTTGGGCCAGCTTGTTCTTCATTGTTGGAGGAGTGTTCTTTGGAGGATTGTTCTTCACTTTGCCATTTGAGGGCAGTAATTTTACAGCCCAGGATCAGCATACACTCTACACTTTTCATGAGTGGAGATAAGGACAGCATGGGGTAAGCTATGATGCTTGCCAAGTTCATATTTTCAGCCCACCTTCATTTCCGGAGCTTGAGGTGGAAGGAGATTTTAAGGAGTTGCCTTGTTGGGAGGTGGCTCATTTGGTTTGGAGGATTGCTTGGGGATGGAGGATCCACATGAGGGAGATGTTCCACATCATATTTCAGACTCCATTCCTTGAGTGGAGATTCTTCGGTTCTATCCTTGCATTTGCTTGGGGACAAGAAACATTTGGGAGGGGAGGACTGTAATGTTCCAAATTTTTCCTCAATAAATTGGAACATTAATTTTTGCCTAAATTCATTTAGGGTATGAGGTGGAAAGCACTACATGGGACAGTGCAGAGATAGAGGAGGGAAGCTTCTAGAGGAAGAGAAACCCTAATTTGAATTAGGGCCCATGGAGAGCCTTCATTTGCTATATATGGAGAGGATGAGAGCCATTTCTACTCATGCATATGTTTATGATTTCATTCCTATTCAGACATTGAGCATTCTTTGCTGCTTAGCAAGAATTTCCGGGAAACTCCTGTTTAGGATTTCCTCACCTTCTTGAGAGGCCTCTTGAAGGTTGGTTCTTCATTCTCCACATTTCTTGGCTCAAGGCCAAAGCATCCTCCTCCAGGACAACATTATTGATGAAGCAGCATAATACTGTGTTGTAGGGTGTTGCAGTGGAGACTTCACAACACCTCTTCCATTTCTTATTTTTCAGAGGGAGAGCCTTTCTTGCCTTTGGAGGATTAGTTTGGAAGCATTGGAGCTGATTTTCAGATCTTGGCACTTGGCCATAGTGTTCTATTCCACTCACTCTGCAGTCCCTCTTAGTGACTGCATTATTTTCATAGAGTATATGCAGTGAGGGTTTGCAGATTGATTGGAGGGTGAGATCTCAACTGTAAGGATCAGGCTTCCACTTAGGAGATCCATTGGAGGAGTTTTACTTCAGATTGTTCATCATCTTCAACCTTCTCTATTGAGTTCCAGATTTGAGTTGCAGCAACTGCCCAGCAACTCCGGCATTTTTTCCATTTTGTATATTACAGCCAATCCTTTAGAGGATTGATGTATTATTGTATCTAAGGGTTAGAGCTTTGCTCCCCTATCATATTTGAGCCATATATTGTCATATCCATGTACTAACATCATTTTGTAGCATCATTCTATCATAGACTGTGTCCTCATAGCCTAGGTTTATGCAGAAATAGCAGTGTTCTTTCATATTCGTGTACATGTATTGTTGAGGCTTGCATTGCCTTTCTTGAGAGATTATTTCATGAAGAAATTGTACTCTTTTGCTGCTATAACATCATTGTTGGCTATATGTTCATATTCTTGTCTCACATCTCATTAAATAACGTTGTCTCTTCATGGTATGCTCATGTATGTGTTTGCATATTACTGTAGCTCAATTTTGAGTGGGATTCTTCAATAAGCTCTATAGACGGAGTCTGAAAAGGGCCAGATAGCCTCCGGATCTCACACTTCCTTGAGAAGTTGACATATCTGGTAAATTCCCCTTCATTCAATCTCTAGAATAGATTGCTGATTGTTGACATTCCTGAAAAAGGAATATTACATTCCACTCCATGAACCTCCTCTTGTGGCTGATCCACATCCAGAGGCTCATCTTTAGGAACAAGTAGCTCCTCATCTACATGCAAGTGTAGCTCCCTCTCAAGCGACAACTTCATGGCTTTCTCCTCATGAAATTTGATATCCCGTCGCACGACAGTCATCTGATTGTCTGGAAAATACACACGATAATTTTGGGGTGTTTCTGTGTACCCCACAAATATCCCAACCTCTGCGGTTGGCTCCAGATTCTTCCTAGCATCCTTCATCACATGAATGTAAACAGGTGAGCCAAAAATCTTCAAATGAAAAATATCAGGCTTCTTACCAGAAAATGCCACTTTGGGTGTACTCATGCCAAGTACTCTATGAGGACAACGGTTTTGCACATAAACCATAGTGTTGCATGCTTCAGCCCACAAGTGTATGGGAAGGCCCTGATCATGCAGCATTGCCCATGCAGCACCCACGATCATTCTATTCTTTCTCTCTGCGACCCCATTCTGCTGTGGGTTATGAGGCGCTATGAGTTCTCTTCGAATTCTTGTTGTGCTGTAAAAGTCTTTGAATTCGCCAGAGATGTATTCACCACCATTATTGCTCCTTAGAGCTTTCACCTGCTTCCACGACTCTTTCTCAACCAGCGCCTTAAACTCACAGAACTTTGAGTATGTCTCGCTCTTCTTCTGCATGAAGAAGATCCAGCACTTACGAGAAAATTCATCAACAAATATCACATAATACCTATGCTTTGTTGTTGAATCTACTGAGAAAGGTCCACACATGTCTATGTGAATTCTCTCAAGGATCATCGTGGTGTGACTATCCTTCTCATGAAAAGTGGTCTTCACAAATTTTCCCAAAGTACATCCCTTGCACTGATATGACTGCACAAGTGTACCCTTGGGAATCCCGGTAGAAATTTTTTGCAAAATTTTCAAAGCGCCATGGTGAAGTTGGCCCAATCTCCTGTGCCAAAATTTACCCTCATCCCTTCTCACCACTCGTTTTTCTTTGCCTGCCATTGTTACGCAGTGATATACCTGCAATTGATAAAGGTTCTTAACTCGAACCCCTATCCTCCAGGTTTCACCAGTTTTTTTACTGTGCAGGAAAGCCTTTCCCTCGCTAAAAACAACATCATAACCCTTGTCTTCCAACATTGCCACTGTTGGGTATGTGTTATATTCTTTCCATGATTAGCCCCATGTGCTGTGCGTTGCACCGGGCACAGCAGGGGGGTCACAGGGGGGGCGGCAGCCCCCCCTGTTGGGGTCCGGGGCAGCGCCCCGGCGAAAAAAAAATTGGTATGCGGTCCCACTCATATGCAGACCCACCCATGTTTTGTGCATGAGTTTGCACATGGTTTCGGGGTACGATGGTTTTCGACCCCTGGTATTTTGTAGATCCGGTCAAGGGAACTACGGTTATGTTCTAATCCAGGGTTAATGGATTGGGTTTTATGTATGCCGCATGTATATATATGTGTTGTAACACTAAAAGGAATATAATGAAAATCAAGCTGGTCGTCCCGATTTGGGATCCAGGGGAAAATCTCTGTGTTTATCTGTTTTATGTTTTATGCTCTCACTATTGTTCATTTTCTGTTATAAGATTCGTGTGTAGATAATTTCTGTTTAGGGTTAAAACCTACAGCCACAAAGATCAGATTCTTCTTCAATCCTGGAACATGCATGACATCCTTCAATATGAAAGGTTTACCAGACTCCCACTCAAAGGAAATGGTCTCGATACCAGTCGCACTATATCTACCATCATCGCCCATCTCAATGTGCACTCCAAGATCCTTTTCATCCAGATCACTAAACAAATCTTTGTCTCCAGTCATATGGAAAGACGCACCACTGTCAAGAAACCACACTGATCTCATCACACTTGAAACCAAGCATGCGATCAGTGAAAAATCCAGCTCAAACTGTGAGGCTAAGGCCTCTCCAACTACAGATCTAGTAGCCTGCTTATTTTTCTTCTTCTGTGGACAATTAGTGGCGTAATGTCCGTGTTGGTGACAATGAAAGCACTTCACCTTGGATAAGTCCTGCTTATTGCCTTTCACACTAGATTGAGAAGGATTTTTCTTTCCCTTCCCTTTCCTTTCTTTGGCAGCCAAAGCGCAATTTTCTTCATCTTCATTCTTCGATGAAGATCCATCCCTGGTACCCTGCCTTATCTGCTCCTGCACAAGATCTGACCAAAGTCGCTCCCATCCTAGCAGTTTCTCCTGACCATTGACAGAGTCCTCGTAGCTATGCCAACTCTTCGAAATCCCAAGGAGAGCCAAGCTCACCAAGTCTTCTTCATCAACAGTAACCCCCACACTTCCCAACTCATCCTTGCAGTGGACAAACTTTGTGAGGTATTTTGGTATACTGTCGCCTTTCTCCATTTTTATTTTTCTGAGCTTGTCCTTAAGCGCCAAATTCCTCTAGTCGCTTATTCTTTGGAACAAGTCTATCAAAGCTTTCCACATTAATAATGGAGTAGCTTTACCGTGAAGGCTGGACATAATGTGGTCCTCCACACCTTGCAATAGAATTCTTCGACACTTTGCTGTCTTCTTTTTCCATGTGTCAAGTATGGCTGCATCGCTAGAACCAGGCTTGGAATTTCAGCATCTATGAACTTCAATGCATTATCATCCAGCACCGCCTCCATCCTGTCCTTCCATGTAATATAATTTGAGCTGCCATCAAGCGCATACTCCAATCGCAATTTGTTGAAAGACATTTCAATGAATGCTCAACTTCGACACCAAGAAAACACTGTAGCAAATTCGAATTCCACCAGCACAAAACTCAACCGCTTCAATAATTGCAATCTTCTCCAATGATCAAATGCTATGATACCATGTAGAAATTATATAACTTATGTGTTATATATCCAATATTCTCTTGATCACACACTATTTTAACTTCATGCACAATACAGAATCTATTCCACCATTGATCATCACATGCGGAAATTAAATCAATTGCAATGCACACATGAAATAATAAAAATTTACACACATATGAACACAATGTTTAACGGGAAATCCTGAAGCTAAAAACCCCAACTATCTGTATATAATATATGTCATAGAGATCATGTAACAATCCTCATATAAAGCTTAACATTTCAATCTCTCAGTACAATACAATCGCTACACACTAATCAGACCCGATCTTTCAAATCCATGCACCGATATTTGCCATCTGCTAGCCTGTCTCTACTGCACAATACCTGCTGAAGAATGGCTCTGAATGAACTCAAATCCAGCTAGCCTTGCTCACGCAATCCTCATTGGCATCTCCACTAAGTGTTGGATGCAATCAATACATCACTATAGTCACAACTGATAGTCACACTTTCTCTTTCACCTACCTCTCCACTGGTCTCCACTGAAAGTGCCATGCATTGTAGTCAACTGATGTATTCTTCAGTTGATTAATGAGTTATTATTTAGTGAATTAATTAACTAATTAATTCACACCACTTTTACTATTGTATCAATCAGTTAGACTAGATACAACTAGCTCAACTGAGTCTAACTGAGTTAAACTAAATACAACTCCACCAACTACTTTTGTAACTCCACCAAACTCTGTCACATGAGTTCTAACTGAATTCCTCATGCATTAGCTCCAGCAAACCCTCAGGAATAGCGTAATTCCTTATGTCAGTTGTTGTGCCACATCTGTGCACTTAACTGAAGTGCTCCAAGAGAATAAGATAATGTTTAGAGTCCAAATATTATTAAGAGCTAATAATATTCGACATATCTATTTTTAGACTGGAAGTCTAAAAATAGACTCCGCCCAATATGTCTAAAAATAGAAGTCCATCTATTTTTCCAACTTGACCAACCATCCACAAATAGCATCCTGCAACTCATAGAATATGATCGACATGTCTAAAAATAGACTTTGCGCCAAAAATAGGTTGCGGGCCCACTTAGTGAAGGCAACTCTTTTCACTAAGCTCATCATCTTGTTGAATCTCAACAAAGAGTGCAATTGGAATATTAAAACTATTAACATTTTTTGACAATGAACTGTGTCTAGTTTTTTGGTTGCAAATAAGTATGCAACTTATTTTGTTGATTATTGAAGAATGAAAAGTGCATAGCTCATCTTGAGATAGGAAGGAGTCTATCCTTGACATGAGAAAATTCCAACCCTTCATAGTAGGTTATACATTTCTGATGTTGTGAACGATGTTCTTGAAGGTGACTTGGAATGGATCATTACCTTATTTGAAAAATAATAATAGTTTCTAGAGTGACCACTATGTAAATCTACACCAGTGTGTGGATCCATGGGATGATCCTATATATAGTGGAATTCCCTTCATAAGTGGAAATTGGACAAGGTATTTGATGAGAATAATAGAGTATCCCCGAAAAGGGATGTATTTATGTTGAGGTAATGCTTCTTAAAAGGTGCATGTCGATGTCGCTAAAAAGTGTTTGTCCAATTGGATATGCTTAAGGTATTCTTAAAGGCTTGAAATTGAATTTAATTCTAAAGGTATGAACTTATTTATATGAATGCAAAGGAAAGAATGGATTTCAAATTCTTGGATGTTAAAAGTTGCAACATAAGCCAAGGCATGCAATAGTTATTGGTTTTGCACGAATTTTATGGTTAAGCAGAGTGTTTCTATAATGCAGCTAATCAAGTATGATTTTGAAATATTGATAATACCTTGGATAATAATTCTAAGTGGAGGAGTGCTGTCTTTATTTATGGTTTGGTGAAATATTTGATTTGGGTGTGGGTGAATATTTACAAGTGGATATGTCAGAATAGCACAGTTATGGAGGTTGGTGTTATGAGTGATTTTTCTCTATGAATTGTATGCATGTATCTTACAAGTGTTCCAAGATGATGTTAATATTGGTGATTGTTGTTGGCAATTCATCTTCAATGTTTTCCTTTATAAATATTGAAATCATTGCTTGACCATAATGGTGAATCATGATATTATACAAGTGGTAGCGTAATCTTGGGTGCTTGTTAAATATATTACCATGGTACCTTAGTAGGTGCAATGAATAGTACTATGTTCCAATTGATTTAAATCATGGTTCCATCAACATGGAAAACCCTATGGGAAAAAATGTGGGAAATTCCATATCAAACAGTCCTTTTATGTTGTATTCATTAATTGGATACAACCCAATAGGTGGCCATTCAATTGAATTTCTTGATTGGCATTGTACCCACTACAATTATCTTCTGATTTCTTGGAGTTGTGTGAATGTGTTAGGGACACTAGCTAAAAAAAATTATGTTTGGTGGTCTTTTATGTCTAGAAAATAATTGTGGTTTTGATCCATGCTTATAAATTTATGGGTATCATATGGAGTAGTAATGTTTGAATGGAAATGCATACAGGAATTATGCAAATCCATAAGTGTGGTTTAGTCAAGGTTGAAATCCTTATAATATAGTTCACTTGCAAACTTGTAGTCCAAGGCAGAAATTACATGGGATATATTCACATTTCAAGCATAATATTTTTTTTTAAATCTCTTGCATGTGATAATCAAAATTTCTAAGTCCTAAACATGACAAGGAAAATAGCTAACAATTGATTGAATGCCTTATGGTAAGCTTATTGTATGGCCAGTGTATTTGTATTGTCTACTACATGCATGGGTTACTTGGAATATGGGGTTGGCTCACTCTATGAGCATCTTCAACCTATGTAAGGATTGATAAAACACAAGGTTGTGCATTAAGGTCCATATTGTTCTAAATGGATTTGTGGGGATTATTTTTTTTCAAATGTGTATACAACAATTATGGGTTACATTTGAAAATATAAACGAAGTTTGAGATATGATCATTTACATATTAAGTAGAAATAGATGAATGAAAACTTATTTACCTTTGCATGAAATTGGTAGTATGCTTGGACAATGTTATCATTGTAGAATCATGGACCATTTAATGGGGTGGATGTATGATATTTTGGTTGTTTGTGTAAGAGGGTTTTATAAAGTGGTTGGCATTTTGATCTTCAAATATGGTTGACATGAACATGACAAGTGTTAGCTTCACTTGCATTAGAGGGAAGTGGTATTTATTGGTTTCATTTTGAAAAGGCATGGTTTGTAGAAGTAGATTGGCATGATTGGGCATCTCGAGAGGCATGTTGACTTTCTTTTTTGGTTGTGGAGCATAATTATCTTCCTAATTAAAGGGTGTTGTTTCTAGTAGCGTTTGGACCCATTTCTTAACAAGGGGAGTAGGGGGGATTTCCCACCTAATATTATTTCCAGTGTATCTAGCAAGGAAAAAAATAACTCTGTGGATCCCCTCCCCCATGGCAGGGGTTCAGGGGAAACACCCCCAAAGAGAATTTTTTGGAAAGATTGTCTTGTAAAATCTTGTATTTTCGTAGACAATAAGAACCATTTATCCTTGTGTCATAGATATTATAGTACATGTTCTAATAGGGTTCTTTTCCCTATAAGTAAAACTTATTTTCATGAAAAATTGTATTACGATTGTGTATTATTGAGAAAACATTGTAATTAAGAGAGAGAAGAGGAGATTGTAGTGGATGTGCTACACATTGTATCCCTTTATTTTTTTTATCGAATAAAAAGAAGGACTTGTTATTTATCTCTGAATGTAGCCCAAATAAAGTGAAACATTTACGTGCGGCATCTCCTTTGAATGTTTCATTTATGTTTTATTTATGCATTCATTTTAATTGTCTTTCTTCGTGAATTTATTCCTAATAATTGGTATCAGAGTCGAAGGTTTATTGGGCTGATAAAAATCATAGGAAAGGAGTGTTCATAGTTTGAGAGGGAGCAATGGAAAATTAAGGTATTAGGATCAAGAAGTTTAATGGAAAAAACTATCAACTATAAAATATCCAAATGGAATATTATCTATATTAGAAAAATATTTTTCTACCATTGGGCATAATAATAAAGAAGCTAGAGACTATGAAATACATATAATGGGAGATTATTGAATAGAGGAATTAAGAGTGATATGGTTGTATCTAGAAACATCGATGGCTTTCAAAATTTTTAAAGAAAATACAACATAGGGTTTGAGGAAGGCATTGGAAAAATTGTATGAAGAACCCTCAACTTCCAACAAGGTATTTTCATAGTCATGATATTTGGTCTTTAACACCGTGGTTAAAAATAATTGAAATTTTAAGGTTTTTTATAATCATGATTTTGGTTTCTAATGCCATGGTTGAAAATTTTTTGAATTTTAACCCTAAAAAATGGTGATGTACCACCAACACTTTTTTTTATTTTGAGGTGTTTTTTCATGTTTTTTGTGCAAAAATATGGTTTTTTGGGGCTAGAGTTCTCATTTTGAGTTTATAGTTCTTGTTAAGTTGGTAACTTTGTTTCTTATGAAGTGTTTATTTAATATAAATATGTCCGAAAATGGGTCTATTTTTTTATTTAAATAAATTTAACACAGTCACTAGTCAGCTAAGTTCTCTAGGAGTAAACTTTGATGTCAAAGTTAGGGAATGTTTTATTTTGTGTTCATTGCCAGAAAGATGGAATGACACTGTCATGGTTGTGAGTAATTATGTCTCTATTCCAAACACTTTAAAGTTTGATGATGTTGTTGATGTTATCTTTAGTGCGGAAATGAAATGAAAAATCACAGGTGAGCTGTCAATTAATGCTTTAATTGTAGAGAATAGGGGAATACAAAGGTAGAGAAGAAAGAGCCTAGGGAATTGTGGAAAATATAGGAAGGGTAGTGTTATCCAAGATAACCATTAGGTTTTTTTTGAGTCATAAGTCAATTAGGTTAAGTTATTTAGGGTCCAATAGGATTTTTTAAATTTTTTATTTTCAAAAAAATTCACATGTATAAAGGTTCTTTAGTGATTTTGAAATGTCATTATGAGTCTTTATGTGAGTCATTATCAAGGGAAAATACAAAGTTTCATTCTCCAAGAGCTGATTTGGTCATAATCATGAGTTTGAAAGTTTTACACACTTCCGCAGCAAATCTTGTTCAAACATGTCAGGATTTTCTACAGAAGTTCCTCACTTCCGTAACAAATATGTCTTCTCCAACACAATTTTCACTACAAAAGTTGGTTTTTCTGCTAACGGTAGGGGAAATGGTACATAGTATTAAAAATTGTATGGTTAGAGGTGGTGTTGGCTTGTGGGGTCCTAACCCAGGTTTGGAGTAATCGCACAACCAACAAAACCCTCCAACTACTGGCCCTTTCGGTAGTGATCTTCTGGCGCAAACCAAAGTCTCATCCGAAGTAGTATGAGGGGGTGTTGGAACCAGGTTTATGCACCTTTAGGGATATTTTGATGTGGATCCAATAGATCTAATACCTACTGCCTTGTGTGCAACTTCACAGAACCAGATCTAATTTCATACAAATAGTAAAGCAGATGTGCACGCCTAGATAGTGATAAAAAAAACTTATCCCTTGCGTATTAACATACTGTTATAGAATAAACCCTTACTTAGATATATTATTATACTTTAGATCTAACATTTAAGCATAACAATACTCATGCATAAATGCAATGTGTTGGGTTTGTGTTATATTTTTTCCATGACTAAAATGAGGCGTGAAGTGGGGGGTAAGAGCAGGGCAGTAGACCCCTTTGCTGACCTTGGGTGAAGCAGGGTAGTCACAAGGGGGCGGTAGCCCCCCTACACGGGATCAGGGGCAGTGCCCCGGGAAAAAAAAAATTGGACCCTATTTTAGGTGGGCAAACCCGCCTATGGTTTTTTGCATGGTTTTGCACATGGTTTTGGGGCATGATGGTTTTTTGCCCTTGGTATTTTGTAGATCTGGTCAAGGGAAATATGGTTATTTTCTAATCCAGGGTTAATGGATTGGGGTTTATGAATGCTTCAGCATATATATATATATATATATATGTGTGTGTGTGTGTTGTAACACTAAAAGGAATATAATGAAAAATGAAGCTGGTAGTCTCGATTTGGGATCCAGGGTAAAAAACTTTGCGTAGATTTGTTTTATGTTTTATGCTCACTCTATTTTTTATTTTCTATTTTTTAAGAATTCATTTCCAAATAATTTATGTCCAGGGTTAAAAACATACATTTGGTATCAAATATGTTTCAGCTTCAAGGGGATGCCTTTGCTGCTGAGGGGTTTTTTTCTCAGGCCTATGGTAGACCCTATTTAGTGGGAGATTTGCGGGATCGATCCTTGTGGTGAAGAATATGATGAGCAGTGGAAAGATAGAGATCAAGAAATTTAATGGTCAGAGTTTTGAGTTGTGGAAGCTCAAGATGGAGGATTTGCTGGTGGATAAATATGAATGGAACATGGTAGATCTAGGTACTAAACCAATGGAAATGTCGGATGAAGACTGGGCGTAGTTGGATCGGAAGGCAAAGAGCACAATACGGTTGTCTATCTCTGATTTGGTATTGTTGAATGTATCTAGGGAAGCTACGGCGAAGAATTTGTGGGTCAAGTTAGGGAATTTGTACCAATCTAAGTCCATAGTGAATAAATTGTTACTACGGAAAAAATTGTATAACATGAGGATGAAGGATGGAGACTCGATCACAGAGCATTTGAACACCTTCAATACTGTGGTAATTCAATTGTCATTTGTTGATATTAAAATCTTAGATGGAGATAAGTGCATCAGTTTTTTTTTTCTCTACTAGATTCGTGGGACAGTCTGGTTATTGCAATAGGTAGCAATACAACTACCTTGAATTTTGATGAAATTGCCTCATCCTTGCTTTCAGAAGAAATTAGATGGAGAAATGTGGAGGGCCAGAATGGAGATGCCTTATCTATACGAGGATTGTCCCAGAACATCAAAAAAAATAAGTTTTTGAGTGTGTTAGTGTCATATTTGCATCCTTCCACCAATGATCAAAATTAACTCTTTCATGTTATTTTAGGGGTCCTACTCAGAAATTTTTTATCATTCCACTAGGTCATGCAAAAAATTGGTCACTTAGTGAAGATTTTCATCAAATTTCACTCTTTTCAAAAAAATGTTATTTCATCACTTGTTGGCTCACTTTGTCACATGTTGATTGTCCATTATTACATGAGTCTAATCATATTTTCAGTCATATCATCATGAAATCCATTCATTCAGTGTGTCCATTAGGTCTTAGGGTTTTCATGGTCCATTAGGTATTAGGGTTTTCAATGTCCAATAAAACATCATTTCCATTGCATAAAAGACTTGCAAGGCTAAGAGTGATCATTAATTCACTTTACTATGTAAAGTTGAAATGTAATATTTAGTTTTGATTTCATTATGTAATTTTTATTTCATCATGTAATTTCATGTTTTATCAATTTGTAATAAGTTCAATGGTTCCAACAAAGTTGTCAACTCAAATATTTCATGTGCAAAGAAAGCTCAGAAGCTTCAAACTCTAAGTGTCTCAATCCATCAAATGATAAATATCCAAATCAGAAACAAAAAGGAAAGCTAAAGATGTCAAAGTTTAAAGTGAATGAGAAGAAATAAAAGTGGGTCCCAAAGGCAAATGCATTCAAATAATCAAGTATAAATCACATCACAAGACAAAGAAAGAACCCATTTTCTCTCCCAACCATCGAGCTCACACTCCCTAAGGTCGAAAAATCAGTTTCCAGGGTCAAATTTCAAGTTTTGGGTGGCGTTGCACTCCTGAAGGTTAGGCGTTGCGCTCCTAGAAATGGAATTGCACTCCTAGAAGAGGGTGCTACGTACTTGGCAAGGAGGCACTACGTTCCTAGAACTGGTGTTGCGCTCCTAGCCAGTTTCATCCACAGGCTTCAAAAATTCATCTAACTACTCCAAAACACCATCAAAGGGTTTCTTCACCTCCAATACAATTTATGCCCTCCTAGCATTTTCCATTTGCATATTTAAGGTGTAAAATCTCTCATTTAAGTTTTCCAAGTGTTTAAGCTAAGAAACCCTAAATGTCATCTCTACATCCCTAAATCATTCCCTAGAACCTGCATTCCCTTATGATATCACCTTACACCCTAATCCTATCCCTACATCACTAAATCCTTGTTTCCAAACTTCATTACCCAAAACCCTAGCTCCTAAACTACACATTTTCTAGGTAGCTTCCCCTAGACCTGTAATCAATTTCCCCATCTCATTTCCTTAAGTATTTTAATCTCATATCAGTCCCCTAAGTTCACTAACCCCCTTCCCTATTCCCCCAATTTTTCCTACTCCTATCCCCACTCCCTAAAACTATTTTCCACTCCCCTTTCCCTACCTTGGGGTTTCAAAACTAAAAACACTATGAAGCAGGAAGATAGAGATTACATGGAGGAAGAGGAAGGCAGAGAGGGAAGGGGACCTCACAAAGGAGGAAAAATTCTGAGGCTGGAGCCCACAAACACCAAATAATTGATGGCCTCTCCTATGACAGACTCTTTCTTTGAATATTTTGGTTGCCTTGATTTTTGAAAAAATATCCAAAGAGTCCAACACCACCCTATTTTGAGCAGATTTTTCATCACATACCTCAAAGATAATCAGGTGACCCTTGCAGGTGTGACCTTCACTATATCTACACCTATCATTGTTCTTTCCACAGGGATACCAAACATGGGTGAGAATTGGTTTAAGGCCAAAGACTTGGATGACCAGTATTATCAACCATTCATCAAACCAAGGTATAGAATTGAGAGAAAGAGGGTCTTCCCCTTCAGTTACCTTCTTGATATGTATACCCCCATGATGAAAATAATTATGAAGTACTTCTCTCGTGAAGGAAGGTTCTCAAGACTTTACACCTACCATATTAGACTACTCATGCACTTCAGAAGAGTCAATTTTCTCAATATCCCATACTATTTGTTGAGGAGCATAGAAAAAATGGCCTACATAGTACAAAAAAGAGAATATGATCAGAAAATGAACAACCTCTTCCATCACTCCTTGATCAAAATCATTGTACTCCATCATGTAGATCAGTTGAACATTTCATGGGATACCTTCATTTCCAATGATTTTTTCATTTCTCCACAAGCCCAACATGCTCAAAACATTTCTCATTCATCTCAGCCTTCTACATATATTCCTCCATCAGCTCATCCTGCTAGACCCATACCACCACCATCATCAGTATTTCAGAGTCATATTGGGTCATCCAGCAGAGTTGTGGTCAAAGAGCCTACAAAGACCAAAGAGGTTGAGATATACACATTGGCTAAAACCTATCAGAGAGGGCATAGGCAGGCTTTTCCCCCATATATTGTGGGAGGGACCATACCTTCTTCATCAGCAAAGCAGGTACAAAAGGGACAGAAAAAGAAGGAAGAGGCAGTGGTGCATGAGGAAGTCATGCAAGAGGATAAGGACCCTCATGATGAGGAGACAAAATTTGACTTGGTTGACTTGGATCAGCAGGATGATCATGAGGCCTCTATTTTGATTGTCAAAGAGAAGGATGCCCAAATTATAGAGTTGTAAATAATTTTGATAGAGCTCAATTTGTCATTTCATTTCTTGAGCAGGAGAATAAGCAGTTGAAGGATAAGAAATTTCTCATGGAGCTAGAGCTACTTAAAACAAAGAGAGTTAAATCCATGATGCCACCTAATGACCCTGACCATGATGACATCCAAAGTAGCAGAAAAATACCAAAAACAAGGGGTCTTAAGAGGGCTTTACAGCAACAAAAGATTGAGGATGAAAAACTCACTTTTGAGGAGAGGATTGCCAAGGAGGTTGAAGATGACAGAGAGACATGACTTGATATGGTAAACATCCATCTTGAGAAACTCCTCTAAAATTCAAACAAGGACAAAAATATTCTTGGAAACTTGTCAAATAGGTACATCACAAGAAACAAGGTTTGTAGCATCAAACTCAAACAATTACAGATAAACATAAGCAAACCCTAGCCAAGAAAAAGGAAGGATACAAGCTTGACGTCCTTGTTGTGGCATCCCTCATTTATTATCACACTTCATCAGCCTTCCATAGCATAATTTTGGAGAAATTTTGAGCTATTTTTTATTTTTTTGTGTTTTTGCACACTTTTGGCAGTTTTTTCACAGTTACACTACTAGGAGCACAGCACCCTAGGTGTTGTGATTCTTCTAGGAGGCTCCAATTGCAAAAATGAAGGCACCATTGGATTTTTAATGGAAAATAATTGCAGGGTAACCAATTTTCTAAGAAAATTTGGGGAAAATGGCAAGTGAAAAGGTCAAAAAACACCCAACAAATCATGTTTATGCCCTCTTTTTCAGCTTGGCGCTATGCTCCTGGCCAGTCTTGGGAGAATAACTTTTTTGAGGGTCAAATATTATCATTTTTAGAAACCAGGGATAGTTTTAGAAACTAGACAGGATAGGCTTTACAATGATCTATCTTACGCTCAATTTGGACATCTAAACCCCTTCAAAAGTTCAGTTGAAGTTGGCGCTGTGCTCCTGAACTTTCTCTGTTTTTCCTGATTTTTTCTAGTTTTCTCAGTTTCACCATGGAAAAATGATATTTTTACCAATGTAATTCATGGATGTAAATGTAATAATTATGTTTTATAGTTACCTAGGGGTAAATACATTAGGTAAAACTCTTTGAGAGGATTGATGAATCAGTTTCACTAAAGTTAGGTATGAGTCAATTTGACCACCCTACACTCTAGGTTGTAGCTCAGACTTTTGTGGATCAGCTCCACAACTCAGGGATTCGACCTTTGAGGTTGGGAGAAGTTTTTTCATGCTTATATATTTCATTTCTGGACTCATTTCACAGGTTGTATGAAGTTATATTGATCAGAGACACTAGTGTATTGAGATTTTGGCAGGAATATATTGGATGAATTGCAGCTATTTTGGTGGGATTCATGTGGTACTATATTTTGACATAGTTTCATCTTCTATTTCATATGTATGAATTTTTTTTACTTTCCATGTTCATTCCAATTCTATGATATGTTTGATTCTCAATTTTGACAGGCAGAATACATCTTTATTCTTTATTTTGGGAGAATCATCATAATTTATTTCATTTCTTAATTTTAAAAATAATTCATGTACTTTCATGCTATTTTTAGCACCTCACTAGTCTGATCCATCTCACCTAAGAACCCTAAAGTTTTATAGTACCTACCTACCTTATCCCATCAAATGCCTGCAATTCTGATCTTATTTGCCCTGACCCAGTTACCTCTTTGGCCTAATTCACTCATCCAGTACCCAAATCAACCAATCAAAACCCCAGTGCTACTATACCTAGCCTAAAACCTAATTGATCTAGCCCTTTTGGTTGTGATCCCTTGGAGAGAGCCCTCTCCTGCCTAGTAGGGCTAGCTACTTGGCGAGAGCTTGGTCTTTAGTTACGTTTTTTGGTCTCTTCTCAACCTCGAAGATCCGGTGGAGTGCTAACATCTTGGAAACCATACTGGGGACACAAAGTGTCAGATCTTCCCTAGCTGTACCATTAATTTTTTGAATTTTTAGCCTCTGGATGATAGGTCTAAGATTTTTTCGAGGCTGATCTAAAAAATTTGCAGAGAAAACAAGCTCCTGAATAGTGAAAATTCTGGCTTCGAGGAGATACACCAAATAAAATCTTGATCCTCACCTGGCTGATCCAGTCGAATATCCAAAGAGGCTTGTTCGGAAGCATAGATATCAAACTACAGAAATTCAGCCAGATCCAATCCCATTGGTAAGAAATTCTTCACTGCCTACTAAAGTTCTATCTCTCGAAGATATACCATTTGATCTAAAATTTGAGTTGTCATTTTTTCGATCTAAACCTCAAACTTCTTTAGCTGACATAGTCTTTGATCCTTTAAGGCTCTTTCAATTCAAGTCATTAATCTTAGTTCCCTAAAACTTGAAGAAAAATTATCCTTTGAATAAACTAAGTCTCAATCAGACTTGACACCAAAGTCTAGAGTCAATTTTACAAACTTGAAAGTTTAGCAAACCAACTTCAGTAATAGTCATAAAAATCTATAATCCAATATCAACAAGAGTCAATACCTATCCTGAAACACTCACAGTCAGCTATTGTTTCCTCTTCTGTGCCATCTACTTCATCACCTATTCAACAAACTCTTCCTATTGTCACTCATGTAGTTCATCCAACTAGAATTATCGCCAAATTTGCACCCCTCATCTTACCAGGTCAACTCAATGCCTTACCTCAGGGTTATGGTCAGAGGATTCCACCTTTTGATGAAAATTATTCAATCTCTGAAAAACAACATATTGTTAGCGTTACAGACTTTATTTACCTAGAGAAAATAGATGCAAATGATGCAAAAATGAGAATAATAGTTCAGAGTTTTTTAGGAGAAGTTAAGGTATGGTTCAGATCATTAAATGCAAATTCCATATCCACATCAAATCAGTTCCTAGATACTTTCATAGCCAGATGGGAGGTAAATAATAAATCATTACAAATCCTTTTTGAATATAACAATCTAAAAAGAGAACCAAATGAATCAGTACAAGACTTCATTGTCTGATTCAACAGAGTTTTCCATTCCATTCCTAATGAGATCAAACCCCATCCAAGGTTGGCCATTTTTCATTACCCGGATGGTTTTGATCCATACATGGCCTATCATTTGCAAGAAATGAATCCTGCTACGTTAGAAGACATAAAAAAATATACAATAAGTGTGTAATGTTCCCGAAAGGGAAATCAATAGCTTTTACACCACTGAAGTATTCCCTTATCAGAAATACCACAATTCTATGCCAGAGATGGACTGCTAAGGCATTTACTGGTTATTTCACCTCTAAAAATAGGGTGAGAACCAGACGCTACCTAGCCTTTTGTAGTCTCTATCTACAGATATGTGATGTTTCCTACTCAAGAAATTGTTGTAGCAAGCTCCTTAGGGATGCTGTATAAGGAAGCAGATGTGAAAATAAAGCCAGCCACTATTGGAATGCCTTAGAAAATATTCAATTCGACCTCCTTGCATAATTTAAGCTCAAAGAAATAACCTTAAGCAGGTTATTCAGATCTCCCACAATGAACTAGCTGAAAATTGCAGCAACATGCAAGCATAAAACCATTGCCCTCAGAAAGTAACGTTTTATAAGTGAGAAATGGGATTGAGATCCCTTATATGACCCAATATATGACTCGCTTTCAGATTTAGAGGTAAAACAAATGAATCTATCTCATATAAACAGAACTCTCAAAACAATATGCCTCAATCTAGCTCAAAACCCCATAGTCTAGCTCATGCAGAAAAGACTGAAACAAGAATAGAGTTATTTTTGCTAGGGTTTCTACAGTAAATAATGTGACATATCATATCATAAATCCATTAGCATCCAATGATGAGAAAAATGAGAATTCCTTCCTCTTTATACAAAATGAAGATCACCCAGCAATGGTTACATGAAGGTACAATCTATAGAAATGCAAATCTGCAAATGTAGAGCTGGAAAACGCAGTTAATACAACACTGAGTATGAATATATCTGAAAATCCTAAAATACAGAGGAGGAATTAAATACAAATCCTTCCAGGAGAAGGGATGGCCCTTTCTCCAAAGAATGGGCACACTAGCAAGGGATCAAACCCTGCTATTGTTGTTATCTCAAAATAACGCAATTTACCTAGAGAACTACGCTGTAAGGAATAGAAACTGAGTTGGCCTCTTTCCAAGATGTGAAATAAGCTCTGGTTGTTCTTGTACAGATCCTCCAATGCAAAGGAAGTTCTCTCCACTGGAAAATATGCTCAAGAACTGATGTTGTGAACCTCTCCACTACACTTCCCAGCAACACAACGTCCTCTGCTCCAAGAATAATGTTGTAGAAGAAAGGAATGCTTGGCCTTCAACTCAATGTGGAGAATTTCTGAACAATTCCCTTCAATATATCACTCAATGAAGGAGAGGTAACTCCTAAGCAGGAATCCCTCCAAACTCTGCTAAATAGTAGGAGTTTGCAGAAATGTATAAGCAAACAAGGAATTCGAAAATCATAAGCTAGCCCCCATATCTGCCCTTCTCCTCCTTATGAAGTTTTGAGCTCCTTCACCTTGGGTCCCACCTCTTAGGGTTTCCATCTTCATTTGAATCTCTTCCCTCCAAAACTGCGTTGTCTTCTTAGGCAAGCTACTCCTCCTTAGGCTACACTGGTTTACTTAGTCAACTTGACCTTGTCCTCATACAATTGGCCATTTTCACACTAGGGACACAAAGTGTCAGATATTCCCTAGTTTTACCATTAATTTTTCTAATTTTTAGCCTCTGGATGATAAGTCTAAGATTTCGTTGAGGCTGATCTAAAAAATTTGCAGAGAAAACAAGCTCCTAAACAGTGAAAATTCTGGCTTCGAGGAGATACACCAAACAAAATCTTGATCCTCATCTAGCTGATTCAGTCGAATATCCAAAGAGGCTTGTTTGGAAGCATAGATATCAAACTATAGAAATTCAGTCAGATCCAATCCCATTGGTAAGAACTTCTTCACTGCCTACTAAAGTTCTATCTCTTGAAGATATACCATTTGATCTAAAATTTGAGTTGTCGTTGTTTCGATCTAAATCTCAAACTTCTTTAGCCGACATAGTCTTTGATCCTTTAAGGCTCTCTGAAGTCAATTCATTAATCTTAGTTCCCTAAAACTTGAAGAAAAAATATCCTTTGAATAAACTAAGTCTGAATCAGACTTGACACCAAAGTCTAGAGTCAATTTTACAAACTTGAAAGTTTAGCAAACTAACTTCAGTAATAGTCATAAAAAGCTATAATCCAATATCAACAAGAGTCAATACCTATCCTGACTCACTCACAGTCAGCTATTTTTTCCTCTTCCGCACCATCTACTTCATCACCTATTTAAAAAACTCTTCCTATTGTCACTCATGTAGTCCATCCAACGAGAATTATGGCCAGATTTGCACCCCTCATCTTACCAGGTCAACTCAATGCCTTACCTTAGGGTTATGGTCAGAGGATTCCACCTTTTGAATTAAATTATTCAATCTCTGAAAAACAACATATTTTTAGCATTACAGACTTTATTGACCTTGAGGAAATAGATGCAAATGATGCAAAAATGAGAATAATAGTTTAGATTTTTTCGGGAGAATTTAAGGTATGGTTCAGATCATTAAATGAAAATTCCATATCCACATCAAATCATTTGGTAGATACTTTCATAGCCAGATGGGAGGTAAATAAGAAATCATTACAAATCCTTTTTGAATATAACAATCTAAAAATAAAACTAAATGAATCAGTACAAGACTTCATTGTCTAATTCAACAGAGTTTACCATTCCATTCCTAAT